>OY735223.1:41734218-41739218 GCA_963457665.1 Thysanoteuthis rhombus | reverse complement strand
TTTTTAAAAGAAAACTCGCAAACACAGTTTATAATTGAAAAACCGTAGCGTCAAAATTTGAAGTTGTGTAGCAAAAATCCTTTGGAGAAAAAATACGGTCACAAATTAATTCAATGTATTTATGCCAACACTGGCGTTTACCACGGGAAAATGTCTGAAATAAAAAAAATCAAAAAAAATCTGAAATTATAAACATGTAGAGACGTCTAGATTTTAGAGGTCTTAGATGTTGATAATAAACCAGTTGAAATATGGACCAAAAAAGTCAAAAGCTGATTTTACCCGACTAAAAAAAGAAAGACTTTTTTTTTTACTAGGAGAGGTCTAGTGGAGTACTGTTGCAAATTTTCATGGCTGTAGATAAAACGGTATGACCAGGAGCGCTTTAGTGCATACATAAACACATAAACACTCAAACACAAGGGCATATTAAACATATAAAATGATGACTACGGTTATTCAACGACAGGAAATAAACGAACAGCTGCTCCTCGTACCTGGCTACAATAGCTACGTACTCACCATTTGATCAACTTTACTTGGTAGACTAATTTAATTCAGTCGAACAACTCCTTATTTTCTCTTTACGCTTTGTTTTGCACGATGATCAAGCTTACTTAATCGCAATAGCACAGGGCAGAGAAAAAGACTCAAAAGCTTAAAATGTATCCGAGGTTCATCGGCTGAGTGGTTAAAAAGCCTCAAAAATGGACTTGGAGAGACGAGTTCAAACTCTGGTTGAGACAGTTTGAGTTGTTTTTGTCCTAATGTCATCTCGATGGATCCATATTCTGGCTCAGCTAGAGATAAATTAACACTGAGTGAAATGTAGCACGCCTCTTTGAGTGCTCCATGAATCCCCCCAACCCGAGCCTAGTTCGCATATCTAAATTCAAAGCTGCGACAAAGAAACTTGTGATACCTGCTGCCTGAACAAAGAGGGCTACAGCTGTAGACAGCATAAATGAACAAACGAAGTAACTATCCATTTCAATAAAGAATACTGATAAATGAAGACGTGTTTGGAATTAGATGAAAGAGGAAAGATATAATGGCTGCACTGAGTCTGGATGATGTGTTCAAGATAAAGAATATTGGAAAAGAAGAATTGGTTAAAAAATAAAGTGGCTAAAATCAGTGAGACGGACTAGAAATAAAGTAGATGAAAGTTTTTCAAAGTTACTTTCTCCATTTTGAATATGGTTTATATGTTTGAAAACACACAGACAAAACATATATGCAAATAACAGTTAAAAAAGACAAAAAACAGAATTAGCTTAAGAGAGGCAATCACTTGAAAAGCAGAGGAGAAAAAGAAATATTTGAATTGAAGATTTCAGGACGGTCGAATAAAAATTGTAAAGAACAAAAGAGGAAATCAGAGATTTTGAAATCAGGCGAATGAAAAAGAAACTCAGATTAGAGGCGATGAGAAAGTAAAATAATGAAGAAATAAATGCTATTTCAAATCAAACCAAATTGAAATTTAATGCCCTTAATTACAACAGTAAGCAAGTTTAAATCGGAAGAAATCAGATGACAAGTTGACGACTAATTCTGGGGATTAGATGCTTGAAAGAGAGAGAGTGAGACAGAGACAGAGACAGGGAGGGAGAGAGAGAGAGCGAGATGGCCGGATATGTGAATGAAAGAGAAAGTGAAAGTTATCAAGAGGAATAACAATAAAGCAAGAAAAGTTAGAGAAAGGACTAATAGAGAAGTTTAAAAATAAAAAGGACATTTCACAGTGAAGTTGAAAAGCGTTGTCATAATTAGAAAACAAACTGAAAAAACAATTGTTGAATAAAGAACGTGAGAGTACGAGAAAATTGGAGATTACTGAAAAAGGCGGGAAAAGCACTGATTTTGACTTTGCTGGAAGGTCAGATGTGGGGAAAGGATGAGGCGTCAAAAGTACAAGGCGACAAAACAACTGTGGTATTAATGGATAATTGAAAGGAAAGAAGAGAAGATTTTTGGAAAAAAAATATGAAAGAAAAGTGCAATGTTGTTTGTGAATTACGTATGCGAGTGTTTTCACAAGGTAGCTAACCAGATTAACAGATGGATATAAAGTAGGACTAAGATAATTGGTAGATGACTATATAACTATCACTTCTCTCTTTCTCTTACTCCCCCCTCTCTCTCTCTCTCTCTCTCTGTATATATACACACATACACACACACACACACACACACATATATATATATATATATATACAGAGAGAGAGAGAGAGAGAGAGAAAGAGAGAGAGAGAGAGAGAGATAGGGACATAAACACACGTACGGTGTTTGATCAATAGGTCTGTCACTTGGAGCTAAAGATATTTCTACTACATTATGCTCGATCTATGAAATTCAATTTCAATTTTCCAACTAAAATGAGTGCAGTGAAAAGGGAGGATATTATGCGGAAAATGAACATATTAGGTAAAAATATATTTTTCATTTGTAATGCTTTCATTCTGGGCGACATAGGTATACAAGTGCGCTACGTGAACTTATATATTTATTCGTATTGGAAATTTAACACCGTGCTTCTTGTGCGAGACATCGAATTAGCAGTTCTCAGAGATTTTTCTATGAGGGTCCGTAAGAGAATATAACGATTCTCGCTGCACACCAGTTGTAAAATGAAATGAATATCTATAGTTCACATTAATGAACCGCCGTGGCTCGCTCATGCGCCAAAACTAATTATCAAGAGGAAATATTTGAAATCATCTAAAAAATTGACTTTTTCTATCTAAAATTATCTAAGCTCATGACTTGAGCAATGTTGGCCTGAAATGGCCATGAAATGCCATAACACATCCCCAAAAGGCTTAAAACCAAAATAACAATCGTAGAAAATCAAATATCATAAACGAACTAGTAATAGGAATCGAACATAAGATAATTTAACCAAATAATTTAACTCTAAAAACAACTCAAAAACTGAACAGAAAAACTTTGAAACAGATTAAAATAAAAATAGAATATTGCAATGTAATTAACTTTTACAGCACTCGAAAAAAAAGAAACCAAATAAGAAAATACATTTTTTAAAAGAAAAGAAATATATATAGATTAAAGAAATACGCTTAAAACAGGCTAGTAATATGAATTAAAGGTTGCTTAACTCGAACATATAATACGTTTAGTTTAAACAAACAAATCAAAGTATGGATACTCAAAAGGACCCACATTCAAGTAACCGTTAAAAGCTAAAGAACTTAGTTGTAAGTTAATCTGTGTAAACACACCTTTGATAAATCAGTATCATGTAATGTGTTTCAAAGTAATTAATTGCAACTTACTCTCACTGTCACATTCCAGAATAAAAGTGTTTCTCTTTAGTATATGGATAATTTGCAGGCCTAATTACATCGTCTAACTGATGTGTTGATCGTAGCAAAACAAAGGATATATATTGTTACATACATGTGTGTATATGTGTGTGTGAGCGGTTGAATGCTGTGGTTGGGTTGCTGTGTATCCATATGTGTGTTGGGGCGTGTATGTGTTGACACATGTGTTTGGATGCCTGTGTTTGACTCGATTAAAAAACTGTCTCATTTTAAGTTTTTTTTTTTTCGGTCACAAAAGTTTATTTTTTTCCATTATCTCAGAGAATATATCATTCTTAAATGACATCTTGGTCTTATATACTTTGTCAGATATCATGTGTTAAAAGTCATTGAATCAATTGAACAAGTACAAAAACGTGCATGCTCACATATATATATATATATATATATATATATATATATATATATATATATATATATATATATGTTATTAAGAGATGGATATATGATCCGATAGAATGATAATAAATTGCATTATGTTATATAGAAAATCTTATTTGAAATGATCGCCTGTTATTACATGGTGAATGTGTCATTCGCCCAAGACAATGTAAATGGAATTAACACTTAGAGAAAAGGGGGCTGCAGCAAGAATTGAGCCTGCAACTGATAAGGCAGCAGCTTCAAGACAGTGTTGCTCTTTCTTTTGAGCAAATGCATTACCGTTGGCTGTTTAGCTCTATTTGTGTCGTTTAGGCCAAATGATACAAATGATTCATTCACTCTGTTATAACGGAAATAAATCGAATGAGAAATTCTACACAATATAACGCAATTTATAATCTTTCTGTCGAGTCATATATCAATTTCTTGATAACATAATTGTCACATTGAAAGAAACAATCCGAGCAGATATAGATTGTGAATAAACAAAGGAAAAAAAGGCGTTGAAACGGTTATTTCGGACTAAAGCAGGTTAAACAACACACTTTACCCATTCTCCCCTCCACCAATGGTTGGGCTGCTTTGTTTTTTGTCCTGTTACTCTCAGAGCAACTACATTTTACATTCGATAAGAATATCTACTCACACACACACCCACACACGCATATATATATATGTATATATATATATATATATATATATATATATATATATGAATATATATATATATATATATATGTATATATATATATATATATATATATATGTGTGTGTACACATACACACGCAAACGGAGCTGCTCATTATAATCATGCATAATGATAAGTAACAATTTTTTATGAAAATTCTCAAAGTTGATCACAAAGAGTAACTTCCTTCATACATATCCAGTGTTCAATTTTTTTCCCGATTATTGTGAAAACAATCAAAATAAGACGTCTCTCTCTTATATATATATATATATATATATATATATATATATATATATATATATATATATATATATATATATATATATATATATATATAAATTGCGTTATATTATATAGAAACTTCTTCGATATGATCTCCCGTCATTATAGGATTAATGTCTCACTTGCCCTATACAACATAAATAGAATAGACAATTTAAAGGAATCGAACCTGTCACCTGTAGGGGGACTGTTTCAACGTAGCAATGCTTTTACCAATCGTGTAATGATCGGATTTGTGTTCCAGTTACATGCTACACCAAACGAATACTTTTTCCGTTTGCTTCTTCCGAAA
>OY735223.1:41726718-41729218 GCA_963457665.1 Thysanoteuthis rhombus | reverse complement strand
ATATTCACACGAGTGAATATTGCATGAAGGAGATACCAATAACGAGTCACGTCTGTTGTTATGCTGATTGATCTATTATCGTCAAATACATTATTCTTTGCTAACTTCCATAAGTAAGATTAAATGATGTACCGTATAAAATAGCATCAATATGAAATATATTATGATGATACCCTATATGGAATATGAAGCTACATGTATTATAACACGGTCCTAAAAAAATGAAGCTGTATAATGAAATGTAACTTTGGTGGAGTTTGATCAAATCTGCTAGGGGAGCCATGTTAATATATATATATATATATATATATATATATATATATATATATATATATATATATATATATATATATATATATATATTTTTTAAACCCTCAAAACAGTTGCATAGTGAGCAACTGATGATCCCAACAAGAAAACTCAGCCTTAGTAACATTATATCTAATTCTGTGTAAAACAGAACCCGTTGAAAAATTACACGAATTTCATATATATATATATATGTGTGTGTGTGTGTGCTGTGTGATATATATATATATATATATATATATATATATATATATATATATATAACCAGAAAGACAGATATAACTATTAATTGTAATGGACTTGTGGTAGATGTGTGAGTACCCTAGGGTCAAAAGCAAACCATGTAGACAAGTGATAAATATCAAAAGATCAATATTTAGATCGATTCTATACTTGGGGCCAAAACAAAATGTACATTTACTAATCTCTGCGCTGATTAGCAGTTTCCCCTCTGAGGTTTTGCTTTTGTTTGTATTGGATAATTTTGTTTTCTACGCATGCGCGCGTGAGAGCCAATCATCATAGCGCAGAAACACCTGCTACAAAATTACTTAGTTAAAACTTGATTTTAATATTCATATATACGTATTTTTTCAGACACACACACACACACACACACACACACACACAAACACACACACACACACACACACAACCACACACATATTTATACGTATCAATTTTTTGCTCTACATACAGAAATATAAATACAGAAAAGAATCATACATATATTGCGTTCCTCCAGCTTGTGTCTGGTCTTTTTCTACTGCGTTCACTGCTTCACCGGAAATAATCGGTCATCCAGATGCTCCACTTGTACTTTATTCTCGCTATGTGGCATTTACATCGCAAACTTTGGCAATCAGGAATAATAATGGAAAGCATTTGGTATAAATAGAGACATATTGAAAAGCAAATTGCCAATATGCTTAAAACAGCGTATTTATCGAAAACATGATACCATTCTATGACGCACAGTTTGAAAACTTAGGAACAAACAAAACCACTCGAAAACTAAATCAGAGTAGCACAGAGGACTATGGAAAGAGCAATGTTTGGAATAACTCACAGAGAGAGAAAAAGATTAGCATTGATCCAATATGTATGTGTGTTATTCGACTGTTTTTTTTCTTACGTTTGCTGGTGCAAACCAGTGCATTTCACCGTAGCCTATGTACATTATTCCATGTAACAAATATCCGTAATTTTACTTAATATATGCACACACACACACACACACACACACACATATATATATATATATATATATCTGTGTGTATATATATATATATATATATATATATATATATATATATGAGAACAATGATTATGTGTACAATAAGTGCGTATTAGTATTTTAAGTCGTTCTCAGTTTAAGAAACGTGCTCAATTAGTACAGCGGACATGAGAGATCTTTCCAATGGTTCATTACAGATTGTGCATTCTGTTTCACTTGAAAGAGATTGATTTGAAAATGTTTTTATCCGCAAACCTTCAACCTACAAATTTTTATTACCACCAATTTGGCAGGATGGAATTCCAACGAAAGGATAAAGTTTAGCGTGTACTCAATTAGCTGGTAAGTGGATAAGGGAATTTGTCAGAATGTAGATTTCTCCTCAGCTTCTTAATTCTCCAGGAATAGACCACAGGACCTTCTGCGTGTCAGACAGATGTGCTAACCATTGCACTATCCGAAAATAACCATTGCACCATCCGAAATCTGATATTGGAAATTCAATTTCAGCCATTTATGGTGGAGTTTGAATGGCGATAAATTCTTGCCCCTAACTTTCATTAGAAATATATGCGTTATTCAGGTACGTCTTTTACATTATTGTTCCACACACACACACATGTATATATATATATTATGATTAACGCTCACTTCGTTAGGGTTGGGGACTCTTCGAGCAGGGCAAGTCGTTCATCATAAGCTATATAACAATGCACTTCTAACTCTGGAATGGTGCACTGTGGTTGATAGGGAATCGTACGTTAGTAAACATATCACTTGAATTCAGTACTACTGACCACCCAGTTCTGCGTAGAGCAGGGGTAAAATACTAGCATCTGGGTCTGAAGCGAAGTTTTGATTCTTCTTTGTGGTACTGAATGGAATATTGGATAGTCTATAATCACACTAGAGAGTTGTAATACAACGAAACGGCTGTCTGTGGATGACTCAGTT
>OY735223.1:41569218-41721718 GCA_963457665.1 Thysanoteuthis rhombus | reverse complement strand
AACATGCGCTATAGGAAAACATCATTTCACGTTTTAATCGAAAGAGTTAACTATGAAACACTCAGGGAGCAAATATCTCTACTAATGCCTTGCATTAAAATAATCTGAACAAAACAAAATACTTAAATCAAGAAAGAGAGAGAGAGAGAGAAAGGGGGAAGGGGAAAGAGAGACATCTTTAAATGTTTGAATATCGAGTTGTTCTCGAAATATGAACCCAACTATTTTAGCAAATCCATTTTACAGCAGATGATTTAAACAAAGTATCTCTCAATTGAAAACAAATTCCTTGATCAGACTCAAAATTTGATCACTGACTACACAGCTAAGGGTCGAATCTGAATGAGAATTACATTCAAATTCATTGAGAACTTCAAGAAACATCGTGTGGTCAGGCAGACAGAGGTGAGTGAAACTCCATTGGTAGAAGTAAATAAAAACCGATCAAAATTACAAGGAAAGGCTGGAAAAGGAAAAAAAAAGGGAAGGAAACATCCTCATTAGCAGCCATTTCAAATTGGACACACCCATCGGGATTATGCGCCTATCTGCACTTTAAGTGGATTTCTCCAAGGAATGATTAAAATGCAATAGAAAGGAAGAACAAAAGAAATGATTGAGAAATTCATGATTGTCTTTTTTTCTGTATTTATTCTTGTCCATCCGACGGAATGTTCATTGTTGTTTTGCCCTGGATTTTGTCAATTAACTGATTTCCTTTTAGACTGAAAATATCGGTCGACTAACAAACAAACGGAGTCAAAATGAATGAAGATATATATATGTATATATATATATATATGATCGTGTTTTTGTGAATGTGTATCGATATATGTGTACACTCGTACACTGTGGATATCGACTGAAAGCACACAACACACACACACACACACATACATATATATATATATATATATATATATATATATATATATATATATATATATATATATATATAATCAGTCTTCAAACGTCCGTCGTTGGACATAGATCTTCCCCAGGATTCACCACAATTCTCTATCAGCAGAGCCAGTATTTTCCGAATTGGTCTACTTCATATCTCCATCTTGCATTCTGTCGGCCTCGGTTTTGCATTTGATCTATGGGGATCTATGTTGCGAGTCATGATGTCCATCGGTTATTTATCATTCTTGCAACATGGCCTGCCCATTGCCATTCAAGTTTTCTAAAATTTCTATGATGTCTCAGACTCCCGTTTTTTTCCTGATATACTGTGATCTCTCCAAGTAAAGTTGACCTCTCTTTCATTATAAATTGCAATATATTACATTGAAACTTATTTGAAATGATTTCCCATCATTACACGGTTAATGTATAAACATCAGTAGAATAGACAGTTAATGAAAATTGGGTTGCTGCAGGAATCGAACCTGTCAACGATGGGGTGGCTGCTTTAAGGTAACAATGCTCTTAATATTGTGCTAAAGAGCCGCCAGTAATGCAAAGGCCCAAATAACTGCTTTTAACCCCAAGTCTCATCTCGTTTATTCACTGTCTATTTGCTTCTTTAGACTTGACGGTCATGTATTAAGAAATGGATGTATGTGATCCGACTGAATGAATTCTAAATTGAGTTATATTATATGGGTACTTCTTTTCAAATAAGCTTTCTATATAACATAATGCAATTTATAATTCATTCTGTCGTATCACATATACCTATTTCTTAATATATATATATATATATATATGTTCGTTGATTGTTGTCGTATGTGTGCTTTTGTGTTAGCTTGTGCGTATATTTGTATTCATTCATTTTTACGAGTGCAAATAGATATAATTTTTTGTGTGAATACTTGCATAGAGTTGGTATGGTCCCAATGGATAAACACACACACATATATATATATATATATATATATATATATATATATATATATATATATTAATGAATCTATTTCAGGACTTCAAGACTCATGCGTTAGTGATCAAAATATCAGTCTTTGATCAAGTGAATTTTTTGCTATGGCTTTCAATATTTTATAATCTGAGAATTATTCATTTTTGTTCTTTTCTTCTGGCTTTTTGTACCTGGGCGATGAATTGAATAATCTTGTATGGCCTTAAAATTATTGCATGCCGGCTGTTTGTGTGTTTTGTGTATATCTATTAGTTATGGTTTGCTTTTGTTGCAGTTATTGTGTATGCGTTGATTTTTTGTTTTCATTCATCGGAATTATTTTATGTGGCCTTTGTGTATATTTGTGAGATTCTGTGTTTGGTATTGTGTGACTGTGATTTATTAATCTCTTCAATACGTTTCAGGTACATTTCAGATTAAACTTGATATTAAACTTGTTTCTAAGTAGCTCGGAAAAAAAGTGACTTTCCATGTGGTTATCTGTTTATAATTTTTTATCATATAAGTATTCATATATCATATATATTACCTATATTTATATATTTTTATGTAAGTACTTTCCCTTGTTTTTCCCCTTTTCTTTCTTCTTTTTTCTCTCTGTTATTCTTCCATCTTTTTGTAGTGTGTGTGCTTCTTGTTTTAAAATCCCGAATCGTGATGATTTGTTTTGCGTAATAATAATAATAATAATAATAATAATAATAATAATAATAATAATAATAATAATAATAATAAATATATATATATATATATATATATATATATATATATATTATAATTATCCTTATTATCAAGAAATTGATATGTGATCCGACGGAAATAAATATACTTAATGACATTTATCAATCAATATTATAATGTTCATTAATTACCAATACAATATCTATTAATTACTGATGCAGTTGTCTACGTTGAAAGAAACTAATAGATCAAATATAGGCAATAAACGAACCAAATGAGAATTTAGAGCGAAAGCAGTCATTTGGGCCTTTGCATCAACGACAGCAGTTTAGCACAATGGTAGGAGCAATGCTACATTAAAGCGGCTACCCTATCGGTTGCAGGTTGGATTCCTGCAGCAGTCCCATTTTCTTTAATTGTTCAGGTCAAATGATACATTGACTGTGTATTAATGGGAGATCCATTAAAATAAATTTTCAAAATAATATAACGCAATATATATATATATATATATATATATATATATATATATATATATATATATATATATATATATATATATATATATATATATAATATTTTGGTATGCATGTGTATTTTGGCATATATCACTTTATTGTCTTATCCATTGAATGTGTTGTTATAACTTTATTGCTTTTATTGGCTGTTTTATTTTTTATATATGCTATTCTGTATTCTCATTGTTGGGATATAGTTCTAAATGTTCATTACGATGTAATGTCTAATGATTTTTGTGTGGTTGGATTATTCTAATTCCGATGGTTTGGTTCGTATATATGTGTATTCATGTCTATTTTAACGGTTTTTATGTTTATTTTTTTATTCTTGTTTTTTATTTCATAAATATGTGAGACTATTTTTCTGAAATGTGGTTTTAATCATTTCATCATTTCATTGTTATAATGCCTCCATATATGTGGACTTACACACACACACACACACATATATATATATGTATATAAGTATTGTTGTTCCGATTTATTATGTCGTATGTTTTGATGTGTTCCTTGCGCATGTGACTTTTAGTTCTTATAGTTTCCATTGCTGTTATTCTATTCTCTGGCTTTTGGTATGTACTAGTTTTGATGTCTGCAGTTTTGCATTCGTTCAATTCTTTGGTTTAATATTTTCCCATGTAGCTAAAGCTATACATATGTATTATCAAGCAGATATATATGAATATGAATCTATATACGTTTACAAATACACAACAGACGCATATATATGTGTGTGTGTGTGTGTGTGTGTGTGTGTGTGTGTGTGTGTATATATATACCAAATTTGCGTCCAAAGGAAAAGCAAAATGGATTATACAATTGTAATTGTTTTTTGTCTTCGCTAATTTTGTTTCCGTTATGTACATTCCGGTGCATTTTCGCTGCGTTATATTCTGAAGATGGATATTTATATGCTCAACTTTCTGTCTGTCAGGGAAAATACACCAAAGACGTTGTCATTTTGATCTCGATTTAAGGTGGTATTTGCCGTTGTTTGAGAAACGAGTTTCAAATATTTCTATTTCTTTTATCGCATTTCTAGTGCTTTCTTTACACCGATTTCAATCGTTGTAATGTTTTTTCCATTCTCCCTAGATGAATCATAGTCGATTGTTATTGTTGGATGATATTCAAACTAACTAGTTAACATTTGGATACCTATGAGATGGTTAATGTTCAGAAATAAACTACTTAACACATTCTAGTCGAAAAGTCCGTTGTTTCAGGTATCGGATAGGATATATATTTCATTTCATCTGGGAAATAATGTTACAGAGACAGGGAGAGAGAGAGAGAGAGAGAGAGAGAGAGAGAGAGAGAGAGAGAGAGAGAGAAAAGGTCAAACTGTTTATTACATGTAGATTTTCTCACTAGTAATTCTCGCCTCTAATTTCTGTTTCTATCTATCGCAGATTCTCATTCTACGAGTGTTTTGTACGGAGCATGAATTAGGAATGTGAAAATAAGTTTTCATGATTGTTTATTACGTTTTATTTGCATCAATATACCGAGTATATGCAAGAAATCACGTTTTGGAACCAAAGCACAAAGACAATTAATGTGCGTATAAAAGATTCCGAATCCTGTAGATAGCTTACTGTTTTTTTTTGTTTTTTTTTACTGAAAAAAAAAGTTGATTCCCTATGGTAGATTCAGAAGTAGGCATACGCTTTTGTCATTGGAAAAAGATTGGCACGACATTAGACTTTTGAACCAACTGATAACGAAGTCTCACTGGTCCTGAAAAAAGAATATACAACCAATGCATCCTCCTGATAGTCACCTATGGAGCTGAAACATTGAGTCAAACCAAACAATTGACCCTAAAACTGTGAACCATGTAACTAGCACATGGGAGAATCATGTTCAACTCACACGGAGAGATTGTAAGACCGCATAGTATATTAGAGAAAGACAGGGGTCTTAGATATTATATAAACGATAGGAAAACTCAAATGGCAATGAGCTAGTCACGTTGCAAGATTATCAACCGCTGGACATCGCAACACACATCACATATCCTTAGAGAGCATATGCGACATTGTGGCCGACAAAAAGTAAGATACCATGACGAGCTAGATCAATTCAGGAAGTTGTGGCTTCGTGATACCCATGATAGTGAGGTCTGGCGAATTTAGAAGAATGTTAATATCAAACGACAAACACCAAGATGATAATGATGATGATGGTAACGGAAGATTAGAGTGAAAATTTGTCAGAATCCTTCACATCCAAAAATCCTTCTCATCTCATGTGTTTTCGAACGTACTGTAATGTTATGCAGTAAAAGTTTGACTTAAGTTAGCTTTCTTGTGATATTCAAAAGTGTTTCAATTAATAAATATTCAGTGCCGGTACGGAAGAGGAAGACAGTATTCAAACACTGACGGATTTTTGTTTTCGGAAGTTCACACGGAACCTATGTTTCTAGGTTCAGACATTTTTCTTCGATGTACAGGCAACTCTAAGATTTCCCTATCATTGTGCCGAAGATGACAGTGAGATATTAGCATAAGCCTAATATATTTGCATGTATTAAAATACCAGGAAACATTTACAAATAAGAATGCACATTTCGTATTCAGAAACAACTACTGCTTACATGTGCGCACGCACACACTCACGTATGTATGCTTATGTAAATTACAGATTCGTTTACCGACAATCTAATTTATGTAAAATTTAAAATTATATATATCTACATATAGATCTGATGGTTGTAATTTCTTCCCACGGCCCCACCGATGACTATCTTGTCCAAATATGACATTAGTCCATGTCCAACATGATGAGAAGGACGATTGTTCGAATGCCAAACAATGTTTCCTTCCGTGAGTTCAGGGGCGTTTGTTTTCCTGGTCACTAAATATTTTCTAAGTCTTGCGAACCAGGTTTTATTTTTCCGTATCGCTACATCTTTTTGTTAAGAGAAATTTGTCGTGATTTACCACATACACACTTTAGGAGAGTTGATTTTTTGCAGCCTTCATCAATTCCTTTCAGCTAAAACAATAAAAACTGACCTTTCTTGATTTTTAAATACAAATTCATTAAAGAGGAAAAATGATATCATTTAGTGAAAAGGATATGTTTGTTTATTTTCCCACAACGAATCAAATCTTGGTTTAATATTTGTTAATGCCAGTTTAAAAGTAATTTCAATGTTTTTAATACTAATGCACTTTTTTTTTGTTTCAATTTCGGTCAACACTAAAAATACAGATCTTCACAAATAGGTTCCAACCATTGGTACAAGGGCCGCCCTAGCTAATTTGGAATTCAGCACAAACGCTGAGCCAACAAAGATCCAAGCCTCGGTGTTGAATCACTTGAAAGTTTTGAATATTCTTTCTGAACTTAATGGCAGATGTTTTACGTGCTCTTTCAAAAACTGTAAACAGGTTTTGCATCGTATCCAATGGTTAATTGTCTAATTTTAGTAAAAATGAAATTCTGGAAATTGCCTTTCAGATTCTCCAAGTGATCGATTATCGTTCCCTTAATCAAACTGAAATCCAATGCATTTTCAAGAATGAAATCATTCGCATATGAAAAAAAAAATCTAATCCTCCGTTTTCTGTTTGGTATTTCCTTATGTTTATTTTTCTCATGAGAACTTGAATTTCAGTTTTAAGTTGGAAAATGTTGGTGTTCTCTCCTTGTGAAGACGTATTAATTTCATTAGGTTCTCCAAAAGCATCCGATGTAATTTGCATAACCAATTTTCTTTGTGAAACAAATTGACCAAATTTGAATTTTGTCCAGACAGAAATATTATGACTTTATTTTTAAATTCTAATTGCTGTTTCAAAGCTTGCCCATTTGACAGTCATCGCATTTCTGTTCTCAATAGAAAGTTTGCTGAAATTGGATTCCATCTCGTTACAGATATTTGTTAAGAGGCTGCTATTCAGTGCACGTCTTTTAATAAAGTTAATAACTTTAACTGCATCCGGAAACACAACATTCGGATCTGCAGAATTTTCGAACGCCTTCCGGTTAATCATGCAATGAGTGGAATGGGACTTTTGCCTGAAGATGTAACTTTAACCAGAAATCTAACTTTCCTTCCTTTCATTGAAACCATCTGGACATACCAAGAATCAGTTCTTGGCCTCAAGACCTACTTCTCAGAAGTATTCGTCTACTTTTTGAAAAATATTTTCATCCCTAGGATGTCAATATAGCGATCGACTGAACCGGTCTTTGTGAACACTATACTTTCCTTCTAGTTGCTAACAATATCAGTCATTTTATTTACAAGGTTTTTTCACTCTTCCAATAAGTTTCGAACTTGGATTCGTCATCACAAATTTCTCAAATTTTGAAAACCTACAGCAATAGAGAGCAGATTAAATTTGCATGTACTTCTAAGATTTCCCCATGATTGTGCAAATGATACAGCTTGGAACTTTTTACATTACCTTAATGTGAATGACGAATGCTAAAATCCGTTTGTTGGCTTCACTGCAGTTGAAATGTACTTATCAGTAATTGTTACTTTTTTTAATTTCCTAGTTGCTATTGCAACAACTGTGGGGGTGAAAAGCAGTTGTTTTTGTCATAAAATCTGTTGCAATGAAAACAATAATGAGGAAAAAATGTTCTGAACGAAAATGTTACTGCTTTGTTTAGATTTCAACTCGCCAGAACGTTCATGTTTATAGCACATCGCGATGCGGACACTAAAACAGCGACCGGAAATCATTATTCACACCTTTGTGTTCTCAGGACAGGTGTAAGATAAGTACACGCTATTCCGTGGGCCGAGAACATTCCATCGGATATGTGCTTACCATCTAAATATTCCTTGCCACTAACATTATAGGCAAAGCCAGCGCAGGTAAAGCGCTTACTTTGTCAATTCCTTATTTGGACGATCCATTTCCGAAGAGAGGGGGTTGGAGTTAAATATTCTCCCATGACTGTTCCTACATTGGATGAAGCTCCTAGATTTTCTAGCAACAAATTTCGTGCAAAATAGAAGCTTTTCTTGTATTTATTTCTACTCTTTTAACCGTACGGTGGCTGTCCGGATAGTATCTAACCATTTTCAATATCTCAAGAACCGTTTGTGGGGTTTTAATGTAAGTTTTTATCACGAATAAAATGCCACCGAGTGAGCTTCTGAACTATGTGACTGTTGCATTCACAATGGCTGAGCGAGTAGATCAGCGAATATGCATCGAGGGATTTTGGCAAGCCCCCACTAGAGTCCTGACTTGACCCTTTACGACTTTTAATTCTTCTCAGATCTAAATTCCCCAAAGGGAAGATATCTCAGATCGGGGACAAGTTTAAGGAGAATGAAACGAGGCACCTAATAGTTATCCCAAAAGATAACTTTGTAGACAATGATAGATAAATGGAAGAGTTACTGGGATCGCGTGGGTTACAAGGGAATAATCTTAGGGGAAGCCATGCTCCCTTTCCATAGGTAGCCATGTTTATTTAAGTTGAAATGGTCGCACCGTTGCGCTATGACAAGCTCCCATTTGATATTGACAAATTATAGCAAACCTAACCTCCCACACGTGTTTTTGTTATTCGTTTGCGTTCGTTCTTTTAACAGTCATTCACACCCTGATTTTTTTTCATCGTGCTCTTTTGGTCACCCTAACTCTGGACTTTTCTCAGGTTTCTCTTGAACCCAACGAACCTTAGATAATGGCTGTCTATCTTTTAGTTATAACGAAATTGTCAGACCAAATCGCTAACCTTCGCTTTATGGTGAGTTACCATCTCAAACACAATTATTTAAAAAATTAATGAAAAAAGTATTTTGCTATAAGTTGGTTCGACTGCAAACACATTCCACTGTGATCTTATCATTATGATTTGATTATTTACACACTTGGAGTCGTCCACAGTGATTTCGTTGTAAATGTTACTTAGCATCAGTGATATATATGTCAATTGTGTGGACATTGGAATCGGCGAGTCGATTCCACACTCTGGTTGAGACATTCAATTTCATCATCATCATCATTATTATCATCATCATCATCATCATCAGCAGCAGCCTTTTAATGTCCATCATCAAACGTAAACATTCCCTAAAATTCGCTTGACTTTTCCATCATGGGTATCGCAGACTCAGTACTTTCTGAATTTATCTAGCTCTCACGCTATCTTGCCTTCTGATGGCCATAATTTTGCATATGATCTTTTAGGATTCATGTTGTGAGTCGGGATGTCCATCGATTATGCGACATTTTTGCAACATGTTCAGTCCATTGCCATTTGAGTTGACATCTCAGACTTCTGTCTTTTTCTAATATACTCTGTTGTCTTCTGAACTCATTATGTGACGTTGAGCATGATTCTCTCGTGTGCACATTGTATGTTTCTCAGTTTGATTGTCAATCGTTTGGTTAGGTTCCATGTTTCAGCTGCATAGGTGACTATCCGTAAGATACACTGGCTGTAACCCCTTCTTTTCAAGACTAGTGAGCTTTGTATGTTCTTGAAAGTCTTTGCACATATTCATTGTGCATGGCGTTTGTTTTGTTGAAGTTTATGTGGAGGCCAAATTTTGTATTTGCTTTATTTAGTTCGTTTAGCATTATATAGAGATATATACGGGGTCTACACCTCGTATTTTTGCGTCGATGGCTTGGAGTGTATCCACTGAATTGAATACCTTCTAAGTTGACTAGCTTTTTCTGAAGCCAGCTTGTTCCCGTGTCTAGTTCTAATCTAGTATTTTAGTGAATCGGTTGGTGATGACTTTGGTGAATAGTTTGTTGATGCAGCTGAGTAGGCTTTTGTGGCCTGTAGTTCTTGAAGTCTTTCGTGATTCCTTTTTTTGTATAATATAGTCTCGATGTGCCACCCTTCTGGGACTTTACTTTGTTTCAGCGGTCAGTTGAACGGGATGGTTAGTTTCTTCCTGATGTCTTTCCCAGTTTTTTGAGTAGGTTGATAGTGATGTTATTCGGTCCAGGAGGTGGGGTTCCGTTTCTATGTTTACATGATGACTTGCTTCACTTTCCGTGGAGAAACTTCTGGAAAATTCTCGAATTGATTACTCACGGCTTGTGTTTGCTGTTCATTTTCCCGTTGTTAGTTTTCCATTTGCTTAGAACACACTAGTTATTGGCCTTTTTCCTGTTCTGAGAGATCTTCCAATCGTTTCCAATACTTTCAATGATTGCGGTTGTGCATCTTCTTTTGTCTCCCCTTTATTTCTTTAAGATGGTTTTGTTAAGCTCTTATGCTTCTATCTTATGTTATCGGTGGCCTGAGGTTCCTGCTTTTTCTCATTGGTTTCTTCTGAGAGTTTGTTCATGGTTTGTGAGTTCTTTGATTGAAACATACTGGCGACTTCAATTAAGGAGTTTGTTAAATTGTTGCTGAGCTCGTTGATATATTCTCTTCTGGTTCGGTGAGGAGTTCATATCTGTTTTTCAGTTCCAGTTTGATTGCTTGAGTGAATCCTTTTTTAAATGTAAGTGGTTGCAGTTTGGTGTTAAACATTTCCCTGTATTCTGTCTTAGTGTTAACTCGGATTCTGCGTCTTATCTTTGCTTTTGAATCCTTTCCTTTAAAAAAAAAATGCTTTCAATGACTTTTGTTGTGTATCATCTTTTGTCTTCTTTCTGTTTCTTTGGATGCTCTTTTTCAGCTTTGTTTTTCTATTATTTCTATTGCTGTTGCCGGTGGCTTGAGGTTCCTGCCTTTTTTCATTGGTTTCTTCTGAGAGTTTGCTTATGGTCTGTGAGTTCTTTGGCTTGTTTTAACGAAATGAGAAGATCTGGAGAGGAACTAATCGAACTAAACAACACACATCTCTTGTGCAACTATTGAAAAAGAAAAGCTAAACAAAACAACATTGGCTTCTTCAATCGTAAAAAAAAACTCTAGGACAATTTTCCTAGATTCAAAGTCAACTCAGAAGCAGCCAGTGTCACTGTACAGCTCCTCAAGATGTCCAAAATTTACAATCCACCGACGAGGAGATAAACAACCTCTACAACGGGTTGAATTTCATACGAAAAAACAAAAAATATTCCAACATATGGGAGACTTCAACACTCAAGTAGGACAAGGCACTGAAAAATACGTTGGCAAGTACGGTTACAAAACACAAAACGAGAGGGGTGAAGATCCTGTGAATTTTGCAACAGCAAAAGGCTTCAAAATCACGGACAACTTTAACAAAAAAAAAATGGAATTGAGGGGCCTTAATGACGAAATCAAGAACCAAATAGACAATGTCCAAGCAGACAAGAGCAACACCGTTGAAGATATGTTGGTCCTAAATCGAGTCAATGGGAAAAGTAACAGCAGGATGATAATATGCAAAAATCAAGTCCGAGTTCAAATCCTATCAACTCCTATGGAGAATGGGTGAATCAACGATAAGTAAAATGACAGGGCAAAGTTTGCTCTCAAACCATTGAGCAACAAAGAGATGATCAACTATGATTCCAAAACAAGATGGTGGAGTCTCCTCAAAGTGGTTGGATGCCAACTTCAACGCCATCAAAACCTGCTTTATTTTAAACTACATCAGCTAAGCCAAGAGAGGGGCTTAGTCAACACAAGATCCCCGTATGCCTCTCCAAAGCTTGTGCCCTGAAAGAAGAAGGCCTGCTAATCGTCTCCATTCCCTTATCATTGCTTTATAGAGTTTGCTTTCCTTGGATATCCTTCGTTGAATGCTTGGAACTATTAGCACAGACGTATTCCAGCCTTGTGAAACGGAACAGAGCTTATAGTTCTGGTGCATCTGCAGGAAATAAAAGAGCTGTAAATATTGTATTTGAACTATTTTTATTTATTGTTGTCGCTGCTTACTTTATAATTATCATTCATATTCTTCAAAGTTAATTTTGTTTGTCCGTCAACAATATGATTGGGGAATTCGTTTTGAGAAGTGTTTGTTTAATATTACTGAATTTTAAAAGAATATTAGATATTGTATTTTAAGGAAATCAAACAAAAAAATAACGCTTCTTGTGTATTGTCTCTAATCAAACTAGCAGCAGCGAAAGATTGCTGCTCAAATATACACCCACCCACCATAACCCGCACACACACATATGTATATGTATTGATTCGAGTATACTTTCACATATAAGAATGCATATATGCTAATATTAAACTTATAAATGCATTCTACTTTTCATGCTTATATTCATACAAAACGACGAATATACCCCTATATATATATATATATATATATATATATATATATATATATATATATATGTATATATATATATATATGTATGTATAGTGAGAGAGAGAGTCATCGGATAGACAACTAATATCTGATAGAATCGTGCAAATTTAACAAATTCAACAGAAGTTTAGTAATTGGTATTTATTCATGGACTTTTTGGAGAAATATCCCTACATTTTCAACATTTTTTGCTAACACTAAGGACGTAGGACCGTTCTTACGAAACGTCTCGGGATCATCATGATCATGATCATGATCATGATCATCCTCCTCATCATCATCAGTCTTTTAGCGTCCGTCGTTGGACATAGACCTTCCCCAGGATTTGCCACACTTCTCTATCATGGGCGTCATGGAGCCAGTACTTCCTGAACTTGTCTAGCTCGTCTCTCCATCTAATATTTTGCTGGCTTCGGTTGCGCATGTGGTCTCGGGGAATCCATGTTGTGAGTCGTGATGTCCATAGATTGTCTGCCATTCTTTCAACATAGCCAGTCCACCGCCATTTGAGATTTTTTATGGATTCTATGATGTCTCTAACTCTTGTCTTTTCCCGGATGTGCTGTGCTGTTTCGTGGTCTCTCCATGTGAGGCCCAGCATTATTCTTTAAATACCTATTAAGCTGAACTTTTCTTATTGTGTATATATTTTCATCACACACGCACAGAGAGGTATTTACATATAAAGTGAGATATGATAGATACATTTGGTTATTTAACATTACACACATACACACACACACACGTGTATATATATATATATATATATATATATATATATATATATATATATATACGTATGTGAGGATGTATACTAATATACAGATGTATAAGCTTTCACCTACATGCAAATATATATAAGTTCACATACACATATGTACATATATGATTGTTTCCATACGTGTAAGGCCATCTGCTGTGTATGTAAATGCACCCACATGCACGCACGTACATACCCCCCACTCAGATATATACTTATGGAAGACATATTTTTTACCTTCTCGTATAAACTCGTGTCGATAGGAGCGTATGTGTTTATTATCATACATCCAAATAGAAAGACGAGTAAATATCTCGTTTTGCACTTCAACACAAAAAAATACCTTACAATAACGGTCATAAAGAAAGACGAAACTAGAACGACGAACAAAGGAAAAAACCAGGAAGTTGTTAAGAAACAACGGAAAGAAAGCTCTAACAACAAGAATAAGAGATGTCGACTGTAAATGAAGGTACATTGTATTAGTAATCCGACGTCGTTATTGGTTGTGACGAGAAGATGAAAGAGTAAATTGAGTGAAAAGGCTATTAGTACGACATGAAAACTCCAGGGGGAGTCCTTGGGCAAAAATTATAGAAATGAATAAAGAAAAAAAAAAAAGGGTCTTTTGTTATATGACGATGTTGTTTTGTTTCTTATCTTTTTTTACTTCCTTTAACGGAGTAGCGGCATCATTGTTACTTTCATCTTGTCGTCAAAGGAATCGTTTTTAAATATGTTTTTTTTTTCCATTCTGATCGACGTTTTCTTTTATTCTTTCGATGTTTGGTTTTGCTGTTGCTGAAAAGGTACTCAGAAGCATTTATTAGATAAACCAACGGACACACACACAAACACACACACACACACATATATATATATATATATAAATAAATATATGAATGTTGCATACATGTAGAATGTATAATTTCACAACCATCTACTATGTGCAGGTAATTATATATAATTTAGAATTTTACATACATAAATTATATTGTGTATAGACAAAATGTAAGTATCATGAGCATATATATATATATATATATATATATATATATATATATAGAGAGAGAGAGAGAGAGAGAGAGAGAGATGTGTGCGTATGTGTATGTCTTCGTATTCACACACAGAATACGAAGACGTGACACACACACACATCTCTCTCTCTCTCTCTCTCTCTCTCTCTCTCTCTCTCTATATATATATATATATATATATATATATATATATATATATATATATGTACATAGTGCGTGAGGTTGAACTTCTGTATTTGTGCATAAAAAATGTAATAATATCATACCTAAAATATAAGTGCAAACGTCTGTCCCTCAAATTTATACCTACATTCAAGATTCGCATGCATCTATACAAACGTTCTAATATAAGCATATATTTGTCAAAACCGACGATCGATAAGTTAGTTAACTCTTGTGCTAATGATAATTCATTTAGAAGACGAATTGGTCTTCTTGAGTTTTGCATAATGGTATTTCGTACAGCAATAACAGACACAGGATGTGTAGGTCGCTAAGCGGTTTGTGGGACGGAGAAGCACGAGCACGAAGCCGAGATCGAACTGCGTTCACCTTTTTTTATTGCTCTCGAAAGGCATGAATCCATCTCCCTGGCCATGGGTGAAATATCAGTGAAAGTGATCAACGCCATTGTCGCCTCTCCCAAGTCAATTATCACATATTGTAGAACTTTTCAGAACATCAGAGTGGGGAAGGCCTATGTCCAACGACAGACGTTAAAATGCTGCTGCTGCTGCTGCTGATGATGATGATGAAGACGGCTCGCCGTTTCCAACGTAATATTTTTTTCTTTCATTCTTCTTATACATAATGCCATACACAGGGTCATTCTATATACGGCTGTCCTATTTATCTGCTATTAAACTGCATGATATATACAGGCCTTTCAATACAGTTCATCGTATAATGTGTGACTAGATCAGTCTTTTCAACTGCAGTACTGGAAAACCTTCCTCGACACGTTGTTGGGGGTTCTGTAAAATTTTCATATAATGACGAAAAAGCAACTGACTTGTTTCATTTGATTTTTTTTCATCTTACAAATAGCAGTCCCAATAAAATATCAGTCTTAAAGAAGCCACAAAACGCCTGCATGGTCTGAGTTGAAAAGAAACATCTAAAAAATAGGCGAAGCAACAACAGCAAAATTGAAAGCATTCAAATTGATAGAAAAGAGGACAAAATACCAATACCAACGGCAAAATTTAAAATCAAATCAGTGAAATGGGAATTATTTAAAAGTTAACGGACACTGATGGCCAGATGACAATAAGACAAAAGAAGAGGTGTAAGGCGGCCGAGCGGGTAATGGGACGAAGAAAAGACTTCTCGATAGTCACCTGAAACATGGAGCGTAACCAAGAGATTGACCCTCAAACTGAGAACCATGCAACGTACACAGATGCTCCATATCTCTTGGAGAGATTACAAAACAGCACATTATATCAGAGAATACCGTAGAATCAATTAGAAAATCGAAATAAATAGTATCAGGCTGGTCATGATGCGAGAATGTCGGACAACGGCTGTAAATCTCGACTCTCAACGTCAAACCCAAGAGATCGTTTCCGAAACTGTAGCCGACAGAGCATGTGATGGTGTGATGTACACAAGTTGAGACAGCATTTGTTCCGCGACGCCCATGATAGACATGTCTGGCGATCCCTGGAGAAAGTCTATGGCCAAGGATGGACGCTATGGTGAACACAGCCCAAACTACAGCCGATACATTGTGTTAACGTTTCACTAATGGCCTTAGAAAAGACATGAACGCATCTTTCCCTTAGCTGAGGGCAAAATAGCAAAGGGTGGAGTGAGTAACGCCTCTTTGGATGCTTGTCAGCTGTAAGTCTAAGTCTAAACCTTGTATTATAGACGGACCAACTTAGTAGCTACATAATACGTTTGGACCCAAGCTGAGACGGCCGAAGCCTTACTAAATTGTATAAAGTTGTACGAAGAAAACTACATGAGTTGGGAAATTCATAAATTGAAAAACAGAGTGAGTGGAGCGGAAATTAAGAATGGGCAGGAGGAAATAACGAAAATAAGTGGGAATGAAATTGAATAAGGAAGGAAAACGGGAATAAAATGAATGAGAATAAGGATAATGATACCGAAAAAAAAAAAGAAAAAAGAAAGACTGAAAAAAAAACTCAAAGAAATAAAGAGAGGAGAGAGAGAGAGAAATTAGAGAGACAGAATAAATGAAAAAATAAAAGCAAATAAAAAAGGGTTGAAATATGAAAGCAGGCAAAAAAAAAAAAAAAATATGCAAAAACAAGCCGGGCTGCCACAGGGTCGAATTTCATTCCTACATCTACTCTGACTGAAGATTATCCGTATAGATCTTGTATTCTATGAATAAATTCATAGATATGTAAGATTTGTCAGTTTTGTTCAATTGGTAGGACTGTCAACTACCGATCACAATCCCATATATCGGTTTACTCTCTTAAATCAAGTGAGGATTGTTGGTATTGTTCTTGTCAACAGAAATTTAAAAAAAAGCAGATGAGAAAGAAGAAAGAAATAATGAAAAAAGGACGGAAAGAAAGAAACCAGAAAAATAAAGGGGAATGAAATCGGAAAAAAAGAAGTTCCAAAACGCGACAAGAGCCATTTGAACAAAAATAGTCTTAATTAGCTTAAAAACGAAATTCTGGATTGGGAATTTTTCATAGTATTACAAAATATATACATGCAGTTTATAAGTTTACAGTAAAAAAAAAAAATCGAATCAGAATTCGATTTTTAATTCAATTAAAAACATTTTTAAATGGCGCTTATTGCGTTTTGGAGCTACGCTCTTGATACATCCGTACATACCTACATACATATTTACTAAGCAAGCAAGCCAGACAGTAAGCCAGCCAGCCAGCCAGAAAAATCAACCTCAAAAGTGAAAAAACCTATTTTGACTGTTCTGGTGACAGTTTGGGTGGAAGGTTTCTATTAAAAAAAAAGGAAAAGAACGTTTCGACCGATGTACTCTACGGCCTTCATCAGGTATCATCTGATTGGTGTGGGGGAAGTAATGAACCGAACCCTTTATCTAACCGACGGGGGTATATAAACCGTACTCCCCCTCTTAGCAGTTGCAGTATTTTCGAATTATTATTGTCTCACACTGGAATTGAACCTGGAACCATTATATTATTTAGGTTCAATCCCAGTGTGAGACATTAATATTTCGAAAATACTACTACTGCTAAGAGGGGAGTGCGATCTATATACTCCCGTCGGTTAAATGAAAGGTTCGGTTTGTTACTTCCCCCACACCTACCAGATGATACCTGTTGAAGGCCGTTGAGTACAACGGCCGAAACGCTGTATGGAAAACAACCAAGATTAGGATAGTCCGAACAACAATAGAGATAGTAATAATACCTCATCTCAAAAATTCAGAGAAACACTAAAAGAAAAGAAAGTGAGGAGAGAAGAATGTAGAAAAAAAAAAGACAACATTGCTTAATAGTTCAGAAGATATACTATTATAAGAAAGTATATCGGAAAGAAAGAACCAATAACAGCATTGGAGAGGAAATAGAAACAGGAAGGAAGCATGTAAGTAAAAAGTAAGGAACAAAGAATATAATCACAATTTGAAAAAGGGAAAAGAAAGAAGGGAAGTACAAAACCAAGAAACAATGGGGGGAAGAGAGAGAGAGAGAGAGAGAGAGAGAGAGAGAGAGAGAGAGAGAGAGAGAGAAAATAAATGGATGAATGAAAAAATGTTTAGTGAACAATGTCTCCTTGCAGTACGATGTGATAGGGGTGATCAATGAAAAATGAAGAAAAATGCAATCAATTATTAAGTTACTTTGCTGGGCGGTGATCTCTAAAAAAAAAAAAAAAAAAAAAGCATGTGTGGATACTGCCGGACTATAAATTGAAGGAATTAATATAATATATAACTTACATTGTTGATTGAACCCTTCACTGAAATACAAATTTTTTCAGACATGATAAGGAGTGAACGTTTGAATTCTCACCACTCTAGCTCAATTGGTGTGACTTGTATGCTTGACACATATATGCCAGCCAGCCAGCCAGCCAGCCAGCTTGAAAACTGAAAGTTCTTGTTGACTGTTTCTAAAAGAAAGATATATATTATAGTAAAAAAAAGATAGAAAGGGTCTAAAACTTATGAAACAAAGAATTAGCAAAGACACGTGAAAATGAAGAAATACGAACGAAAACAACAAGTGAATGATGACATGAAAGCATAGCATAGAAAGGTATATATATATATATATATATATACATATATATATATATGTGTGTGTGTGTGTGTGTGTGTGTGTATATATATATATATATATATATATGTATATGTATATTTTTAAGGCAGAGAGAGACACACACACAATGTAATAGATGAACAAAGGAGAGAAAGAAAAAAAACTTTTGGATGAAAGATAGTCTATGAAATATTTTTGAAGGAGAAGAGGGAGAGAGAAAAAAAAAAGCAAGAAAATGGAATAGATGGACGCAAAAGAAGAGAAAAGTCATATAGTATCCTCAAATAATGGAAATCTACCCAAAGGATGATTCAACTCTTGAAAACAAATTTAATGAATATAAAAGAATGAAAGAATGAACGAATGAAAGAAAGAAAGAAATAAAGAATCAGTGGTATCGGTATATTTGGGGAAAATAAAGCATATAGAATGAAAAGGGTGAAACATGAAAATGTTTCTCAATCCCAAAGAATGAACTAATGCGTTAGAAAGAACAGAAGAAAAAGGACGGAAAGAACGAAGTACTGCGAAAAAAGAGAGGAACAAAACAAAACGACATAGGGAACAAAGACATGAAAGAATGAAATAACTGGAAAGAAAAAAAAAAGAAAAGAAATTCAAGAAGGAAAAGAACGGATTAACTTGAAAGAAGGAAAGGAAGAAAATGAATAAAAGTCAAACACAAGAGTCGAGAAACGATACTAAAGGGGAAATGGACACGTAAAGATAAACAAAAAATAAACAAAAAAATAAACATGAACTGAAGAAAACAAAAAAGATAAAAAGAAAGAAAGAAAAAAGAAGAAAAAAGAAGGTTGGAGGAAATATGGTGGAGAATCAAAAATAAGCAAAAAAAAAAAAACAGGATTTTACTGTGGGCAATAAAACGAATGAAACAGAAAAAAAAAACTGAAATCAAGAAAAACGATTAGAATCTAAGTTATCCTAGAAGATAAAACAATCCATAAAAAAGTCTCAAATCATAAAAAAAAGAGTGTTTGACGGAAAGAAGTGTAACCTAGGTGAAAACGTCCGTAAGAAAAAGCAACAGGAAACATGGAAAAAAAAAAAAAAAAGACCAGAGCAAATCAATCAGCTATATTGAAAGTAGGAATTTGTGGGAAGGGAAACAGAAATACAAGTCTGGTTGGTCAACCAATAGAAACCGTCATGTGACCAACGTCCTTTCGCAACACGACATGTTTGGGGTGATCAATTGAAGGATCGGAAAAAGGGATGATCACTGAAATATGATACTTCTATTTACTGTTTAGCGGTGATAGATAGAAAGTTTGAATTTACAAGAAACAAACGTCAACACTGCCGGACAGAAACCAATGAACCTATTCAGCATAAACTTACATTGTAAACTAAATAATAAATTTCAAAAATTTTTTCAGGGAAACTGACATAAAAAAGAATAAATATTTAAATTTTCAACCCTCAAGCTACATTAATGCAGCAAACCGTGTTTGGGGTGATCAACTAAGAAATGGAAAAAAGGGCTGACCAATGTATAAGTTATCTCACTCACCTTTTGTTTGGAAGGGTGATTAATAAAACAGCAGATGCAGACCATATTATACAAAAAGTAAAGGACTAAGCTAGCATAAACTTAAATTTTGAATCAAAAATCTATTTGGGGATAGAATTAAAATAAACATTTTTTTTTCTTGATATGGGATAAATGTTTGAATCTTTAGCCCTATATTTTCATCGGTACGGTCTGTATGCGTGAAACATGCATAGCCAGCAAGACCCACTTAAGAACTGAACAAACCAATGATGGTGACGACTATGTTGATGTCGGCAGTTTTTGTTGACGGTTTCTAAAATAGGAGATACAGTTGAGAACGACAATGAATAAAATCGAATTCTATTTTGAGAAAGTGACTCAAGACGTCGACAAGCATGGAAAATGTTACAAAGGAAAATATTAACAAAAAACAATGCAAATAATTTGCTGCCACCATTTCAATATTTCTTTGCATACGCACACATACACTCACGCGCACACATACACACACAAAGATATATATATATATATATATATATATATATATATATATATATATATATATATACGTATCTTTGTTTTATTTTTATTGAAGCCGAAGCAATGAATATTGATGTAAAACTTTACCATCCTCTATACCTATGCCTCTAGAAGAAAAAAGAGAAATGTTTGAAAAAAAAGTACATGTATATAAAATAATGATAACATGGAAAGTTCCAGAAGTGGATTATATGAGAAACTATCCCAAAATACGGAACGAAATTGGTTACAAGATTGGAAACAAATTCCATTGACGCGTTCCGACACAGGAGTCGACCTATATGTTTTATTTTTATTTTTTCTCTTTTTAACTGTTTTACGATTTCTCTTTTGTTTTTCAGCACGAGTTTTATTTCATCTCGTATCATTTTTTTTTGTCTTTGGATTTTCGTACTCTTTCTTTCTTACTATTTCTGACAGTTTTCTATCAACGTCTTCCGTCAATGCAGGATCAATTCGGATTTAATCAACGTCGTTTACAATTTAGCCCTTGTGAAAAAATCACCACCCAGCATCCATTATGGCCAACATCTTTGGCATTTCAACGTCAACACGGACAGGCCGCCATATTTCCTGACAACAAAACACTATTTTCATTATTATTTAATATCAATTTTCTTTTTTTTGTCTCATTTTTAGTTGCTAGTGGTGTCGATCAAAAACATCACTCAGTTAGTATACGGTGTAACTTCGATCATGTTTAGCTCAACACTTGAAGAAATTCATTAAAAAATGATTGCACCGACTTCTTTATAAACGTCATGGTCAGGATCCCGAAAACCACAAGTTAAATTAAAAAACGTCGCGAAGCCGATTTTACCATAATGAAAATTATATAAGGCGGGGATAATCTAGTTCAGTGAAGAAAAATTAAAAATTAATTGATATCAAGTCATCCAAAACATTTGGTTCGCAATTCCACTTAAAACATTTTTATATAAATTTATATATCTTTATCTTAATCGAAAAAACATTATATTGATAAGCTATTGAACCGAACCACGTTGATGGGTGGGATGAATCCTCTTTCCAAATCTGCTGTAAACAATGTATGTCTGTCCATTCAATCCAATCTATCTAACTATCTATCCATCTATCTAACTATCGATCTTTTTATATGTATATTGACTTATTCATATTGATATGTAACTTTCTGGGAATGTAACTTTCTTCAGTAGTAAATATTGTTTAAGACCAAACACAGTCCCAGATCGAGGCTTTGAGTCCATCAAAATTGATAGATATATATAGAGATAGATCTATCTATCCAAGTGTGTTTTTTAAATCTATCTATCAATCTATTCATATATTGATCAATCTTTTCACTAGAAGTTAGCAATGTTTTCAGATCTATCTATCTATTTATCAATCTATCTATCTATCTACCTATGGAAGTGTTTTTAGACCTATCCATATATCTATCGCCCTACCTGTCTGACCGTCTGTCTGTCTATCTATTTATCACTTGCCAATACTTATCTGTGTGTTGCCTATTAAGCTTGCACTCATGTGAGTGAATATTTGCACCAAACCAATAACCTGTACTGAAGGAACAGTGCTGGCCCTGGAGGTGAAATTCGGCAAATTCTCGTTATGGCGGGAAATAAGATACTAGAAATGTGTTCGGTTCATTAGGCTCTGTAGACGTTGCATACCTGCAGGCCTTGTGACAACAGCGCCATCTTTGGACTAACAAGGCCAAGAGTAGATAACTCTTCCTTTCCTTTTCACCTACCCATCATTTTATATTACCTGCATTTTTTTTCAACTTTTAGATACCGTCGGCAAAAACTTTCACCAAGACTGTCAACATAGCTTTCTTTCAGTTTTTGAATAGGTCTGGTTGGCTGGCTATGCATGTAACATACGTGCAAGCCACACAAATGAAGCTAGAGAGCTCGCTATTTCTTAAAATCCAGACTTTTCTGAGTGATCACTGTCCAACAACAAACTAACAACGGAGAAGTAAACTATTCGTTGATCGCCACTTCTTCCGATTTTTCAATTGACCAGCCCCAACACGACATGCTGCCAAAATACTTTTGTAGGTTTCTATCCTGTGACTAAGCAGAGCTGATTTTTATTCTTTCAGTCACAACTTATTACAAGAGACTTGCTGGTTCGATGATGAATGGATTTATATATATAGATGTGCATAATTGTATCAAATCAATACCCGGCAAATACAGTGAAGCATAAGAATTGTAGAGAAAGAATTAATGAATCCTTGCGAGGGAAGAGTTGTATACTAACTGTCGGGAGAGATAATGGGTAAAAATATGAATAAAATATCAGTTTATGGATAGAAATATGTATATGTCTGTAAATAGGAGATTAGAGACAAGTTCTCGTCTTTTGGCTTGAGTTAAGCACTGTAAAACCTCCTCGGTATTCAGATGGGGAACTACTAAAGAACAACACGTATGCAGTTTGTTGACTAGAGCAAGACCATCTAAAAATTATAAAGTAAGCCATATTCTGACTGATTACGGTTAAATCACATTGAATGTACTACTTCACATCAGATCGCCGAAGGAAAGCTACACTGAACTCTCTTAGTGCTAGTCTTAATAACCAAGAGCATCAATTGTGACGCAAAATGTCAATGATGGTCTTATGGACAAATTTCCAAGATTAGTAAGGGGCTCACCAGTTGTTCCAAAGTTATAGCCTAGTTCCACTCTAATCTAAGTTTAGTTTATAAACAAAGCGTATCATGCATTGCTCAATAGCAAAGTCTCCCTATAAAAGTAAAGCTTATGAAAACGATGCCTAAAGACAGCTTGCGTCTCAAGTAAGCTTATTTTTTCAAATGCATGTTTTATAAATCACATAAAGGCAATATTGCTATAACTGAAAGCGGGAATTAATTGTAAGAATGAAAAGATAACGATGTTGACTTGCTCAGTTAGTACAAGGCCAAGGGGGAATGGTATATAAGTATTTTGTGGGTCGAGAAACTTTTAGGTAAAGAGATACTATCTGCTTGCAACGTATTGCTATTTTATCCTTAAGAGCTACGTGGGCCCGACTGGAAACATTTTTGCAGCTAATCCTGTGGAGTCTTAAAGATATAAATGATGCTTATTACAGACTATACTTCTCTATGATAGAATTGAAGACAATCCAAATGTACACTTAAAATATTAAGAATAATATTTTTTTCATCTTGTTCTATTTTTAATTAAGATATCATTTAATCCGAGTGCACTATAAAATCCACAACATGAAAATTATAAACAAACACCATTGACTTTTTAAGATTTAGATAAAAAAATCAAAATAGTTGCTGCTATCTATAAAAAACTGAAATGTGGTTTTATGTGTTTGTTGATATGTGTCATAGTATGTATTTGACAACAATAGCGTAGATGACTTGTAGTTGCGGTCACTCATCTAGCAACTAACTAGCTATGGGAAATGGTGTGTCCGACGCGATTTGACCGTATGTTCAATTTATTGAAACGTATACAAAACAGTTCTGGTTACTGACTCAACAAAAACCGTCTTGCAACCAATGTTTATTAGAGCATACCATGTTGGGGCTGATAAATCAGAGAAAAAAGTTACTTCTACCGCCTTTTGTCAGTTGGTGACCACTGAAATGGTCCGAATTTAAATAATCCCAGCGGACACAAACTAAGAGATAAATTTAGCATAAACTTTCATTGAAAATTAACCCTCCGCCTACCCCCCCCCCCAAAAAAAACAGTTATGAGGGAGGGATTAAAAAAACAACAAAATCGTCATGGGCAATAAATATTTAGTTTCCAATCCCTTTGCACCATCGATGGAGCCTGTACGCATCGTAAATGCACACATAACCAGGCAGACCAACTTGAGAACTGAAGAAACCTATATTGACACTTTTGATGACAGTTTTCGTTGACGGTTTCTAACAAAGTGATCCCGAATCAAAGAGCTCTATGTAAAATATTTAATTGCACAATTTGTTGTAGGGTAATGCATAACAAACAAATACATTACTACTGGGAAGTGGGTTCAATAATCTTAAAGGGCCAACCTGATACATTTGACCCTATAACGTATAAAGTTAGCTTTACTAAATCTCTGAATAACTTCCCTGTCGAGTAATATCTGGCAAGAAATAATTCTAACCTATCTTGGGTGCACCAAACGCTTGGCTTTGTGACGTATTGAACAAGGAAGATATGGAGATGCCTCATAATGTGGTGGTGAAAGAAATAGATATGAGATGCCTACAATAGGATGGAACGAAGGAGCCTTATTCAAAGAAAGGAAAGAAGGAAAGAAGGAAGGAAGAAAGGTGAGACGAGTAAGACAACCACTAGTTGAGGAAATGTAAATTAATAAGAACAAGTGAATAAAAAGGAGAGAAAGATAGGAAGAAAATAGATAAATAAAATAAAAGAAAGAATGGGATATGGAAACGACAGCAAGCAGGATTGAAGAAAAAATTATTCAAAGAAAGAAAGACAGAAAGAACTAGTACGATATGAAATGGGTGGTAAAAGCAAGCAGGGATGAAGAATTATTATTCAAAGAAAGAAGAAAAAAAGAGAGGAAGAAAGTATCAGACGGCTAAACATAGGAAAGGAAGATTATTAAGAAAAAAACACACACAACAAAAAGCTGTAAGATAATGGACTATTATGATATACAAAAAAATGGAAGGAGAAAATGAAATCCGAATGTGAAGATGTGAATCAAAAGGAACGAAAAAACGCCTCCAGATTGGAGAGAAAGAATGGAAAAAGCGGGGAAAAAAAAACGAATGAAGACAGAAGAAAAAAGGGGGAAAGTGTCAGCCAGACAGTTATTGAAAACTTTTAATACGTATGAAAGGCTTCAAATCAAAATGTTGAGATGAGAGACGGCGTAGAAAATTACCGCAATACAAAATTATGCCGTCGAAGCGAAAAGCCAGAAGATATTGAATGGTTAGGGCCACACGAGATATTAGTAAGGACCCCGACACAAGTCCTTCTTTTATTTCGTATCCGTCTTGTGGAAAACTTTCCTACGCTTCCCAGCCTTCTCCCGATTCTTCATTCCCCACGCTCGTTTTTTTTTTCTGCTCGCCTCCTTTTCCGGTGTCAGACATCGTAGACAACTATTCCATCGGTAAGATTAATAACAGGAAAACATCAGCGAACTTCTTTATATATCTTGTTACGACCGAATCGCGTTGGGCAAATTGGTTCCCGTAAGATACCCGTAAGTTAGGCAACATCGAATCATGTAAGTACCAAGATGGGTAAATATCTTGGAATATCAGGTGATATAAGCAGTCGGGGATCATTTACAAAGCTACCTGTGGGTCTCCCGCTGATCTTCCAAGGAGGAAACTGATCGCTATACTGACAAGCGGCACCGTCAATTTTACCAAAACGTATTTAGATTAAAAGAAGAATAAAGAGATAATTAACCCGTAGTCTTTCAAGTCGAGACCTGTGCTTATTTCTATCCACAAACTGATATTTGGATATTTTTGTTATACTGATATAAAATAGCTATTTTGATTATTAATGTGCGTTATCTATTAATATTGAGATGGCTATTTGCGATTGAGCCCATTTGTTTAGTCTCCTCTCAAAATCAATAATGGTTATTGAGCTAATCTTGTGATTTTCACTTCTTGCAAGTCCTCTGCCATGAACCTTGCTTTGAATGTTTTTCGATTCGAGGCTTTCTAAGTCGATTTATGGGTGATTGGATGGGGGTGCTTCGTTCACAGTAAAAATCTATACCTGTATGAACACATATTTTGTGACCGTCTGAAAAGTACATAAGTATTTCGCAAATCGCGTCTTCAATGATTTCGAAATAGAATACAGAGAGAGAGAGAGAGAGAGAGAGAGAGAGAGAGAGAGAGAGAGAGAGAGAGAATAAATGAATGAAAAAAATGTCTTGTGAACAATGCCTCCTGGCAGCATGACGTGATAGGGGTGAGAATTGGAATTTTCAAAACACTAGCCAACTGGGGTTAGTTTTTCCAATCACGGTAATTACTGTATTCGCTTGATGAATTATGTAGACATTTTTTGTATAGGAGCAACCCGATTTCGGGGTAAAGTGATTTCCATTAGAGATAGATTCATTGAAATTTACAATAGGTTTTCTACATATTATACGTGTTTCTAAATAAATTGATAAAAAGGGACTTTTCAAAGCAGGTTGTAAATATTTAAATGATATTTCAAAATAACGCTTTGCGAACATAACAGCTGTTCGCAGAGGGTTATTCCCAAATGATGGTTGCAATTTCTTCGTTTGCAGTCGTCATTTGGTGGAGGAAAGATTCCTGTGACACATGAAATTGGATTGGGGTGGGGGGGTCAGTTAAAATAAAGCAACACATTTCTTGACTCTTCTACGCTGATCACTGCAGAGTAGTTGAATTTGATTGCTAAAGATCTAGCTTCAACTTCGTGACTTTAATAAAGCAGGGGTACAATTAAAAAAATTTGTTTCGTAGGGACGATACGTTTTAGTCAACCTCAAATTTTTTGAATTATTGTAGGAGTGTAATTGAATTTCAAGCTCCACAATCAAAACAACATATTGTTGATCAGCGATTATATAATGAAGGACAACGCCACTTTCAAGCTGCCCGACATCGCTGGAGAGGATGAGCAAAAGTTTTCTACTAGTACTGATATGAAATAGATATTTAGTTATATATATATATATATATATATATATATATATATATATATATATATATATATATATATATATATATATATATATTATATATATATATTATATATATATATTATATATAATTTTTTTATCATATCTTTTAACTATATATATATATATATATATATGCACATATATGTATATATATACATATATATATATATATATATGTATATATATATATATATATATATATATATATATATATATATATATGTATATATATGTATATATATATATATATATATATACGTACCTATATATGTATATGGAATAATGAGAGAAAGTATTATGAATTGAATTTTGCTCGAACAGAATTATTCACGATAGAAGGCGAAACAACGGCGATAATTGGAAAATAAAGAAATGAGCCTCGGGTTTGATTTTCACTTGTACACATTACCATAGATGCACCTATGTAGCCCAGGTGTGTGCTAAGCGATTGAGCCGCCAGGACTCTGACTGTTGACAGCCTCACCTCATTCTTCCTCTCCTCTGATCACAGGCCAGTGTTGTTTATGAGTTCTCTTGGTCTCAGAGCTACGGGTATATACATATTCCTACCTATATTTCATTGTTCTTCTGTCAACAGTATGATAAGAAATGGATATTAGTATTCGACAATGATATATATATATATATATATATATATATATATATATATATATATATATATATATATATATATATGTTCACATAAATGTTTGTTCAAATATATATATACATATATATATATGTATATGAACATATATATACATACATACATACATGTTCATATATATATATATACATACAGTAATGTGTTCGAAACATAAAGTGTACAATCGATGGAAAATACAGCTAAACTTAGGAACTTACTATACACTCGAGAACAAACTGAAAGTAGTACAGAGAGCAGTGGAAAGAGCAATGGTAAGAATAACTATCGGCGATATTGAAATATCAAGATGGATCTGAGAGAGCACCAGAGTAGAAGGTATCGTACAAGCAATCAAGCAGCAAATGCTAACTGGTTGTGACAGTAAGCGCAGTAGGAAAACACTGGATCCAGGATTGACAGATTAGATAAAATAAGAAATTGCTGGCAAGAAATGGCCGAAATAAGCGCAATTGCCCTCATCATGGAAGGAGAATTGGGCAGCCTCTCTCCAACAGCAGACTCATACTGGCTCCTGGTGCTGACAATAAAACTGATCAGCTCTTGTTAGTCGAACCACATGGTGTATGCAGTAACCTCGTGGTATATTTTGACGAATGAGAATGTATGATCAAACCTTCGATGTTTTTTTTTATTCCGCCAACATTTCCAGCTCATCGATTGACGCATCACTTGCAAAGTCGTCAGTCTGCAGTTTGAGAGAACCATCAATTCGAAATCGTCGGTAGAATTAAGCAAAATGGCTACAGAATATGTTTGTTTGTCAACTGAGGTTCGTGCCACCCTCGTGTGTCTCCAGTCGGCACAAAAAACGTGAAGGTTGAGAGGATGCCAAGGATTATGAACGTTGTGGAGTGGAAACCCATGCACGTTGAAAATAGCCTCTTCCTCATTCCGATGCCTAGTTGTTCGTTATATCAAATGATTGTTGGAAAAAATATCATCGCCGGTTGTTGGAGAGAGAGAGAGAGAGAGAGAGAGAGAGAGAGAGAGAGAGAGAGAGAGAGAGAGAGAGAGAGAGAGAGAGAGAGAATGGGGTGGAGAGAAAGGCACACAGTCTGGAGGGGACATGCACAAGACACCAAGTGATATATATATATGTGTGTGTGTGTTTCTCTCCTTATTGCTAATACATCTTTTCCACAAATTTATTCGCATTGTCTCGCCATATCAATCTGGTTAGAATTGTAATTTCATGTGCTATATTTGTTTTAAAAAATTAAGGCCTGGATGGTTATCTCGATGTACATGCATATATATATATATATATATATATATATATATATATATATATATATATATATATATATATATATATGTAGTAGTGATATGCAAGATTGATACAGTGAGACAGAGTAGATAATTTTGGCAAAATTTGCATAACTCCAAAAAGAAGAAAAATGGAAAGAAAGATTAATATGAACAGACCTTCATTCAATAAGAAAGAAAAGAAGCAAATTAAGTTTCTTCTGATGCCCTTTGGCTATAAGGAAACAATTTTCTGATAGAAGAAATTGGAAAGCTACAAGCCGGCAGAGACAGTGAGATCATTTTGGCAATGCTTGGCTGGGACCATTTCAGTCCGATCATCCCCGTGGAAGATACTCTAACTGCTTCCTATTACGTGGTGGAGTTTCTGCAAACTAAATCTGTTGGTCAGACAAAACTAGTCAACAGAACTGAGGTTTGGGAGTTTGTTTGTCACAGAAACACTATGTCGATTTCACATGTTCCTGGAACCATTACCCTACGAACTGCGCCGTCTAGCTATCACACTGCTTCCACCGATGTAGTTTTCTAACAGTTCATTCTGGTTAATCACCTCTCCGGGATAACAAAACACAAGTATCCTGCTTTCCTCCTGCTTCAGGGGAACACGAGATATTGAACCGTTTGACCTTGTTCCTTTGATACAAGGTCGAGTTCCAACGCTCACGAACCCTTCAGAGACACTTTGGGTAAAGGATATTTCTTAACATGGATACACTCACTGGCCTGCAACAACGCAGTCCCACACGCCACGAGGATCAATGCACAGAATTTTGACGCACTCATTCTTTTAGATTGATTGCAACAATCTGCAACGTGTGCCACCAGTAGCCTTTTCTTTTGTACTGTGTTTGGCAAGAAAGCATATGTTTTTATTTCTCGCATCAATAAGAATTGGCTGCTGAATACCTTGTCTGTAGCTGATGATTTTTAACTCCTTGGACCACTGCCGATAGGTGCAACCCACAAACAATGGAGTTTCGCGAATGCTCTGACCAACTTTTCTGGCCATAACAATTTGGTCTTCATTAAAGTCACTCAACTCTTTCTTCTGGTTCATAACTGCGGCATTCAACACTTGAAGAACTTGAAGCAAACGCACCGGATGATTTACCTCCTATCTGTAAAGCTCTTACGAGAGAGTAGCTGTCATTCTTCAAACACTTCCTGATTATAATGTTTTGGCTCATCAGTATCTATCTTTCAATATATATATATATATATATATATATATATATATATATATATATATATATATATATATATATATATATTCTTTCAATTGTTTATAACAAATTGTACCTCTTGTTTTATCGGGGAGAGATTTTCAAATGAAGTTATTCCATAATCGTTCTATGGAGGTGTTATCATATATATATATATATATATATATATATATACGTGTGTGTGTGTGTGTGTGTGTGTGTGTGTGTGTGTGTGTGCGTGCATGTGTGTGTATGCGTCTGTCTATAAAAATGAGCTTGTGTCCCGACATACAGAATTAAACCAAGAAAACATTTTGATTTGGAAAACACACCTAGTTTTCACCGTCATTTCCATAGTAGTTTTTTTTCGTGTATGTTTACAGTAATTTCAAAGTTTTTCCCAGATTCAATAAATATTCCAAACACACGGACACACACATAGAGACACACACGCAGACATACACACATACAGAGACACGCTTACGCATATCCACTCATGGGCATGAGCAAACACACACACACACACACACATATATATATATATATATATATATATATATATATATATATATATATATATATATGATGCTTATATACATATATACGTATAAAATTGCATGTACACATATTCTTGCACGATTGAGAGAACTATCACAATGAATATTTTGATAGCAAAAACAAGTGATATAAATGTATTTACTGGTCTGGTGAGCTATTTTGTATTCTTTCTCTTTTTATTTTATTTTTTTCATAAAATATGAGAATAAAAATTTTGCTGTGATGATTAAAAAACCCGGAAGAAAAAAATGCATGTTTAAAAATATACAATTCGACAAAGTCACACCCACCTTACATATCTCAACGGACAGATTTTATTTCCGTTTTTCCTTTTTTAATGAATGAAAGAAATGATGGATAAAAAGGTAAGAGAATAATAGTTTCAAAAGGTTTGGTTTTGAGAAGCCGAATTGGAGGTGAACTGTACCATCCCAAAACAGTTTGGAGGAAAACAGAATGGATAATGCAATAAAAATGTAAGAAATGAAAATAGGATAAAATAAAATGCAACGAGTTACTCGAAAGGGAGGGAGGAATAAAGATTTCTGCGACAAACATGTTGACGTGTTTAGGTATTTACTTCAGAGACGTTCCTTACAGCTGGTAAATGGAGACGGAGCAGAGGGTTATCTAAAAAGAATATGAAACGAAATGAAAATTTTCAGATAAAAACAACTAAAGATTAAGATGGAGGTAAATAGTAGTCAAAGTTAATACCATACCAGGTTACAATGCTTCTTCAATTTATAAGAATAAATAATAAAGCTCTTTTAATAATGTTACTAGTACTGGCACATAAACAACAGAGATAGCGTCGATATTTTGAGTGAAGTGGATCTTAAAGGTAGAATCTGAAGTCTTATGGAGGCTCCTATCTCTGAGGGATTGAGGCTGGTAGGCAAAAATCAGACTTTCCTCTGTAAGTGGGATGTGAGTTCTAATCCCATTGAAAACTTATCTTTTATATCCGATCTGGAGTATTTGCTCACTGAGCAACGGCCCGAATTCGAATTGTGATTAAAAAAAAACAATTAAAATTAATCGAAGGTAAAGAATAGTCACAATTATCCGAATGGGTTAAAGTACTTCATGTGATAACCAAATAATAAGAAATATAATTGTAAACGAGAAAAAGAAAACCTTGAAGAAATTAATCGCACGGGAGGTGCTGAGGAAAGAATAATGAGAAAAGAGGAAAGAATAATGAGAAAAGAGGAAAGAAAATGAAGGAAAAATAGAAAAGGGAAGGGAAAATGAGGAAGGAAAAAGAAGGTTGGAGGAGGGATTAAAGTAGAAAAAAAAAATGAAGATCTGCTGTTTTTAAATCGGCGAGACTAACCGTCGAACTGTGATGATTAGACCAACAGGGCAAAACAGAGCCGAATGGGAATAGATTGTGTGGTAACGGGAATCGTATCTTGGGTTTCTGATTGAAATCGTAGCCTTTTAAAGATATGATCTTCTATTCCAGGAATTTTTGTTAGGCTCTATTAGGACTTTCCACCCCCCCCCGTTCTCCGATTATTTTCACCCCATTTAGACCATCGGAAAAGGTTTCAAGCTTTTTGCTCTAAAGCCAGGCTAATGCAGATTTTAATGGTCGAACCAAATTACCCACATCCTATCTAATAGAAAAAAAGTTAAAACCACTGCGTTGCTTAGCAATAATTGTAGCTCTCAACGGGGCAGGACCTTTGTCATACTTCAATTATTCTCACATTATCCGTCACAATTATTCGGATCGTTGACCATCTGTACCGAAACGCCTTTTCAATGACCGATAGCATTTCGTTCTTTCTCCCGTCCGGTTCATTTTTTCCACTTCATTTTCAACTGTGGTTCGTTTTAGTTTTCTTTGATAAATCATCAGTGGTATTTGCATCGGATTTGCGCTCTACGGGTCATGGTTACAAAGGTAAGTAAGAGAAAATATGAAGTGTTCGATGCATTGGAATCAATTTTTGATATAATCTGCTTCATGATAGTTCGGTCGCGTGTACGATTTGACCGTTGAACATTCACAACAACACGTGAGCAAAAAAGAGAGGAAATAGATGAAATCCCAATGAGAATGATGAATCACTGCCGCCATATAATCATCATTATCATTATTATTATTATTTGGAATCTCACACCAGTTGCCTGGTGGTAACCGCTGGAGTTTGAGTGACAGCAAGTCTCCTCAAGTCTCCAGCCCTCCTCCCCCAGTACTCATAGGTCGCAGTAATTCTACGATTTACAGTTTCACACCGGTTGCCCAGTGGTTATCGCTGAAGGCTGAGTGACAATAAGTCTCCTCAGGTCTTCAGCTAACGTCTCCTCTCTTTCGCATATCATGACAGAGCTACAATTCGTTGCAGTACTTATATCTCTTGCACCTTCCTCAGTATCCGTGCAGTTCCCAGTAGTACTGTGGTCTGTACGGTCTCTATCCTTCCCCTAATCCCGATCTCCTCCAGTCTCTCCCTCAGCGTTTTCCGGGCAGTTCCTAGTGCGCCCACTATGACCGGTACTACCCTAGTTTTCATGTTCCACATTTTCCTTAACTCCCTTGCTAGGTCCTGGTATTTTTCCCTTTTTTCTCCCTCCTTCTTTTTTACTCTATGGTCTGCAGGTACAGCAATGTCTACTATTTGGCAGGCCTTCCTTTTTTTGTCTACTATTACTAAGTCCGGTCTTCTTGCCTGGATGAGGTGGTCAGTTTGGATGTCAAAGTCCCACTGTAGTTTGTGGTTGTCATTCTCCAAGACTGCCTCTGGCTTGTGCTGATACCACTTTTCCACATGGTTGAATCCCATTTGTTTGCTTAGTTCCCAGTGTATCATCGTTGCTACTCTATCGTGTCTATGCTTATACTCCTTCTGGGCGAGTTGACTACATTCACTAGTTATGTGGTTTACTGTCTCATCTCTTTCACCGCACATGCGGCATTTGCTGTTTGTCTGTGTTCTGTCGATTTTTGCTTTTATGTAGTTTGTCCTTATGCTTTTGTTTTGGGCTGCCATGATGAGCGATTCTGTTTCTCTCTTAAGGTTTCCCTTTCGTAACCACGTCCATGATTTCTCGTCTGCTATATCTTGTATCTGTCTTTTAAACTCGCCGTACAATTTTTTCCTTTCCCATCTTTCTTTTCTTGCTTGCTGTACTGTTCTATTGTTTTCTACTTTATTGTTTGTTGCACTATCTCTCGCGCTCTTTATGATTTCTTCACTATTTGTTTGCACATATCTTTCTAAGACTGTTTTAGCTCTCTGGACACAGTCTTCTATGCTGATGAGCCCCCTACCACCTTTTTTTCTCTTAACGTATAGTCTATCTGTATCATCCCTAGGGTGTAATGCTTTATGCATCGTCATAAGTTTCCTTGTTCGCCTATCCATTGATTGGAGCTCTTCCTTCGTCCATCCTAGGAATGGTCCTGTATACCTAACTACTGACAGAGCCCAGGTGTTCATTCCTTTTATTAGATTTCTGCTGTTTAATTTGGTTTCTAATATTTTCTTTATCCTTCTGAGGTATTCCCTCTTTATTTTCTCCTTCATCTCTTCCCGTTTTATCGTGTCACATTCAAGGACATCTAGGTACTTGTATCGGTCTTGTGCGGTCAGTGCCCTAATCTTGCTGTTGTCCGGGAGTTCAATTCCCTCAGTTATTGAAAGCCTTCCTTTGTGCATCACCATGATTGCACATTTTTCTATTCCAAACTCCATTCCTATGTCCTCACTATATTCCCTTACATCGTTGAACAGAGTCCCTAGCTCTCCCCTGTTTTTCGCGAACAATTTTATATCGTCCATGTACATTAAGTGGTTGACCTTTCCTTTTGTTTTAGAGAAGTGGTATCCTTTGCTGTTTTTCAGGATTCTGTTAAGCGGTATCATTGTTAGAACAAATAATAGTGGGGACAACGAGTCTCCTTGGAAGATTCCCCTTTTTATCCCTAGCTCGGCTAGTTTGTCCCCTGCGGCTGTCAAATCTACTTTCCAGTCTTCCATCGAATTACCAATGAATTTAACCACCGGTTCGCTAATTTCGAACATTCTAAGGCATTCGAGTATCCAGCTATGTGGAATCATATCGTATGCCTTTTTGTAATCAATCCATCCCATTGCGATATTCTTTCTCCTTTTCCTCACTTCTCTTAAGATCATCTGGTCTATGTAGAGTAAATCGTTTGCCCCTTTGGTTCCTATCCTACACCCTTTCTGCTCTTCTGGTAGTAGTCCCCTTCTATCCATTGACATGTATATTCTCTCTGCTATTTGCCCGGTCAGGATTTTCCACATAAGTGGTAGGCACGTGATTGGTCTATAGTTGCTTGCTATGTTCCCCTTTCCCGGGTCTTTTTGGATGAGGGTGGTTCTGCCTTTAGTCATCCATTCTGGTGCTTTGCCTTCGTTTAGACAATTTTGGAGTAGATGAGTGAGTCTGCCGTGGAACGTGGTGAATTTTTTTATCATTATTATTATTATTATTATTATTATTATTATTATTATTATTATTATTATTATTATTATTATTCTTAGCCTTTTAGCGTCCGTCGTTGAACATACACCTTGCCCAATATTTGTCTGACTGCTCTATTATGGGCGTCGCAGAACCAATACTTCATGAATTTGTCTAGCTTGTCATGCCATCTTACTTTCTGTCGGCCACAATTTTGCATATGCTCGCTATATTGTGTATCACGGTGTCTAACCGTTGTCTGATATTTTTGCAATATGTTCAATCAAATACAACTTGGGATTTTTTAATTGATGTCTGACTCCTGTATTTTTTTTCTGATATACTGAAGTGTTGTTCTATCATCTCTCCATGCGAGGTTAAACATGATCCTCTCATGTGCACGTTGCATGGTTTTCAGTTTTAGGGCCAATCGCTTTGTTAGGTTCATTGTTTCAGTTTCATAGATGACTATCGGTAGGATTCATTGATTGTAACTCTTTTATTTCAGGACTACTGGGATTTTTGTTCTTGAAAGTCGTGTTAGCTCAGCTAAAAGCTTGGTAAATTAATGTGACTCTTAGCTTTCATTTTTTCTCCTTCTGGTGACTTCATGGAGTCTCCTCAATAGATATTGTGGTCTACTCTCTCCAGCACTGCATGTTCAATTTCGATTGCTGTGTCTTTGTTCTCAATCTATTTGTTGTGCAAGACATATTTTTCGCTGAAGTCCATGTGGAAACCAACTTTCTTGCGTGCTTCATTTACTTTTTGTAACATAATTTCGAGATTGTGAAGATACTTCGCAAAGAAGATGATGTCCTCTTCCTTCTTGAACATTAATTGGTGGCAGTTTTGTGTTGAACATTTTTCCGCATTTATCTCGGTGTTAATTCGAATCTTGCCTCTTATCATTCCGTGGTTACTTCCTACATTGACTTGATTTAAGACCTGCATATCTTTAGCGGTGTCGCTCATGTCCGGTAGGATGTTGCCTTCGTCCTCGGTTTCTTGATTAGGGCTCCTCCAAGTTCACTTTCTATTTGCTTTCTTTATAAAGAAGGAGTTCATGATTTTGAACCCGTTTGCTCTTGCAAAATTAAGAACCTCTCCATCCTTTTCGTCCCGTATTTATACTTGTTTTCGACATAAAATCAATGGAATAATCGAATGGACACTTTTTACTCGGTCTGTCGTCTTTCCTTATACTTTCATATATCTAAGCCGGCGGGAAAAGTTATTTCTCCTATTCTTGTTCCGACAATGAGAGTTTGAGAAGATTCATTTCAGTGATTTTTTTACCTATAGTAGTGGACACAGATACTAGCACTTATGTCAATTGACTTTAAACAACCCTGAGCTCTGAATTCAGGGATAAAAATCAACAGAGGAAACTGAAACATGCAACGGGTTAAGTATCCCGTACCTGAATTGTAATAACTTTTCTGTTGCTGTTACCAAAATTTACACTCACTTGAAGTTGCAGCTTTTCTGCTCTACCACCACAAATAACCATAATATTCACAAGGAAGACTGTTTACAGGTTATGGATAGGAAACACACACACGCATATTTCATATATATATATATATATATATATATATATATATATATATATATATATATATATATATATAAGGTTATCCAGAAACAGCTATTTCGTTGTATTAAAACTCTTCAGTACAGTTATAGACAACCTGTTATCCCATCCAGTACCACGAGGCAGGATTGAAACCTTCCCTTCAGACCCGGAGGCCACTATCCTACCGCCGAGCCACGGAACTGGGAGTCAGTATGGCTGAATTTAAGCGACTCATTCATCAACTAGAGTGCTCTATTCCTATGGAAGATCATTATATATATATATATATATATATATATATATATATATATATATATATATATATATATATATATATATATATGCATATATATATATAATGTATATATATATATATGTATATATATATGTATATATATATGTATATATAAATATATGTATATATATATATGTATATATATATGTATATACATATATATATATGTGTATATATATATGTATATACATATATATATATGTGTATACATATATGTATATATATATATGTATATACATATATATATATATGTATATATATATGTATATATATATGTATATATATATATGTATATATATATGTTTATATATATATATGTATATATACACATGTATATATATATATGTGTGTATATATATATATATATATATGTATATATATGGAAAGTCTATAGCTACACTGAAGATATGTAATACATGGAAATAGCTGTCTGTGGATGACACAATAATTAATGCTCCTCTATTCAGGGTTGAGCACTCTCTAAGTGAGGTAACTCATCCACTGTAGGCTTAAGCAATGCTCTTCCATAGGAATAAAGCACTCTGCCGGATGGAAAATTTCTGTGTAAATAAAATATATCGCATAAATTCAGCCTCACTGACTGTCCAGTTCTATTGTCCAGAGGTTGGATATCGGCCTGAGGGTCTGAAGTGAAGGTTTCAATTTTGCCTTGCGGTACTGGATGGGATAATGGAAAGTCTATAGCCACTCTGAAGAGATGTAATACGTCGAAACAGCTGTCTGTGGATGACACAATTATATATATATATATATATATATATATATATATATATATATATAATGTTTCTTGGTTCATGAGTTCATCAAGAGCCTTGATGAATACATATATATTGTTAAATACATTTAATAAAGATGGATGAACCAAGACACATGTATCAGGTATTTTCTTTCTAGATCCTTTAGTAAATATTGCACTATATTATATTACGGATATATTGATCACTTTTATTGTGTTTGATATTATTCATATATAAATGTGTGTGTGTTTGAGTGTGTTTGTTTATGAATACATCTAGTTGTGTGTTTTTCGTGAGTTTATGCATGTATACATGAATATTGGGTGGAAATAAAAGGTACATTTTATCATTATATTTGCATTCGAAGGAGAAAACAAACAATCCTAAAACCGTTTGAAACATTCGGGAAACTCTCCTTTAAAACCTTCCCATAGGTCCATTGAGAATGCACGCCAAATTTTGTTGGGCTGCACAAATTTCAGGAAATATCAATGGCATGATAAACAAAAAGGTTTTAATATATACATATATGTAAGTATATTAGATCAGAAAGGGAGAGAATGATTTAGAGAGACATTTTGTCGGAAGCAGTTTTGCCGAGAGCCACCAACTTGCATGAGCAAAATTTACACTCTCACAAGTATCATATTTATTTGAGCGCGGCCATTTGCCGATAGAGATCGGTATTTTGTTGAACGAAGATCGCTACTGACATTAACAGAACATCTACATTACACAACAACACTTCAAACACTAACATTTTAGACCTGAGGACATAACAGCCACTAATTCATCATTGCTTGGCAGTTCAGAGGTGAGGAAGGTAGCTAGAGGAAACAATCTTAACACCAGAGAAACAGAAAAAAAAAAGAATCTATGAGAGATCGTGAAAGAAGAGAAATGAAACTCCGGTAAGAATAAAAAAAAAAAGATTAAAGGAAAATGAGGAAGGAGAAAAGGCATGAAAAAAAAATGAAAAGAAGGATGGGATGAAAAAAATGGTGGAAAAGAAGAACGTTGAAACGGAGTCGAAGGAAAGGAAAGGTTATGGAGTGTTGGGATGAAAGGAGGGAAGGCGTGAAGTCATTTGGCAGGTGTCATGCATTATCGACAGAGAGGGTAAAGTAAACAAATTGAAGAAGAAAATGAAGAAAAATAGAGTTAAATCAAAGAAGGAAAGAAAGATAGATCGAACACGAAACAGAGGTTGGTAAACTGGAATAATAATACGTTAAATCAAATCTCATAACCCCGATGGTCTTCAAGGTGTTCTTAGTAAACAAACAATTATACAAGTTCAGATATCACTTGCTTTTTGAAAGTTCAATTTTCGCTTTTACAAGGAAACAAGGGGAAACAAAGTTCAGTGTTTGTTTTGAAGGGAGCTGTTATAGAGTCAGTGGACACCAGGGTCGTAACTAACGGTAGGAGGAGCCGGGGTTATTCCCCCAGGGCCCCAGCAAGGAGATTGGCAAGACAATTTTTTTTCTAGTCACATGATTTTTCTTTTGAAGTCAAAAGATTTTTCCCTTACGTGTGATAGTTTTCTGCTGTCAGAGAATAAATTCTCACTCATCTATTTTGCAGCATTATCAGTTAATAAAAAGCTCATCATAGGATCATCCAAATACTAAAAAAATGTTATCAAATTTGAGGATCAGTCTATTGTTAAGTGCTCAAGTTTCGCAATATCTGATTATCCAGCGTTAGATACAAGACTCTGAAATCATACTTTGATGTGACATTCCCACTGCCAGATTCCTGACCATTTAATTATATATCAATGAGCGAATAGGACGCCAAAATGATATTAGTATGTTCGATTGTTATACAAAAAGTAGGGACGATTCTGTGACTCAAACTGGCAACTGTCAAAATCAAAAATATAAGCGACAGAAGAAATGTTTCTGCCTATATCTCATGATCCAAAGACTCATAAATAACAAATTGAGACCCATCCTTTTTGTTTGGATGTAAGCTTTGAAACGATAAAAGAAAAAATATCTGATTGGATCATCTTAGGGTCAAGAGAGTTCAAAAGGTCACAGAAAGTCCGTTTAGCTAAAATTCTGCGACTTGAATCAAACACATTTCAAATTAGCTAGTTTGAGAGTTTTATTCTAGCAAATAATCAGTATACATAAGTTCATAACGCATCTTTGATGTTGAATTTGGGTTCATAACAATTTTTTTGGATGTTGATTTACGATAGATCACATAATCCGATGAATTTGGGTGTGTATATAACGTTGTGATGTTTACCAATTAATTGCCATTTTATCACATCAGAGTGATTTCAGACGACGCCAAAAGTCGTATCTGGTCACACCCCACTGAATTTTGGTGCCATTTTTCAGACACTGACATGATCCAGGGTTGAGAAATTTGACAGACTCATTACATCATCCAGATCTCTAATAAAATCCATATTTATCTTCCACTATTTTCTGGCTTTTTGCTCTTCGAGTCAGGAAGATTGCATCCCGTGCTTGGGCTCAAGAACTCAACGTAGCAGTTGATGGCATTGCTCAAAGAGCACTTCGTAGAGCTGATGAGTGAAATGGATTCTGAGATAAGTGTGTGAAGGGTAATTTGAAGTGCTATGAGTTATCATTTTTCTAAGTAATCAACCTTTTTCGTTACTATTAAATGACTGGGTAATTCCCAGGAAGACTTTATGCAAAACATTTTATGTAGCTGCTTACGTGAAAACTGCAGTAGTTCCCTCCGAAAAACCCTCTCTCAGATGATCATTCTTATGCCAGCCTTGGGTGGATATTTGAGGCGCTATGGCAATCGACTTTGGGCACCCCAGCGAACCATCACGATACTCACATGCTTTGTTAATCCCATCACAATGCGTGGAAGCCACATAAATATAAATGCAACCTCTGTTCGATCTTGGAGCTTCTCCAGGTGTTACTCTCTTATGGTGCAGACAAGTTTGGCCGATTCTAAGCATCGATAAATACAGCCTTGTCTTACGTATTCATTGATGGTATACGCTGCGTACAGAAAGAAACACAAACAGACAGACAGGCTCGCACACACGTAAAAACAATGTATCTGAATACATACGTGTTCGTTTCTGTGTACTGTTTTCATATAACATTGACTCCTTTTCCAGCGGAAGTGTAAGGGTTATTTCGAGGTCATTTTGTGAAGGAGAATATTATCCTCGTTGGCAGTACGATTACACCAATGATTGCAAGGTATGATTTCCGGTATGCTATGCCTGAAAAGAAGAACATTTGCTTGCCTTTTCTAGCCAAACGCATGTCTATACACATACATGCAAAAACACATGCACGCAGGTGCACACAAACATACACACAAAAAACAATTAAATACACACACACACACACATACATACATACATACGTGCATTCATACATACATATATTTGTGAATGTGTGTGCAGTTTTCCAACGTAGTCAAAATGAAGGTAAATTAATGTCGATTTTTGTGATATGGAATATATATATATATACATACACATACACACACATATATATATATACATACATACATATATATATAAATATATATATATATATATATATATATATATATATATATATATATATATAACTGTATGTATCTGTAAAGATATGCTTTCACTCAATTATGTAGAACATAAAGTATATTACAAGTTAAGAAATATACAGACGTATATGAATACAAATATTAGCACGCAAGCAGACACACATAGGAATATATATATATATATATATATATATATATATATATATATATATATATATATATATATATATATATAGTATGCATTTTGGTACAATACATCTCATGAGTTTTCAATGCAGTGGCATTCAATACGTCGAAATGAACTACTGGAAGCCAGTTCATCCACTTATAGACTGACATACAAGGTTATATATATAGATATGCAACTGTGTATGTCAGGGTCAGAAATCTATAAATTGTTGAGCTGATTTTGCGAAATGGTTTTAATGTTTTGCACAGAATTAGATATCATGGTGTCATAAGTGAATTTTTCTTTTTGTGATCATAGGTTGTTTGCCATATAACTGTTCTAGCGATTTAAAAACAATTATATATACCAATGCCATGTGTACTTTCAGAAATACTCAGCGAAGTCTCGGCTTATAAATACCCTTACTTACTCTATGTAAATTCGTTTTGATCAATGAGTTCTAAAATTCAGTTCATGCAACATTTCTATTCTTGAAGAAATACTTGAACTACTTTTGTACGCATACTTCATTCGTCATAGTTAAATAATTCCTCTTTTACGAAGCTATATAATAAAAATTACCAAAAACATGAACAAAAAGGTGCGTTCACCATCCTTACGTCCATACTTCAAAGAGAATATCAAGGAGGAGTAGTAGTAGTGTTTGTGGTAGCAGTAGCAGCAGGAGTGGAAGTAAAAAGATGAACAATGTTCATCCGAGAGTTAGTGCCAGGTTTCATATCAGTGATAAGGCTGAGCTGATGGATATTTAACATCACTAGTTGTGGTAATTGTTGAAGGAGAAAAAAAAAGCATGGATGAAGAAGAAAAAGAAAAGGATTGTTCACCGAAAAGGTTAGACCAAGGTCAATATCAATCCAACGTGATACAGCTGAGAACATTGATATTTGATGATACCAGTTGTGGCAATAGTAACAGGTGAAGGAGGAGAAAGAGGATAAGGAGGGGGAGGAGGAGGAGGAAGGAGTAAAGGATGGTTCAACCGAAGGTCCTGACCCAAGTTTCATATCATTCCTCCATAATGTGGCTTAGAAAATCGTTATTTAATATAATTTAACATATAAACGCCTCCATGAGACCCTCAAAAGAAGCAAAAATCCAGCAAAGAATCACAATAGGATGACAAGCCATTAGCAGAGCTAGCCTAAGCTTCAAAAGTAAGATCCCATTAATCCTAAAGAGAAGGGTGTATAACCAATGCATCCTCCCAGTAGTCACTTATGGAGCAGAAACGTGGAACCTAATCAAGAGACGGACCCGCAAATTGAGAACCATGAAAGAATTATGCTTGGCCTCACATGGAGAGACCACAAGACAGCACAGTACATCTGAGAAAAGATAAGAGTCAGGGACATCATAGAATCCATTAAAAATTTCAAATAGCGGTGGGCTGGCCATGTTGCAAGAATGGTGGACAACCGTTGGACATCACGACTCACGACATGGATCCCTCGAGATCACATGCGCAATCGAGGCTTATAGAATATTAGATGAAGAGACGAGCTAGACAAGTTCAGGAAGTACTGGCTCTGCGACGCCATGATAGTGTGGCGAATCCTGGGGAAGATCTATGTCCAACTGATGTCCAGACTGATGATGATGATGACGATGATGATGATGATGATGATGATGATGATGAAAATATAAACACACGCTTAATAGGTCATCTAGTTTTATTTTTATTTCAATTTAATCAATATTCTCATAATGATATCAAACATTTTTCCGACATCATAACAGTAAAAAAATTATATTGCCCTTTTCCTTGTCCTTTCTGTTATCTAACATATATGGAACAGATCGACCGCCGTGTAAGACTCTTATAGAGATGCGTTGAACACATCTAAAATATTTTGAAATACTACATGTTATGATAAAACATTCATTCAGTCATCATTTAGGATATGGGTGTTCTAATATCCTAGTCTGTGTTCACTTTTTCGCAACCTCCCAGTCGTTTGTTCTAAAATATGGCATTCTCAGTTGGACTTGGAATGTCATATACGTTTTTTTCAATAAATATATCTGGGTTGTGTTAAGCAGTACTACCGAGTTTCTTCCCTTGCAATGGGTAATCAAATGTTGCATTTTCAAGTGTAGTTTCAGTCTATGGTGAGAAGCTCCCTGGTGCTATTGATATCAGTACTCGGTCTGCTGATTGGTTCGACTGAAAAAATATGTGAGCTGCTCCCTTCAGTCAATACAGAAAATTCGCCAATTGTTCTCCCTCACAATAATTTGTACTCCATCCCATAGGAAGCTGTGTCCAACTGGCTCCCTTCAAGAGTGTCCTCTGCGCTAGATTTTTGAGTATCACTATATGTTACAGCTTTCCTGGGCTCTTAAATTCACAAGCCAGCACGTTTCGACTTTATAATGTGTACCACAGCTAAATCAAATGGAATGTACGCATATATATATATATATATATATATATATATATATATATATATATATATATATGTGTATAGATAGATAGATAGATAGATAGAGAGAGAGAGAGAGAGAGAGAGAGAGAGAGGTAGATAGATAGATAAACATATAAAATAAGTTGTACTACGATAAAAGCAGGAATAATGATTATGAGAAACTAGCGTAAAATATGAAAAGAAAAGCTTCATACATAATTTAAAAATGCAGTTGAAAACTATGGCAAATGAGCGCTAATTGGCATGGTTACGCTGAGAAGTACTGAAAACTGAAAAGGAATCTTTTATTGTTGCAGCACAAAAGAAATTGATCAGGGAGAATTATATAAGCTCATAAATATTTAATACAAAAACAAAAAAAAACAGCGACTGTGGCGTTTGTGGAGAAAAAGTCATGACTGAAAACATCATCATAAGCGTTGTACCAAGCTTACTAGAAAAAAATACACAGCAGACACAACAAAGAAGGAGTGGGAATATCTTAAGAATTATGCAAAAACTCGATTATTCAAGAAATGGTATTGGTAAAAATTGGCGGTTTCCCTTGAAAGTAAAAATATCGGATACTCTCAGGCTTTGATATTCAGATAAGACACATCACCCAGGGGAGAAAACTGAGTTTGATACCTCGAAAAAAAGGAAAAGATAATCTGAAAGATTATAGAAATGAGTCCGTCAAATATTCAAAGGGTAATGACCAAAGAAAACAGAAAATTAGGAAAAAATGTCATGACTTCTTGAAACAATTCATTGAAGATACCATTTGATTATAAGCATTTAGTACTGGACCAATTGATATTTGTTATATAAGGTAGAGGTAAGTACAAAGCGACCCACTCAATAAACAAGCTGCAAAAGAACTGGCTTTTCTTTTTTTAAGAATTTTGAGTGTATTTTGGTCGTGTTTCTTCTATACATCTGGTTAAAATTCCCCGTTTCAGTTGTTTATCAACCACAAACAGATAACCAGAATCAGGCTTTTATTTTCACACCTCAGGTAAGTCATTCAATAGAAGCCATCACGTAACCAACGTCTTTTGACTGTATGCTGTGTTTAAGGTGATCAATTAAAAATTCGAAAGAGGAGTGATAAATGAATGAGGTACTCTTCCCCTTGCCTACATGAAAGGGTTACGCTCAACCTCACATGGAGAGACCACAAGACAGCACAATACATTCAGGAGAAGTCAGGAGTCAGGGACATCATAGAATCCATTAAAAAAAAAACTCAAATGGCAATGGGCAAGCCATGTCGCAATAATGGTAGACAACCGATGGACATCGTGACTCACGATATGGATTCCCAGAGATCACATGCACAACTGAGGCTGGCAGAGTATTAGCAGGAGAGAAGAGCTAGACAAATCCAGAAATTACTGGCTCTGCGACGCCCATGATTGAGAAGTGTTGCGAATCCTGGGGAAAGTCTATGTCCAACTAATAGAGAATGGTGATGATGATGATGATGATGATGATGATGATGATGATGACGACGATGACGATGATGACGACAAAAACATGCGTGAATGCTGTTGAACACAAACCCTTAGGGTAAATTCAATATCAATTTTCATTGTGTGTTCGGCCCATCGATTTTATTCATTCCTTTAGGGGGGGGGGGGGGCAAAAATATCTTTTTTTCGAAGTACATAAGAAGAAGAATACGCTGAAATTTACCCCTCTCTATCTTAATTCATGTAATTTTTTATGCATGATATATGAATATATAGCCAGCCAGACTAATTTGGAAACTCGAGAAACTAGTCCTGACAGTTTGGGCTGACGATTTTAGATATAGATCCACAAGTCGTACTAGTCATGATAGTCTCTTATTTTTAGCTGGTATCATTGTCGGTATTTAAATGTCTGTGTCAGCTAACACCGGAAATACTGGGAAGGCCTACGAAGTTTACCAAGCGGATTTGGCATACATCAACAGTCAGCATTGTTATCTTCCCAGAAAACGACGGTCGAAGCCATGAGATGAGAAACCAAAAACAAAAACCAAAAATATTTTCTTTATGAAATGGAATAAAGAAGAAAAGATATACATACAATACTTGTCATAAGTATTAGGTCGAAGAAACGGTTCGCTTCTAATCGCTCTTCGGTTTTGGAGGTTAAAAACTGTTCCAATTACACAAACCAATTTGTTTTGCAAATCAGAGCTTTTATCACAGTCAACATAAGAAGGACTGTATACGATTGTTTTTTGGTTGTGATTGCTAAATCCATGGAGAATGTTTTTCAATAGAATTATATTGTTAAATGAAAGAAAAAATCTTTTAAATTTTTAAAATCTCGTTCAAAGTTAATTAGGAGATTGGAAATGCGAAAGCTCATCGCTATTTGGGAGACGAATTGATTATAAAATTACGGCATATTTTTACTTGTTCAAATGCTTATGAGAACAGTTTGTTATTTAAACGTGGATTTGTTTAAAAGCAAAATATATATTTGTTCAAGTACTTATTTAGTACTGTATCTACGTATTTATATACTTTTTCTTTTTGTAAATCGGTATATATATATATATATATATATATATATATATATATATATATATATATATATATATATATATATATATATATATATATATATATATATATATAAACTCAAAACTCTGTATCCTAATGGATTAAACACCAAAGCTAATAACCCTAATCTCACCGACCTCTAATTCGCAAAACTCCTACTAACAATAACCTCACTCCCACATCTACCCGCCCAGAGATGTTCAATACTAGGAACTTCAAAGTCACTCAGACCCATAGCAAAATCCACCTTAGCCACTCATATCACTTGTACAAATCATTACCCACATATTTTTGATGACTTGTAGGATTGAAGTCTACGTAGTTCCTTAACCCTAATGACCCCTCCATGAACACTATCCCTAACATACCCCCCAAATCTAACTCCAGTTCACTTCCCTCCTACCCTGACACATTTTGCCCTACTACACAATAGTAAAGTAACTCTACAGAAAAAAAAACTTGACATGCAAGCAAATTGTTCAAAGTAACGTTTTTGCTAACTATCACGTTATGATAGGCGTGTAATTGACGTAATTTTCTTCAGTGATTTTTGTATGTTTTACATAGACTATAATATTATGGTACTATGAGTTGGGATCACAAGTTGTTTAATATGTTACAGCTTTGAGGATCTAAAAAAAAAACAATTTTATCAAAATGGCTCCCCAGAAGTGTGGATGAAAATATAGCTAATATCAAATTATATGTAGTCCATTATTTGATTTAGAGAATCATCATAATGTATTATATGTGGATATTATTTTAAACTAAGCATTTTTCGATTTTTAAAACACGGGTTTACTTATGCACGTTAACCTAGAGATATATTTGATGATGACGGATCTAAGACTATTACAACAGACGTGAGTCGTTGTTCGAGTCACTTTCATTGAGTGTTCACCCTTGCAATTATTAAATCCGTCGTGTCAGTATCAATGTCAACTGCAACCAACCGAATCATGATATCATCTTTTAGAATTCTGGTTGCATAGAGCTTTTTCAACATATTTGGCCGAGGAATTTGACAATTTTTTCACCAACACTAGACATAATTTTCTCCCCAGATTGTACGCTCTCTTATTTGCATCAATTTTCAAATTTTCAAATTTTCAATTACGTTAGCCTTATATACACATTGTATATATATATATAGAAATGTGAATTCAGATATATATTTGCAGTGTTAATTGAATTGATGCTTATAGTGTTGATCTGTGGTCAATCTTGGTTCGATGGTCTTAATTTTCCTGACAAAAAGGGACGCAAATATTATTATATGAATAACAAAATGTTCAATGGAAACACACACACACACACACACACACATATATATATATATATATATATATATATATATATATATGATATTGTGAAGAGGTGAGACATTAGATCCCACTTTATTTATCTACATATATGTCTCTTTATATCTTCTATGTTTGTATGAATGAATACGTATTTATAGCTTACGTAAAGCAGATGTATGTTTCTATCTACATATATAGATATGTATAATCATATGCAAATACATATATATATATATATATATATATATATATATATATATATATATATATATATATATATATATATATATATATGCGTGTGAGTGTGTATAAAATTAGATGTTTTTCAATGGCTCATTAGAGATTGTACATTCTATTTCTCTTCAAAAATGTTTTCAAATAGATTTTAAGTGAAATAGAATGCACAATCTGTAATGGACCATTACGCCTGTTGTATATCTCATTATTCTCTCTCATTTTCTCTCTCTCTCTCCGTATCCCAATCTGTCTGTCTGTCTGTCTGTCTCTATATATATGTATACCGATGCATGAATACACATATATGCATATTTAAGTATATATGTTTGTGATTATATATATTTATATATATATATATATATATATATATATATATATATATATATATATATATATATATATATATATATATATATATAAGTTTGCGCGTGTGTATGTATTCGTGGCTGATTGTGTGGAGCGATAAAAAAAAGTACATTCGCACCGAAATCAGAAATACATGACTAATTTATCGAGCTAAAATCATTTAATTTCTAATGATTCCATTTCTACTTTAAAACTCGATAAAATGACCTTAATCCATTAAACCGTTGAAATTGCTTTCTTTTTTTATGTATTCTGATTTATTTATGTTTTTACAAGTTAATCCCCGTAATATAAATTGCAACTATATTTGGATTTATATTAAATGACTTTCTAGAAAAAAAACACAACTATTGCTCTCTCTCTCTTTCCCTTTCTCTCTCTCTCTCTCTTTCTCTCTCTATTTTATTCTTTTCTCCTCCCTTTTTTTCTATCTCTCCTACTTTCACTCAATTACTCAGTCACTTACTCAGTCACTCTCTCTCTCTCTCTCTCTCTCTATATATATATATTCAATATATGATATGTGAAAGGATGTTGTGTACCCGACAGTGTGATGAGAATAGCAATCTGGAAAACGATTTGAATACGAATATAAGTTATTTATTTTTGTTGTGATATTTCTCCACCACTCACCACAAGTATTAATAAATAACTTATATTTGTATTTAACTTGATTTCCAGATCGTCTTTTTTACCCCCCCCCCTCTCTCTCTCTCACACACACACACGCTCACAAATTTATATGTATATTATATGATTTATAAGCATATTTTATTCGGCATATCTTTCAATAAAATTGACTGTCAAAGTACATCTTCGTAATTATTTATCTAAACTTTTTCTGGTTATGGCGTTAATGAATACTTTACAAAGGACAGTTCTTTTGGCAGCATCTTCGGCCACTTCCATTCTCAGAGTGTAGTGTTTCAGATGGTATAGTTATATCTCCTTTGATGTTAATTTACGACTTTTTAGTACCGTTTAATTCAGCGACTGCAGTTTGATACTTGTTTTTTCCGTTGCTATTCGTCTTCCTCTGAAGTCATTAGGTGGTGTGTAAATATTGGAGGATATATATATATATATATATATATATATATATATATATATATATATTGAGAGAGAGAGAGAGAGAGAGAGAGAGAGAGAGAGAGAGAGAGAGAGAGAGAGAGAGAGGTGGGGAGGAGAAGATAAAGTGAGGCCGTAACGCATACGGGGATAAAAATACCAGTGAAATGTTTACGCCTATTCAAGTTCATTTGAGGTTTTATTGAAAAGTAACTGAACTGGCTCAAGTATCCATCGTTTCGAATGCCAGATAGGGTATATTTTTTTCAAAGAAGTCGGTACCAAGTGGAATAGTCTATTGTTACGTACAACCCACAGCAAAGAAATTCACGCTGTTAATTATAGAAGTAGATAGTCAAGCAACGCCACCATTTTTGATCTGTTCATTTGTGCTTTCTTTCAAATTTTGTCTGTTGAAGATTCAAAGTCTTTCTCTCAATATAGTTTGCATGATTTCACCAAATGTTCAAACTAAAAAGTACCCAGAAAACACTCACTAAAACTTGATACATAGCTGCAGTGAAAGTGTGTTTGTTTCAACTTTCCATATCTGGATTATTGCCTCAATATATTAAAAAAGTATATTTTTAATAAGAAAAAAATCGAGCCCAAAATCTAAGTATTTATTCCATAGCCCACAACCCACGTTTCTTTGAAATTTACCCAGTATAGTGAGGGGACAAACAGACAAAAACTAGAGAATATGTACATTTGGATACATATGAAAAATAACTAACAATCGGAAATCACGCCCTGGATTCAGCTAAGCTCAAATAAATTCATTTGTTGTCCATTCCTCCAGCAAAATGCGATTGAAATTCATTGAAAACTTTGGTAGATACTCTATTGAGAGACAGACAGACAAACTGACAGATATGAGTGAATATATATATATATATATATATATATATATATATATATATATATATATATATATATATATATATATATATATATATATAAATATATATTCCAACTTCATCAGCCGAGGTATTGATATTGACAAGAACGTCATTGAAACCCATTTCTATTTCAAATTATAATCTAATTTTGTAAAAGAATTCGAACGAATATCAAGAAATAGTTAAAATAATTTACTTATATGGACCGAAAATGTATTGAATTTAACACATTAAATCAAATTACTAACAGTAAATGGAATCCTAATTACTTCAAAATGATAAAAAACGATTTCATTTGCTCACATGCTCACGTACACAGACAAAACCACACACACACTGACACACACACACACACACATATATATATATATATATATATATATACATATATATATATATATATATATTTATATATATATATATATATATACATACATATATATATATATATATATATATTTACAGTTGGTGTAAAGAGTACATGATACATTTCAATGAGTTTCTTTCAACGTGCTTATGCATGTACAAAATTGATATATTTTCAAAACTGGTGGAATTTAGAGTAAAAGTACTTGATTTTTCAATATAACTTTTCAATTTCCAGCCGAATTCTGTATACTTGAGAGCTGCATAATGTTGTCAAGATTATTTTGGGTAGGAAAAAATCGGAAGAAAAACTCTAACTGCGAATCATATCTGGGTAGTATCAAAAGGTAAAGGCACTCTAAGTTAGTGGTAATAATGCTCCAGCCCCCAAAACATTTTTTGTACATATTTTTAAAAAAATTTCTTTCCTCCCATTTTTCCAACCGGCTTGCAAGCAAACAATGACATGGAATCATGACGCAGGATAGCACTGCATTGCATATCCAATAGCAAGTAAATTTTTAAGGGGTAGAGCTACAAGCTCCAAGCCTCAGATAAACTGTCGTACAGGGCTGGAGGCATCCAACTACCCTGCTATTCATCCATTGCCAGGAGGAGAAGTGCGTCCATGCCTTCCCCCAAGGGCAGTAATACGGAATGAATGTAATCAGTGTCGTCGGTTCATCGATTCTATTTTCAATGCCGGTAACCGCCACACCTCTTCGCACCTCCAAAGCAACGATATCAGAGCGAATTAATTCGCTCACATTGATTCTACCCTTTTCCGTCGCAATGCAAAACTTGATGTCTATTTTAATCACATGAACCTGGTTGTAGATCTGTTTATAAAAGAATAACATACGAAACTGATAACCTCTTTCCCCGTCACGGAGAAAAGCAACAAAAAAACCCGAAAAAAAACAAAAAAAACTATCTAAACTCTTTTGTATTTTTTTCGGAGAATTTACATTAAATTGGTCCAAGAATTAAATAAAGCTCACAACTCTTAAGCGTTATAGTAAGTTTTCTATTGGTCTCTGTGAAGGTCTCTTTGTCCTTCTGTCTCCAGTCTATCTATCTATCTATCTATTTATCTATCTATCTGACATTGACTCTCTGTCTCAAAACTTGTCTGTAACAGTCTTTCTACCACCGTTCCCGCTCTTCGTCTGTTATTACAGTATTAAGGTTAGCATAATTTCTACCAAATACCTTTAAATGAAGCGGAATTTATATTGAAAAAGACTTGAAAATTGAATGACATTCTTTTTACAGTTTACAACGTCATCATAAAATGAACTGATCTGGTTAGTCACATAATAGAAACTGTTACCTGACAAACGTCTCTTGGCTGCAAATCGTGTTGAAGGTGATCAATTTAAAAAGAACACTTGAAGAAAGATTTATCAATGAATACATTACCCCTTTTGTTGGATAGCGATCATTGAAAATGTTTTGAATATAAAGGAAAACAAGCGTAAACTGTGGGGCCAATTTAGCTTACTCTTGCATTGCAAATTGAATCCTGCTCTAAAAACCTGCAGGGGTATTTGAAAACATTGACAAAGAAAGAACATGTTTAAATTTTAAGCCCTCTTGTTCCATTGATGGGATCTATACGCGACATCGAAGTATATCAAGCCAGTCAGATAGCCAGTCAGATTACCTGCCAGATGGACTAACTTAAAATCTGAAAAAGCCCATGCTGGAGGTTATGATTTTCTTGCAAGGTCTTCAGAAGATGAATTTTCCAACCTATTATAAACGTTGTGTTAGAATAGCCTTGATTCACCCGGCACTACAACTTCCCATCGCTTCCCACCAGGAGAGTGTTCTTAGAAAAACATCACGTATACCAAAATGGTGTAGAGAGGAGAGACAGTTACTATCAATTTGTATATGGGTAATAGTCAAATACACATATATAAATTCTTATGAATGGAAATCCGGGCCTCGCTATACATACGAATGAGTGTCAATGATCCATAAGCTTGGCACGTATTTAGATCATTTATTTCCCCTGTACACTATAAAGCGTTGTTTTGCCATTATAGAGGCAGCACACACTCTCTCCCTCTCTTTCATAAACCCCATATACGGATATGTATTTGCGTGTTGAATCGGGAAAACATTCAGGTCTGATTGGACAAAAGTTCTCAATTTCTACTTGTCGACCGAACTTAAATTGTTGAATTAAATCTAAATTGCCCAAGTAATTGCTTCTAATAGATTCTCTTTAACACCAGCCATTCCCCAAGCTGGCAGAATAAAGACGCTTTACAGGTCATTGCATTCATTAAAATATCTATGAGAAATACAAGCAAATAGGTAGGAAGGCGGAAGCAATCTGTATAAAGAACTTAAAAGCTGTGTTTTCATTAGTCCTTGAGTTATCTAGATCACTAGGTTTCTTGGGCTTTTTTCGGCAAGAAATACGAAACCATCGAACTGAGTTCGAATAATGATCAACTTGTTACTACAGATATATATCTGCCTCGATATTTATAATACGTATATATATTGAGAGAGAGGGGAAATGGAGGTATAGAGAGTGATATATATATATATATATATATATATATATATATATATATGTATATATATATATATATATATATATATATATATATATATATATATATATATTATATATATGTATGTATAAATACGGTGAAAATTTTTACAGACAATTTAGAAGACAGCTTGGTTGAATGGGTATTCAATCAGGGGTACCCCATAGGAAGTGACCTTATACCATCAGTGAGATGGACAAAGATTCACCAACAACAAAACCGTTAGAAACATGATCCCAACGACAAACCTTACAACCACCACACTCGCCAAGCACCTAACAATATTAGGCCTACACATTGCAACCCTAACATCCAAAACGGTCCATGAAAAATTATCTTTGAACAATCCTCTCCCCCTGGGGCAAATATACACCAGATATCATGTAACAAATGCACCCAAATCCAAATCAATGGAACGTCCAGAAATATCTAAAAGAAGAAACACGAACACCGACATGCGCTCATAAAGGACGACCAGAAACAACCGTACGAGTACAACACCGTTCAGAAACAAATCACAAATCAGATCCCCAGAAAACTACTATAATAAAAAGCATACACCAGAGAACGGATCACAAGATAATAGAAGCAGCGCCCAATGCACTGAACAACACCTCAAAACAATGCTCCGGCTCCTTCAACATATCAGCATACATTGCAAGAATAATATCATTGTAGAACAGCCTCGACATAATCAATTCCACGGATACATAATTGCGAATAGACGCGAATTAGCTATAGCGTTACTAACCTACATGATCTTGAATGCATGTATGAGTGCACACGGGAAAGCTGGCATACTGGAACGAATGTATGCATACGTTCGATTCGGGTACACGTACGCCTGAAACAGTATGCACTGCACATCCCTAACGTAAATCACTAAGCAAGTAACATATATCTGACTAAACTGACATACACTTATGCATAAGTGTATACCAGGTATTAAACGGATCGATGTACAACGTTGTATGAATGTTAACTGAATTATATACCACACGGACACATTGCTATATCGCTGCACTGATATGTACTACGCATTTTGATGACATTATCTAAATGTATGACATATGTAATACAGTATCACATGAATATTATGTCTGATCTAGGCATCATCATCACCACCATCACCACCACCACCACTACCATCATCATCATCATCATCATCATCATCATCATCATCATCATCATCATCATCATTCAAAGTCCGTCGTTGGACATAGACATTCGCTAGGATTCGCAACACTTCTCTATCATTGGTGTCGCAGAGCCAGTACTCTCTGAATCTGTCTAGCTCGTCTCTCCATCTAATATTCTGCTGGCCACAGTTCTGCATGTGATCTCAGGGGATCCATGTCGTGAGTCGTGATGTCCATTGGTTGACCGTCATTCGTGCAACTGACATTTGAGATTTTTAATGGATTCTATGATGTCCCTGACTTTTGTCTCCTCCTGGATGTACTGTGCTGTCTTGTGGTCACGCGCAAGCAGGATATACACTATTATGTGCCTGCATTATTTTTATACAGCTGCGTGTTGAGATTGTATTTATCTGCAATATGCTCTCCGATATATTTTCAAGATAATACATGTGTATGCTACACAGTCGGACATATATTTGTGGTTATAACCTCCGTAACACACACACAGAGGGAACAAATTCCTCACACACAGAAAAAGAACGAAAGAAACCACCCTTCCTCGAGAGCCTATCCCTCATCCAACAGAGATGGCGGAGTAGATATATGATCCAAATCTCCAACACAAAGTCTGGCTATCCATCCACAGATAACCTTGATCACACTCCCATCCCATCCACTCGTAACACACAAAAAACTTCTCTTCATTTTCCGTCTCTCGATGATGTAGGGGTCACCCCCAACGAAATGTCCATGAATCAATAACGATTCATCCAATCTGCGTCTTCTTCGTCGTCTATAAAAATGTTTTGCCATTATGTCGGATATAACCTATCCATCTAATAACTCTGTCTCTCTATTTCTCTTTCTCTCTCTCTCTCTCTCTCTCTCTCTCTCTCTCTCTCTCTATATATATATATATATATATATATATATATATATATATTGAGTATTTATGCAGCACCCCCTCTTTCAAACACGTATAATTGAAAAGTATTGACATTTTGTCTGTTCATTTCCCAGTAAAACAATAACACAGCTTCCATTAACAGAATAAATCAAAGAGAATAACAACCTAATACGAAATGAAATGACATAACTAACACGAGACACCGTTAATATCGTAGGAAATCGAAAAATTGATACAAAAGGAGCGACATGAAAAAAGAACCTCCGAAAAGATCAGCAATGGTCGAAAGTACTCGGGACAAATAAGGATAATACAATAAGAATTCTGGAAAATTCTTGTACTCATTCGAACTGACTATAAGAAACAATACCATAAAACTCAATATATATTTATATATATATATATATATAATATATATATATATATATATATATATATATATATATATATATATATATATATATATAAAGATGTATATCCAACAGAATGCTACGGAAAAGTTATCCATATGATTTGAAAATACTTAACACATCTCAATTTGTTTTATCAAAGAGTGTAAGAGTACTTGCGTTTCTCCCATCGTCCCAGGCTTTGTCAGAGCTTTGAAAGTGAAAGCTTTTTTTTCTATCTACCGGAGTGAGAAACACAGAGAGAGAAAGAGATAGGGAGATAGATGGATGATATTTTCTTCTCTCTAAGTACGTAAGATGGAAATAAAAGAGCGAAAAGAATGAAAAGAAAGAAAAAAGTGACGAGAGATAAGAATGAGCTGCAGTTCACACTGCTAAGCAACAGATGTTCGGATTAGAAAATAGAAAATGCAAAATCAACGAAATCACAAACATGTAAAGAATACGACGAAGACCTCTTGGTTGTGAAAATATAAGTACACAAGATTAACACTTCGATAGAGAACAGTAATATTCCAGACATAACCACAGACGGGGTATTTTTGTGTTACGTAATATTAAAAGCAGAAAAGTCCGAAGCGAAGATTGCAAACTGATAGATCTTCGACTGGATGCAAGAGAGTCTATTACTAAAGATTAGTGCAATTATTTGAGACATGCTTGCAAGTGTGGAATTTGCCCCCAAACTTCTATCTAGGCATAATGATTCTCGCACACAAGAGCAGAGACGATGAAGACCTTGGAAAATACCGCCCCATTACTTTACTACCTAAGATTTACAAACTTATCCCGAAAATAATTCCAAATTAATTACTACACACTTTAACGGGAATAAACCGTGCGAACAAGTAAGCTTTATAAGTGGCTATTCGACAACAGACCACTTATATTAAACCAGCTAATCGAATGGACATCAAAATACAACGGACCAATTTCATTGGCTTACGTAGACTATGAAATAGCTTGGCAGTCTTCAACTTGCTAGGGAAATGAATAACTGAGAATGATATAAAAGTAATTGCAAATACATACACAAATGTCACTGCTGTAATTAGACTTCGTAAAGATACTATCAAGAGAAAGATCGGAGAATGAGAAAAACAATGAGGTATGTTATAAAAAAAATACAGAGAGCCTTAAAAGCATCAAACAGAAATAGATTGAGGTAACTTGGGAGTAATCATAAACGGATAATATTTGAGAAATCTAAAGAAATGAGATGGTATTGCATTAATTGTAGAAACTGTTGATAATCTATAGAATATGTTAGGTGATCTAAATAGAGAAAGCCCTGAAATAAGGATGAAGATGAACAGAACAAAGGCTAGTAATGATAACAAAATAAACCTTCAAAAATGACTATGGGAATAGAGGATGAAACCGTCGAAGTTGAAGAATACGTTTACCTCGGTCAGACGATAAATCTAGAGAAAGGCCACGATCAAGGTGGAGAGAAATAAGATTGTTCCTGACGACCGGATGTAAAGTTTGACAATTGTATCGATTTATACCGATTTCCAATGTTCTTAAAACTTAAAGTGAACTGAAAATTTACGAAACCGAACGAAAGTCAGAATAGCAAAAAGAACAATGGAAAGAGCAATGGCAGAATACGTCTTAGTGGTAGAAAAAGATCAACATGGACCGGACAGAGGACCAAATTGAAAGATATCATACGAGTGAATAAGCAGAAAAATAGATTGGCAAGATATTTAGCGAGAAAAAGAAACAACAGATGGGGCAAAAAGCTGGCAGATTGGTACTTGTTGGACTGTAAACGCAGTAAGATAAGACCTGATACATTATTGGGAGATGAGAACAACAAAGATATATACTCGGTGAAAAATAACTTTTCGTGCCTGCTGCAGTCATTGGCAACCAGCAATAAGTTTTTTGTTTTGTTTAATAGATTGGCCGGCTTATAAGATGCATGGTTTACAAGGATATATGGAGGACAAGTGTTTGCTGCTTATTTCCAGTGTCTGTTGACAACGTCTAGTAATAATACCTATACATTGGATGTTAGAATAATATTTGATGATTTTTTTTTTCGATTTTGATATGCATCTGATATGTGGGAAAATAACACACTCACACGCACACACACACACACGTATATATATATATATATATATATATATATATATATATATATATATATATATGTATGTATGCATGTATGTATGTATGTATAAGTGTGCGTGTATTCCACTTGTTAATTCTCTCTCTGATATACACACGCATGCAAAGTTACGTGCAAAAATAGTCAGAGAGTATATTATGCATCATTATACATTAATTTTTCATGTATATTTCCACATTTTAACCCAAATACAAACGTGTCTATATGAATAACGATTAGACAGAACTAACTTTATATATGTATATATATATATATATATATATATATATATATATATATATATATATATATATATATATATATATATATATACTGTTATCTCTTCTTATAGTATTGATGCCTGCCTGTCTGTATTTCATTTCTTTCTCATTTATAATTCTCTTTTTATCATATTCGTCTAACGTTAGAGAATAGTTAACATGGCGAATGTTCTTTGCTACCTATACGATGTAAATCACGCGTCGCGGGATTATTGAGGCTGTCTTCTCGTGCGAATAATATTTTGCGATAATAAAACTTGCGTAGAGTGTGTGTGTTGTTTGTATGTGTGTGTCTGGTAGGGCAGAGGGGGTATGAAGAAGTTCGGTGAATCGAAAGAGAATGGGACGAAATAGAATAGAAATGCGAAAATCGAAAAACAACCAAAATACACCGAGGAAGCCGAAGGAAAAGGAAAAGAAAAAGAAAAAAAAATACAAAAGCCGATCTTCTCCAAAAATATCCTCTCAATGATGTAGAGCCAGAATATACGGTGGTTTATCGAAATAATGAATCAGCAAAACGAAATGGAAGCCAACGTAAAAAATGATTAGAAAAAAAAAGACGCGAGTATTTACGTCTCTTGACGTATTTATGTGTTCCCGAATGTGGCTGTGTTACTTGGAAGCTGTTTGTGAATGTTTTGGTCTTCATATTGACGAATAGAAGAAGTTCACGTGTTTGGGTGTATTTGATTGCTTTCTATTGTGTAGAAATGCACTTGCGTCCACATGTGAATATATGTTGGCAAACGGTGTAAAAGACAGAACAAAGAATCCTGTCCAGAGAACCAATAAGATTTTTAATGGCTGGGGAATTTCAGTTTGGAACTTTCTTTTTCCTCATATTCTCATGGATACTTCTAGTGTTTCAAGGATTCTACTTTACATTAGCATCGGAAGCAGTTTCATAAAAGAACTTATCCTACATTACAATGTAAGACCATTCTTGAGAGCGATATTCTAAACAATACATATATATATACATGTATGTATATATATATATATATATATATATATATATATATATATATATATATATATATATATATATATATATATATATATATATATATATATATATATATATATATATATACATACATGAGTGTGTTTAGGCAATAGTCCTTCAATAATACAATACGTTGACAATGAATTTTTTTTAAAAATTTCAATTATCTTTTTTTTCTCCCCGTACTATAGAACGTATATCTAGATCAGATGAATGGAAAAGTGTCCAAACGTCTTGAATTTAAATCTTACAATTCTTCTGGTCATTATTTTTGGCTAAAAAAAAAGATACTTTCAACGTCATTATTATCATCTCACTATAATTTGTGAAATTACCTTGTTTGTGCGTTTGTACGTATTTGCATGTGTGTGCGTGTGCGTGTGTGCACGAACATAATTGAACAACTGCCCGTTGTACTAAGTTGATATTCACTTTTTATGTTGATATGTCGGTTCTTGTCCAAGACATCACTAGCGAGATTGTTTATATTTGAAGTTCTAGATACAAGGGTTTGGATTCACAATGAAAATTCATGTATAGTTTTCATGTAGATACTTCATCGAAGTCACCAGAGTTCACGATCAAGTGTTCATAGATTCAAACTGTTCCATGAGTATGGATTTAAAGAGAGAGAGAGAGAGAGAGAGAGAGAGAGAGAGAGAGAGAGAGAGAGAGAGAGGGGGGGTTAATTTTTTTGCTGTTGTTTTTTTTCCGTTGAATGAGATTAAATTAAATTTATGCTTACATGACAACGTTTTTTTAACTTGTTTTGATTGTTGCTGTTAACAAATCATCTTGCTTTTCTGATTTTATGAAACTTATTTTGAAGAATTATATTTTATTTTCTACCAATTCAACTATTTTTCAATGATTTGCACTTTCATCAGAAAAGATGGCACGAGAAGTGATTTGTTCATCAATGTAGACAAAGAAAGTGTATGTCTCACTTTTTATTCCTTGATATAAATTCAGGCATAAGATATCTTAATTGACCACTAAAAGTGATTCACTGAAATGCTTATAACGGACAGATAATTTTACTACATGAAACTCATGACAAGCTGCTCCCTATACAAAAAGTCTGTCCCCCTCCAAGCATCCACTTTTCGAACGGCCATGCCTCAGTCGTTTCGATTTGTTATCATAACGGTTATGCATTATGATGACGTAACACTCAGAGTGACATACAGCCACATTTTGTCCACTTGGTTGAATTGATCTATCACTTGTTAAGACATTCAGATTTTAAATCCCCAAACCGAGGAAAATTAGAAGAAAATTAGAAGAATATTTAGCTTCGTTTTTCATTCATTTTATGAATCTAAATTTGAAAAAATATTAATATTGTAGAGTAAATGCGCATCTTTCGCGAGTGTACTGCATATATTTGTTGAATTTCAGTTCTTAGCAGTCTACAATTATCATTATTAGGACTTTTTCCCGACAAATGGAATGGTAACTGACAAGTTTGGGTTGTAGTCGTATAACCAAACAAGTTTGTGCATCATAGGGTATGTGATGTTCTAAAACACAGAAAAAATTTGCATGAAAATTTGCATCAGAACTATATATATATATATATATATATATATATATATATATATATATATATATATATATATATATATATATATATAATTTGGAAAGGCTTACAGTTTTAAACACTAAACATTTTTTGTGTCACTTCAGGTAATTTTCTTCAGTGTTTTCCCCTGTTTTACATATACTTTGTTCTGATGGTATAATGTATAAATTTTCTTTCAATGAAATCATTAGTTATCTACCATGTGGCCGTTCCGGGGATTTGAAAAGCAAAGCAATTATGCTAATATGGCCCCGAACAGTGTTGATTAAATACATCTTTTTTTTAATATATAGCTAATGTCATACATTTAGTTTGTCATTTTGCATTGAGTATTATGTGTACAATATATTGATATTATTTTATACCACATATCATTTATTCTTGAAACAGGGTAAGTTATCCAAAAATATATTTAACGATCAGTGATCAGTGGGTATTTATTCTGGCTCCACGATGCTCAAGATATGGAATTGTGGCAAATCCTGGGAAGGTCTATGCCCAACGACAGACGTTAAAAAACTGATGATGATGATGATGATCAGTGGGTATAAAATAGACTTGACTCACTGTTTGTATCATTTCTATTGAATGTTCACCCATGTGAATCTTAAATCCAATGTGTCGGTTTTAATATCAGTTTGCATGCAAACCAATCGATGATATCTTATATATATATACATATAATAATTGCACGAAGAACTGAGTTGATTTTCTACCAACATATTCAACCGATGAATTTGACATTTTTTCCCCTAACCTTACGGTTGATTTTTCCCTCACCATATACCATCGAGCTTCCGCCAATTGCCTTTTTTTAGATACTTTTAATTATCAAATAAAGAATCCTCATATACATGGCTGAAACAAAACAAAACCACTTTCCCCAATAGGCTTCTCCATTTGTATACTTGGAAAATTTATTACATGGCAATCCATGTTCGATCTCCCAACCTGCCCGATTACCTATCAGTCAGACAAATAGGCCAGAGCCAAATGTTTTCCCCTTTCCCTGGTTCCAGTGAATGAAATAATCTTCCACGCTGACGAAGACTGAATCCATCTCTTTTGGTTACTTAATTTCCCTAATATTAATACAAATTGATTTATTTCAACAAGAAGAGTGTACAACTAATGCATCATCCCGATAGTCCTAAATAGAACTGGAACATTGATCGTAACCAAGAGACTAGCTGGCAAATGGAAAACTATGCAACATGCACGTGAGAAAATCATGCTCAACATCACATTAAAATAACACAAGATAAAATACTATACAAGGGGAAAGGAGGAGTCCAAAACATCATGGAATCCATTTGGAAATTCAAATGGCAATGGGTTGCAAGAATGGCAGACAATCGATGGACATTACGACTCACGACATGGATCCCCAGAGATCAAATGCAAGACTGAGGCCAGCAGAATCTGAGATGGCAAGATGAATTGGATAGGTTCAGAAAATATTGGCTCTGCAACGTCCACGATAAACAGGTGAGGTGAATCCTTAGGAAAGATATATGTCCAACGATGGACGGTAAAAGCCTGATGATTAAACTATTCATCTATCCTTTTTTCATACTCTGATTTACATATTCTCAAGTTCTTGTTAATTTTCCGTCATGGTCAGGATTATAAGTTTCAAATGGATCAGGATGTCTAATCATGGCTTTATCAAATTTTCCAAAAATCTTACTAATTTCACCGCTTTGATTGTGCATTATTACAAGAGAAGAAACAATTTTTGGAATAAAATCAATGAATCTAAGAGTTGCTCTAGCGATTCTCATATATTCTGATAATATTGTTCCGTAAAACATATAAGATGGGATTGTACTAGTTCTAAAAGACATTTACTCTAAATGGAATGGAAAGCTATTTCGTTCATCAAACAATTTGTAGATAAACATTCTATCCTCAATTTTAATATCCATATTTTGGAACGTTGTTTGCATTCCTTCATGTTTAATTTCAATTCGATATCCTCAGGGTTTATATTACTATGTGATTTTCCAAATTCTCCTCCATCTTTAAGAGAACATAAGTCATCAATAAAATGGGTACAACCAAAAATTAACAAGCTAATTTTATATTAATTTTAATTAGAGATGACATAAATATGAATTTGCGTCAATGCAAATATGGATTTGCCTTATAGGGGCAGGATCTATTCCCATAGGGACTCCTAAGATCTGATAAAATATTTTACTTTTATTCTCAAGAGCTGAGCATGTAAAGTAAGTATTGCCTTTTCTCTCTCAGATTAGAAGACTTAAGATTTCGTAAGTCCAATATATTTACCATTTCCGTCAGCAAGTGGCTAGTCTATTATTTTATTCAATTCAATAAAATTTCCATGAGGAATTTTCGTGTAAAGGGTTCTAAAACCGTAGGTTGAGATCCAGCCCCTCTACATGCATTTATGATACACAATTTTTTGACGGGCATAGCATTATTAACTACCCAAAAGAGATTCAAGTTGCTATAGGATTTACTTTCTAATGAAATTTCGGTTTGATTGTATATCAAATTGAAACCTTTAGAAACAGCTTTACTAATGAGTTTAGGACTGCAAACTCTAGAGGCTACAATAAAGCGAACAGCTCTTGGATTTTTATGCATTTTAGGTATCCAATACATAATTGGTAACTTTTGCATTTTTTTGTCTATATCTATATCTAGCTTTCCACATTATACAATTTTATCAAATATAATATTATCTGGTTCACAAATAGAAACTTTATACGTGGATGATGGTTTCCCTATCAAACTCATCTCAGACGATATCCTTTGAATATGATAATTTTTTCACGTATACAGGCTTTATTATTTGCCGCTTAATCAATTGGGACTTTATCAAACGTATTGTAATGTTCGTGAGATCTGCTAATACATGAACATTCTTTGGTACCGGACTCGTTTGTTGAGGGTGTTGAAAGCATTTCACCAGTTGGATTTTTTCATTTGCAAATCTGAGTACTATTTCTTTCCCTATGTCGAACACTAATTCTATTATTCAATGTTTATCTGATATAGATAAAATGAAGATATATGCTTTTTATATCATTCATATATTTACAATGGTTTAAAAACTTAGTTTCTCTACAACTTGAATCTTTTGTAAGGATTTTTTAAACCTACAATTTTTTTACAATCTATACTTTACCTGTCAATATGTGGCTGGAAGTTTAATCACATAATTTCGAGGCCTGGCACGCATATTATTTCTGCCCTCTCTGGGCCTTATCAGACGAATGTTTGCATGTGTTTTGAAATTTTTGTTTGGGAAATTTGGTGAGAGTCTTGTAGGTGCCGCAATGGTAGAAGGGAGTTTTTCATCTTTTTAATTGTTTTTAGTTGTGTGTACATTTTTGTTGGTTGTTGTAGATTACATGTCAAAGGGTGTGAGCTAGGTGTGGGATTTATTCATAAGTGGATGCTAAATCGTGTGCCGAGGGATGTTTTGATCTTTACCTTGATATTTGGCATTTTATTTATTGCCTATGTTGGTATCCTTTATGACTATAGCGGATTGTATTAAAATCAATTTACTGAGAAAAGAGTGGGAGTTGATAATGTTGATTAAAAGTTTTGGGGATGATGGGTATGTGAATAAACTGTCTATATTACTTTTGATTTACTAATGTATGGATCGCTGTATTATGTATCTTAATGAGAATTTTTAACGATGTCTGCATTTTAGTGTTATTTCGTTTTTTATATCTAATAAATCTATATTAGCAAAATTTAATACTTCAAATTTTCATTTAGGCAGAGATTACAAGGATTCTCTATATTCTGGCATATATTAGTCTTAAAATTTTCTATTTTCACCTTTGGTTTTTAGTTCATTTGTTATAAGTTCTAATAGTATGCTGATAAAGATGTATTATTTTCTGTATTTTTCACCTGTGGATGATGATGTTAGTTGGCTAATGTAAGTTTTAATGGTGATTTTGGTATTCTGATGTGATATTTCATTTCTGCAGGGTTTTCCTGGGTTGATATCTCTGCCTGTCATGCTATATCTTTTTTAGTTCTGTTTCTTGCTCTTTGTTTCGCCGAAACCACTATTATTTAGGGCTTTGATGTAGTAATTTTAAACTTTGTTAAATATTTCAATATCATTCCGTTTTCTTCTATTGTTTGTAATATGTTTGGAAATTCATTGCATATATATTGTTGCTTTTTACGAATATTTTGTTCGATTTTTTTGTGTTCTATTCCTTCTCTTATTTTTTTTTTGGTATGGATTAATGTATTTTTTTAATCTAATGTTTGTGATAGTTGTGAGGAGGTCTTGTTCAAAATGTTCTAGTTTTTTGTGGTATGGTGGGCTTTTCAGTGTTTTCAAGCCGAGGTATTCCTTATTTTCATTTTGTTTGTTGCGTCGTTCGGTAAAGAAAAAGGTTTTCCACCTCATCTGTCCAATAAGGTCTTCTATCTTTTCCAGCGACCTTATTTGGTAGTGATGTTAGCTTGGTATCGGGATGTCTTTGGATGAATGTTTAATATTGAGCTTTTATTTATAATTTTAACAAACATCTGATCAACAACATAAGACAGAATTACAAAAAATTGAATACCCAAACTAACAAACTTGAAACAACTATAGACACAGAGCGAAAAAGAATCTGTGATAAACTAAACATTAGCAATTGAGTCGGCAAATTACGAGATAAGGATGCTTACTTACTTATGAAAGATCATAAACCCGATTTTATCAACAAACTTGCAACTGGATTTATCAACCCAACAAAAACACAGATAGGTAAAATTAGCAAAGATATCCAATAAAAAGTCAACAATTGTATAAAAGAACAACTACATCTCAACCAATGGATTAACTCCAACGATGACATCGCTTGGTTCCGTAAGATTAAAAAGAAACATACCTGCACCTTTATACAATTCGACAACATGGGCTCCTACCCATTCATATCCAAAAGTATACTCAAAGAAGCTATGGAATTCACCAAAACTTACTCCAACATCAACAATATAAACATTGAAATTATTAAGCATAGCAGACGTACGGTACTTTTCCACAACTAAGGACAATGGACGAAAAAACCGATGTCTGCAGCTCCGATGTCTCTATGGGCAGCTTTGATTCGGCTGAGATGTCGGACTTAATCGGTTTGTATATTCTATATAACCTTACACGCAAAATAGACACAAAAATATAGGATTATACCAGGATGATGGCTTACTAATCCTATAGAATAATAATGCACAAAGATGTGAAAATATCAAAAATATATCATGAAAGAAATAAAACCAACGGAACGAAATGAATAACTCTACTCTAAGACAATTTAACTCTAGGTGTATAAAGTTGAATTTATCGAGCACTTTATGAAATAAACCCATCACATATCAGACATTGCTTTGTATTATATTGCAAACTTATACAATGTATATATATATATATATAATGCGTGTGCATGTATGTATATATCGCGTACTTTGAACGTCATCCCATTGCACTTACTGTAAAATCTAAGGCTCATTTCAACCTAATGCCAGAGAGTTTGGAAGAACACACAATTTAGTGACGTTAGTGAGTCACCAGAATGGATTGACATATTAAATAACATTTCCATTTGAAATAGATCTTCAAGTTTAGCCATATACACTGATTGAAAGCAACAAGCACAACAAAACGAACTTATTCATAGAATGAAAATTACAACTAATCTTAAACTAGGACATTAATAATGGTATATATATATATATATATATATATATATATATATATATATATATATATATATATATATATATTCTAGGGTAACCTTATTGCTGGTTTATACATCTGAAAGGACAACAGAGCTTTACACCCAGCCCAGGCACCTGCATAGACAAATAGAGGTGCCTTTTGGATCTGTACTCCAATATATATATATATATATATATATATATATATATATATATATACGCAGATAATCCGACGGATTACTCCCTGAAGCTCTTCTGGAATCTACTTAAGCAGTATGTCGTGGACCTGCGCTTCAGTAAATATATATATATATATATATATATATATATATATATATATATATATAGAAAGAGAGAGAGAGAGAGAGGGAGAGAGAAAGAGAGAGGGGGAAGGGAGAACGAGATATAGATGGATAATTACGTTGCCTGAATATATATCCACTATAGAATATATGATAAATGAAATTTGGGACCGGAGAATTAACTTCTGTAATAGAATTCGGCATCGAGATGATTGCATTTATATAGTTTTATATAGTTCGATAAACGAATTCTTGCAGACTATGTAACTTCAGGCGTTTTTTGCAGTATTTGAAATTCATCCTGCATCAAAATTGAACGTCGCTAATTGACATCAATACCATTGATTTCCTCTTTATGAGATATTAACCTAGCAGCATGTGACAAAAAAGTAGCTATTTATTGCAAGATAAAAGCCCTTGCCCATTGCCTGATAACCCATTGCAAGATATCGGTCAGAATTTAGCCACCCCTAAATAAATGTTCTGACTAACTAATGACTACTGAAGAGTATCAAACTTTGAGTTCAGTTGCAATAAAAAGCAACATAAATTAAGATGGATGTAAATAGGAGCAAAAACTTGTAATCATTATTTATGATATTTCAGCAACAAAAATTTAGAAGATGAAATCTAGAATGAACTCGACTACCATTTGATAAAAAAAAACATGGCGCAGAGGGGATCGTGAATTAGAGGTGAGTTTGAGGTTTGGATATCATTTGACGCCTGCTACCGAGTTCCAGTTGCTCAGTGGAGAGAATGGACGCATGTTGAGCAAGCCAACATTCGGTATGGAAGGCTGTGAATTCGATTCTGAGCTTGATATAATTCTTTATTCCGAGCTATTTATTATTTACTTACTGTTGAAGAGTACCAAGCCTGAGTTTAGTCACAATAAAAATCAACAGCAATTAAGATGGAGTTAAATAGAGGCTAATATGAATAATAACAATTTATGATATTTCATTGATCAAAATAGATAATTTTTCTATATTTTTTTTGCAATATATCAGTAATATGAACATTTCCATCGTTCAAAGTCAAGGATCTTATTGAAATACAGTCAAATTGTGTTTGATACGCAGATACTGTACGTTGTAATAAGATGGTTCTGCGGCCCATACTCTGCCTCCGATGAACTGATCATTTTGCAATGCTAGGATCAGACTGCCCACCTGCTCTTTCTTACCTATACGCTGCTCCATGGGGGACACATAAGAATAAGTAATTCTACAAGCCTATATAGTCGTATCGAGGTTTGGTTAGCAATCCGAAATACAATTGAGAAGTTCGGAAGATTTCTGGGTGGTTGATGTTATATGCAAGCATTCCTATGGGGATATCAAACAGAACTGCACAGAATTTAATAAAAGAAAACATTAACAAACACGTTACTTGTAATTCTCCTAGGATTATTTTCGATGAAAAAACGTGAGACAAAAATTTACTCTGATTTCATACTTTTATAAAAAAGATGTGCTGAACATTTACTCCTGAGAAACTATTAAAGCGTCATTTGTATGCAAATGACCGATTCTCCTTTTTTCAACTCAAGACAACAGGTCTGGTTAATCACTTGATGAAACTGTCACGTGATTAATGACTTTTGGCAGGGTCCAGGTGATCTATCAAAAATAGAAAAAAAGTGAACAGCAAAGGATTTATATTTTTCGCCCTTTTGGGGTTAGTGATCACGGGAAAAGTTTAAATTAAAAAAACATAAAAAAACAAAACAAAAACAAGCGTGGATGCTACTAAACACGAACTAATGGACTCGTTTTGCATAAACTTACATTGCAACCTGAATACACTTATAAGAACCAATAAAAAAAAAAAGAATTTACTGGAAACATAACTTTTTCTTGAGATAATCACGAGTGATTTTTTAAATTGTAAGCCCTCTAGCTTTATTGGTGGAGTCTGTCCGCACAATAAGTAACCAACCCACCAGTCATCCAGTCAACTAGAACCAATTATAAACTGGAATAAAAGCAAGCTCAAACTTGAAAAAAAAAGAAAAAAAGACTGCATTAATACTTAAAAAAAAGAATTACAACCAATATATCCTCCTAATAGTTACTTATGGAGGTGAGACATGGAACCTAACCAAGGGACAGATCTGCAAATTGAGAACCATGCAACGTGCACATGAAAGAATCAGGGACATCATACAATCCATCAAAAAACTCAAATGGCAGAGTGCTGGCCATGTTGCAAGAATGGTGAACAACCGATGGACATCGCAACTCACGACATGGATCCCCAGAGATCACATGCGCAGCCGAAGCCGACAGAATATTAGATGGAAAGACGAGCTAGATAAATTAAGAAAGTACTGGCTCTGCGACGCACACGATAGAGAACTGTTGCAAAACCTAGGGAAAGTTTATGTCCAACAATGGACGTTTATAGAATGATGATGATGACGCTGAGATATTTGGTTGATGATTTCTTATATTAACCCTTTTATTATGAAAGGGTTTAATATTCAAGTAATAAAAATACTTCATATCAATTTGTTAAAAAAAGTGGTGTAAAAATCTTTCAGGGTAAGATAGATTAATGGATAGATATAGACGGCATAACCAGATAAAAAGATATGAAGATAAATAGATAGATATATACTGGAGTAGATATAAAGAGTGGTGTAGATAGATTATCGAATTAGTGCATTCAATTCAGAACAAGCTTACGTCAAAGACTTCTGAGTCTGAAAATCTTGACTATGGCATCCATGTAAGTTGGTAATAATTTCTTGAGCCAGTGGTACATTTTTATTCTCCGAGGCTACAGAATATATCCATTGATAGATCAGTATCAAACAATCAAAAATTTGAACCATGATCCTTGGCATCAAGGACAAATGCTTCTTCAATCAATTATCTCTTTGGGTATATTATATGACACCCTTTAGCCCGGCCTTCGGTCAAGGATGCCAGTGTAGTATCTGTTTCTTAGTACCTCAAATCTTTATTTGTTTCATACATTTTTTGGTTATCATTTCTTCCTCAAGTCCAAATTTGCAGTTGACTTTGTTTTTATATCGTAACTTTAACAAGATTAATGCCTGTCATATTTAGGAGAGTAAATTCTCCCATGTTGGTCTACTCCCACAGATTAAACCAAACCAATATGAAAAATATCCCCTCATTGTGATCTGAAATCACGATCAACTATTTAGTAGCCCACTTACCGACTGGGATAAATTCAGAAGTCTTACCTTTTTACAAAAATCTATGTTAAAATACACAAAGGCTTATTGCATTGTAATGGATAAGTGCATTTAAAAAAATGACATTTCTCCTCCATAATCCTAACTCTAGATCAAGTGATTGGTAGCTGGCTTTCTTGCCGACTGAGCCAAACTGACAATTATTATACGTCTACGAATTTACCTATCTTGTTTACAATATAAAAGTTACCTTAATAATCTTCCGTCAAAACGGAACTAAGAGTATAGTTAGATCATGCAGCAGCTAGGCTTTTAATACTTGGCATCCAGGGGATTAGAGAACATTTAACTTCTCCATCGGTTGGAGTGATGTTTTATCAAAACATTTGCACGGGAGTCTGTCTAAGTGTTATGATTGATATGATATACTGGTTGTCACGTACCCAGCCGAAGGAAGCAACGTTCAGTCGGTACGAAAGAAGTGATTATTGGGGAATAACCTTGAGCAAAAGGGAAAATAATTGGTCATTAGTGTCGGGAGTCGGATCAATTTCAAAAGTCCTTGCTAAACCAGAACTCGAATTAAGAAAGTCACTAATAATATCGATTAGGCTACTGAGAACGGTAATTATACGAAAAATGACGAAAATATAGATCAATAGATAGATATTAAAGACCGGATACAGATGTACACTCAGACGCAATCATACACTCTCACGTACATACATGTACTTGTCATAAGTATTTGAACAAACATGGTTTGCTTCTAACCCTTTAGTTTTGAGAATTAAAAATAGGAACGTATGCAAAATGAACCAAATTCTATTGCAATCCAGATAAGACATGTATTTAGTGATGTTTTGTGGATCTGAATGCAACGTTTTCGGATAAAAAGGTTTATTTATCAGAAATAGTCAAATGGAGATAAGCCATTTTTTCTGTCCTTCTAAAATCTTGTTTAGACTCGATCAAGGAGATTTAAAAGGCCAACTCAACTGTTCTGGATATTTGCCAAATTAGAATGGTAGTTTAGCCTCCTCTCTGTCCTGGTTAACGTCCAGTATGGACACTGCAATCTTAGGCAATCTGTCTGCGTATTTGCATCTATATATGAATGCTTTGTGTCTCCCTAAAACGTTAGAATGTAAGTTTTACCCATCGTAAATAGGTTGTATAACGATACGATTTCAAATATAGCTAATTCCTATTTAACTTGCTCTAGTTCTGCATTAAAAACAACATGGATTTTAAATCGTGAAAATTTTATCTTCAGCTTTCTAGCATCCGCTGTTCAACATAAACTATTCCCAGGTTTAGCTGCACCTGTCTATCGTGGGCATTTCTGAACCTGTCCAGTTCGTCTCACCATCTTATATTCTGCCAGCCTCATTTCCACTAATGATTTCTTGGGATCCACCTTTCAAGTTGTGATGTCCCTCAGTCGTCTGACATTCTTGCAACATGACCAGCCCGTTGCCATCTGGGTTCTCTAATGCATTCTATCATATCTCTGACTACGATTTTTCTTTGATATACTGTGCTGTTTTGTGATCTCTCCACGTGATGTTGAACATGGTTTTCTCATGTGCACCTTGCATTGTTCCTGGTTGAGGGGCGATCTTTTGTTTATATTCCACATTTTAGTTTCAATGGTGACTATCTGGATGATGTATTGGTTGCAAATCGTTTTTCTCAAAAGAAAGGTTTTTGAAGGTTGAGTTTGCTGTACCAAAAACCTGTCATCTGATAGTGATTCTTAGCTTGATCTTTTTCTCTTTTCGAAGGTTTCGTGGAGATTCGTTGTACAAGGTAGATATGTTGGTTTACTTCTCTCATGTCTGCGTTTTCGATTTAGATTTTTGTGTCTTTGTCCAAAACATGTTTGTTGTGCATGACATTCGTTTTACTGAAATTAATGTGGAGACCAACTTTGTTTCTCTCTTTGTCCTGTTTTGTTGAGCATTATTTTTGATCGAGAAGTTTTCTTTGCAAAAAAGGGATGAAAAATTTGACTTATAAATGATAAGAAAGCCTTACAATCTGGGCAAATTCAGAAGGTATTGACGCCGTGACACCCATGGTCGTGAGATCTGTCGGATTTAGGAGAAGGTCTATGTCATTTGCTTCTTCACAGCCACTAAGTGGCTCTTTGATTTCTTCTACTAAACCAACTGTGCATATTTTTGTCCTATAATTTTCCATCAAACTGGTGAAATTTATTTTTTATATTAGGTTTGTATCTGGCCGGTAATAGCTACCTCTGATCTTTGAATTTTTACAAATCCAGTCCGCTTGAAACTTATGTTACTAGTAGTTCTTCCATCATATTTCTGTTGCTTCTTATCACAAGATCGTCATTCCAAGATCGTTACTATTTGGCACGGAATGAAAATTAATAATGAGCTTCCGTCAAAATTTGAACCCTAAGCAAGCATCATATCGAAGGTTGGGTTGAAGATCCTAATGATGAGGCTACTAATTCGCAAAGTCTTCTAATGATGATACAAATACCTCTGCAGACAACGGGATGAATGATTGAAGAACTTTCCAGTAGAATTGAAGCAATCAAAACGACAAAGAAGAGGATATTATTGAAATAAATTATTGAAAATGACAATATCTCCTCAAAGAATGCTAGTTATTGAGTAAGGCTGAAGAACACATCGACCGAAACAGTATTCAAAGCAGCTAGGATAAGGATTAGCTTGGCTTTATCTATTGAACGTCGACGAAAAGTTATCGAAGAATTTTACATCATCCGAACTGTTGTTACCAAAAAAGGATAATAATATTGATCCAAGATGTTATTATTAAACCTGTCAAAATAAGCTCTCCAAAGGTCAAAAACATTTTTTTCCAAAGATAAACTTATAAACCAAATTCATAAAAGGGGTATATGAAGCATTAATGAATATTTTTCAGTCTGCAAACAAATCGGTATGGTCAGGAGCGCTAGAACACAAATAGACATACACATGCACATATAAAAAGGGATATGAACCTTTGCCAAGTTTGTTGCTGTCGTTCAACACTTGTCCAAATAATTCATGGATCAATGACGGTGACTCATCTCAGAACGTCAGACAACAGTCGGGCAAAGATTGAGCCTGAGACAATTGTCCTCGGCTCGATTGCTCCAGCTCAGTTGTCGCCGTTCAATTGCTTCACGCTCAATTGTTTGCCAAACGTCAGATATTATTGACATGACTCTTCCAATGCAAGTTTGTATGCAACAGATTTTTCGTGTGTCATTAAGTAAAACCGATGGTTGTGTATATACGCGAATGTAGCCTTTTCTTTAGCCGTACTTTAGCCGAATGTATTTGGTTGGATACCGTTGGGGTTAGGTGTTGGTTCTCAGTGACAAGCTAGGCTATTTTGGGGAGCAAATCGCTTTGAGTGCCTAGTGGAAGAAAACATTACTTTTTTTTCTACCTGATTGGGTCGAATCTTTTCTTAGGAGAGACAACCGACTTATTGGTTCAATAAAACAACAACAATCATGCCAGCAATGACAAAAAGAACAAGACAGAAAAATACTACAATTACTACTGATACTACCACTGCTATTACGTCTACTACTACTGTCACTATGAATGATAATACTTGTAATACAGAACAGAAGGTAGGTAGCAAAGGCCATGTCTACAACCAGTAAAAGCAAATAAAACCAATTGTTCTGAATCTTGTTAAAGTTATATACAAAATCACTCTATCTAAAAAAATCATACAATTTGAAATTTGTTTGGTTTGGTTGACAAGGTTAAAAGTCAATTCATTAAATATGAAATCACGACAACACGTTTTTGTATAGATGGCTCTACCGTTCCTACCATCTGGCTTCCTCTTTATTATTAGCTGTGTTTGTTACGTATACGCTGCCACAGGTGTTTCGTTCCCTTCCCATCTTTGTTCCAACTGAGTATGCTCAGAAGTGGCTGGACCTCATGGTGCGCAGAACAGCTTACCGTAATTGTCATGTAAAAATCATTTTCGGTTCGTCGTACTGTACTAAGACTCCGACTGCGACCAATCGTCCCATTCCCATGAACGATACGTCTGCATTTGAATTCAAATAATCACATATATTCAGACTGAGTGATGAAAAATTCATATCCCTACATTCTGTCTCATAAGAAATCTTGTACTCACTCACATACACACACACACACACACACATATATAAGCAATCATTCGTGTATTAGGAAGCTCTCATGCGCGTACACACATATACAGTGTTTGTGAGTTATGTGTACCTGTATATATGAGTACACGATGGCTCATAAATGCAACATTACTTATAGAATGCCTCAAATTCAGATGAAAAAATAGGACGATGAATGATAAAGGCGACTATTGTAGAAATTAAATGTTGAATTACTACATAATATGAATCTAATGAGCTAATTATGCAATATAAAAAGTCAGAATAAAAAAGAAGACAGAAATAATCTATCTATCTATTTATCTATCTATCCATCTATCACAGTTTATTGATTATCTATCGATGAATACATAGATCGATCAAGGATCGGGCGAGACATGGGAAACGCAGGGTAACTTGTCAGATGAAAAGTTGACAAATTATTAAAGATATTTTGTGTATAATCGGAGTACTCTGCTCTGGTGCACATGAACCACAGAAAGCGACACTTGTAAAAGAACGTCTGCCTTTATTTTCACCAACACTCGTATACAAATGCACAGGCACACGTCCATGCCCCCCCCCCATATATATATATATATATATATATATATATTATGATATGTCCCCAAACCAATCCCACTTGATTAAGGAATAACCATCACGACGGATAAAAAATGTCGGAAAACTTCAAATACAACCAAGATAATTCATAAAAACCTGCAATTAGTACAGGGATAAAAACCTCACTTTCCCTACGGAAAAAAAATAAGATGAACAAACAAGTAAAAAGGAATCAAAAGTAAAAGACCGCAAAAAAAATTTCACCTCATAAATTAACCGGTTAATTGAAAACAAAGATTTGAGAGGGTCCTCTCAGGTGGTCAGTGAGGTTTCAGTGGTAAAGGTCAGCCGTTCAATAAACCTCATTGATGTGTGAAATTTTTCGAAGCTCATTCTATGCCTGGAACAGTCTTAAAAAACAAAAATGAATAACATAAGGAAAATATTGTGAAAACTGAAATTAAAAAAACTGATTTTTGAAAAAATCTAACGCGACTAACAAGAACTAAACACTCAGGATGCTACAAATTAAAAAAATCATAAGAGAGTACGAATGGAACAACGGTAAACAAGATTAACGATAAAGATAAAGTATGAATAAAAGAAGTTTTCCACAGAGAAAAAAAAGACACACTTCCCAAAAATGTTCTTAATCGGAATTCGAATGAATGGAATCGTCCGCCTGAACAAGCCTGAAAGTATAGGAAATTCATCATTTCACTCTCTATCTATCTATCTATCTATCTATCTATCTATCTATCTATATATATATATATATATATATATATATATATATATATATATATATATATATATGTATATATATATATATATATATATATATATATACATATATATATATATGTATGTATATTGATAGAGATAAATAGATACATAGAGATAGATGGATAGAGATGGAGAAAGAAAGAGAGACAGACAGACAGATAGAGAGAGAGACAGAGACATATATATATATATATATATATATATATATATATATATATATATATATATATATATATATAAATATATATATATATATATAGTACACAGATTACTGATAGAAAAATTGCATTCATTTTACAGAGCAAATAATTTTTCGGTATATGTCAGTGAAATTTAGACCTGTTGTTGGATGAATCACATATATTTATAATAATGTTTGTTTCTCTCTCACACACACGTGCATAGAAGCATTCGCATGCATATATACGCAGCTTCATATATATATGTACACGTTTGTATATGAGTGAGTGTGTGTGTTTTTATGAGAGAGCCAGCAAGCAAGCGAGCGAGCGAACGAGAGAGAGAGCGAGAGAGATTTTGAATGATTGTAATATGTCATTAGATGGAAAGTCGAATTTTATTGGATGAAATTGACCTCAGATTAAATTGACTTTTATATTGATGCCATTTTTACCCTCACTTGGTTTAAGTAATTTGTCTCACACTGAATATATATATATATATATATATATATATATATATATATATATATATATATATATATATATATATATATATATATATCCGATTTGAATTAAAGGTTGTAAAATGAAACCATAACAAAGACTGACCCGACGTTATTTTATGAGTTCTAAATTTACACAATGTCTTTTGGAAAAGAAATAAAGAGGAAAAGTCCAACAATACATAATAAATAAAAATGAAAAATCAGCAATTTTTTGTTATTTGTTCAAGTAAAAGCGAGATTTAAATTGGTTTCTGTCCTATTTATCACCGTCTCTATTCTATACGCACATAAAAACTCACACAGACACACTGTACACATACAGACAGGCAAACACATTTGTACACGCACACACAAAACACACACATGTATGAGTTTGTTTTTTATTATTATTTTGGCTGGGCGTCATGAACAAAGATTTTGGAATGTCTTCCACGGCTATTGTGAGCCCTCAGGTGGTCAGTAACTCTTTTGTGGTAGAGGTCAGCCTTTCAGCAGCAGTTACTTGAGAGGTTCACTGGGGGGAGTACTCGCTTTATGGTGCTGCCTTCTTTCATTCGTGTCTGGTCTGCGCTTGGTTTCGATATAGGGTATTGCAAGGTAGATTTTGCTCCTGTCGACTGATTTATCCACACTTGAAGCCATGGGGTTTATGCAGAAATCTGGAAAGAGAGAGAGAGAGCATTCTTTAGTGATTTTTGTGAGCCAAAATGGTGTACAATGAAAAAGCAGCTTGCAATAATTCATACGCAACTTTTTTGGAGTCTGCCAAACCCTCATTCTATGAGACTTTGTTGGAACTTCAGGAGAGGTTTTGAAAACGGATGCAAAAAATACTCAGAGACGTTTCAAAGCTATTGTTGCTTGATATCGATTGGACAAGCCAAGTGGCGTAGGGCGGATTTACTTGAAACTTGAGACACCTGATATCCCAACACGATATCAGTATTATTCATTATGAATCTTTTAATTTTTTTCTTATAAGAACAGGTCTGGTTAGTCAGTAGATAATAACCTTCACGCAACCAATGTTTTTTTGACAGCATGCAATGTTAAAGATGATCAATTAAAAAATGCAAAAAGTGATATCAATGAATAATTTATTTCTCTCTTTGCCTATTGCTTGGAATTGTTCACCAATAAAGTTCGAAATTTACAGACTAAGGTACTAATTTATCATAAACTTATTTTGTAATTCATACCCCCAACACAAACTAAAACATGATTAACAATGAAATTATTAAAAAAAAAACGAAAAAAAACAACTCTTTCTGAAAATATCAGGGAGAAAATATTCAGATTTTCAGCCCCGTAGCTCCATTGTTGCAATCCGTACGAACGATACATACGAACATACATAGCCAGCTAGGCAGACCAACTAAAATACTGAAGAAACTTATGTTTTGGTTGCCAGTTTCTTGTAACAAGTCTTTTGACTGAAAAAATATTTGCTGCTCTGATATTGTACAGTAACATATTTTTTTTTAATTCTTAATTCTGACGAATCACTTCAGTTATAAGAAGATTTTTTTTCAAACGATTGAATCCATTTGATGTCTGCTTCTTTATGAGATAAGGTTGTGTAGAAAGAGACGATTATCCTAATTATAATGCACCTGGAGAAGATAGCTTGTTGATACAAAATCAACTGCACTAAAAAGGAATTCTATTGCTGGAATTAATCTTCAACTATTATGCTATAGACAGTACGTTCTCTGGATATTTTGTGTGTTTTTTTTAACCTTGTATACATTAGCAAAGAAATTCTTTCGTCATTGATTTAAATAACCGAGACTTTGCAATGAAGAATAGTTTGAGCAAGGACTTCTCAGTTGGAGAACGCGTCTCTCATGAACTTTGATTTGAGAACAAATCCCGAAATCTGAGTGTTCTCATGATTTACTCTCTACCAGTGCATGGCTAATTACGTCGCTATATTAGTGGTTTGGTTATATTAAATATCTACTTATATAATGGGGAATGTGATTATTTCAGTTTGTCTGTTCATAACACTGAACTATAATAATAATGATAATAATAATAATAATAATAATAATAATGATATTCATAAATACATATATATGTATATATATAAATATGTATATATAGAGATGCATATATATATGAATGTATGTATATTATATATATATATATATATATATATATATATATATATACATGTGTGTGTGTGTGTGTGTGTGTGTGTGTGTGTGTGTTTCCGTATGGTATAATTGTACAGACATTTTTTAGGAAGCATGTTTTGTCCGGCACCGGTGTTAATGAAATAGCAGATCGTCCACGTAAATGAATGAATAATCTCATTACTCGGCAGTCGAAGGTATATATATATATATATATATATATATATATATATATATATATATACACATATATATATATATATATATATATATATATATATATATATATATATATATATATATATATACATATATATATATATATATATAGATATATATATGTTTGTGTGTGTGTGTGCATGTGTGTTTGCGTGTGTTCCTATTTCGCGGCGAGTATCTGAGCAACCTCAGATTCGCAGACGACATCGCCCTTTTCACAGAGAATCTACACGACCTCCAACTAATGATAGATGAACTAACCGAAGAGAGCAAGAAAGTCGGCCGACACATGAACATCAGCAAGACGAAGATCATGTGCAACAACCACATCGGGGATAAAAACACTAAGATCGAAATCGAAGACATAGAACTCGAGAGAGTACACCACTACATCTACCTAGGGCAACTAATCTCCATGAGACACTCAAAAGAAGAAGAAATCAAGCGAAGAATCACACTAGGATGGCAAGCCTTTGGCAGAGCTAGCTCAACCTTCAAAAATAATAAGATCCCATTAATTCTAAAGAGAAGGGTGTATAACCAACGCATCCTCCCAATAGTCACTTATGGAGCTGAAACATGGAACTTAACCAAGAGACAGACCCGTAAGCTGAGAACGATGCAACGTGCACATGAAAGAATAATGCTGGGCCTCACATGGAGAGACCACAAAACAGCACAGTACATCCGGGAAAAGACAAGAGTTAGAGACATCATAGAATCCATAAAAAATCTCAAATGGCGGTGGGCTGGCCATGTTGCAAGAATGGCAGACAATCGATGGACATCACGACTCACAACATGGATTCCCTCGAGACCACATGCGCAACCAAGGCTGGCAAAATGTAAGATGGAGAGACGAGCTAGACAAGTTCAGGAAGTACTGGCTCCGTGACGCCCATGATAGAGAAGTGTGGCAAATCCTGGGGAAGGTTTATGTCCAACGACGGACGCTAAAAGACTGATGATGATGATGACGTATATTATTGGATTGGACAGTTTCCGTCCTACAGAATCTAATAATTTCTAAGAATTTGTCAATCTAACGATATGGATACTGCTGGCGAAATTGGAGCACACATTTATATGTAAATAAATATATATACCTACTAGCGCAGAGCAGAGAGATGACGATAGTGATATTGATGATTTTTTCATTATCATTATGAAACCCCCATCTGCATTGGGCACTCTATCGATATGAATGTAATAATATAAAAGAAAAAAGAATATATATGAACATACTTGTCTTAAGCGAAGGTTTCAATCTGGCCTCGTGGTACTAGATGGGATAACGGATTGTCTATAGCCACACTTTTTGTTATATTTCAAAGTTATTTTAGGGGATGCAACGGCATTTTCAATTTTGACATCCATTAGGTTTCAACATTTTTTATTCACACTTATTGATACTAGTTTGGTAGAATACACATTTTAGTAATGTGATTTTCCAAAGTCAAGATGATGCAAGATTTTGAGATTTCTCAAGGATACAAGCCTCACCAAAGTTTAAATACTGCTGAAATCTTAAGATATGTATTATCATATATGATTGTACGTTGTTTTCCGAATGAAAAAAATGATATTAAACAATCAATTTCACCCAATACTTTATTTTGCACCACAGCTTCTATTCCTGTCAGCGCACTGAAGCCAACACTCCACAATCGATTACTAATACACTTAAAGACACACACACACACACATACATACACACAAATACGGGTCTAATTATTCATTCAAAAGAAACTGTTAAGTGACTAACAACGTTTGGTTGTATGCTGTGTTTGGAGTGATCAATCAAAAATACTGAAATGATCAGTTATCAAGGGATAAGTTACCCCTTTCGTCTTTTATTGGATCTCTAAGTTAGAAAAAAACCCCCAAAAAAGCAAGCAGATACGCACAAACTCCTGATCAGTTTAGCATAAGCTGACATTGCTAATTGAATCCCCTTAAAACTGATTTGGAACGCAATAAAAAAAAAGAAAATTTTTCTACATACACGAAATAAATTTTGACGTTCTACAGCCCTTCTACAGTCCATTCGTGCAGCAAGTACACAGGATATACACATAACCAGCTATCCAACTGGACCAACTTGAAAACTGAAAAAACTCATGTTGACAGTTATATATATATATGTATATATTCGTATGTTCTCTTTAGGTTATATGTATATAGAGAAAGACACATTGATAATGAGATATATATATTTACTTTCGTATACATATTTATATGCTTGTGTGTGTATGTGTGTGTGTGTGTGAGAGTGAGAGAGAGAGAGAGAGAGAAAGCATGTCTGCTATTTCCTTGCCGCTGGGCGAGTGTCTTGCAAAATTCATCTTCTCCTGTGCTACTTCCGCTGCAACTTGGAAAGGGAAGCTAAAAGAAACCTGCCTTTGACGTGACAAACAAAAGACTCGTTCGCTTGAGTGAATGCCAAAGATAATCGAAGCACAAAGCACGCACCGCCAGCCTCTAATGAAGCCTGAAATGGTCGCTCAATGCAGCTCCGTCCGTTCATTTGTCTTTCTCTTCATCTCTTTTTTTTCTGTCTCCGTCTGTTATGTCATTTAGATCTACGTTTATACCTGTATTCACATGTATAGACATCCACAGAACTTTGCCTCATCTGGCCATAGCAAAAGCAGGCCAGAAATGTTTTGCTGCGCTAGTCTATTCATTTGGCAATTACAGTGGATTTTTTAAAAAATTGTTCATGACAAGCTTCAATCCTGCAACGCTTATCTGTCAACTGCTATTCGGGGTAGTTGGAACAAGATCGATGGAGACAGTTTTTATTATTATTATTATTATTATTATTATTATTATTATTATTATTATTATTATTATTACTATTATTATTATTATTATTATTATTATTATTATTATTATTATTGAGATCTGTGTCTCAAAGAAATTGCTTATCGAAATGATTGCTATTGGATGAGCTTGAAAAAATAATGCTCACACTGGTGTATTGCCGGCCAAGGATTTGTTTTGAGGCTGCAAAAATGTTTAGAATTCCCAGTCTCGGGTAAAACGTTCGGATAGGGCAGCATCTACCCATTGCTCCAAGAATAGAGTGTCGAGGGGTAGTGTTGTCACCTCTGTGACATTGGTCATAGTGACTCGTCATTATTCTTTTTGCAAACTCATATGAACGTTATATATATATATATATACATATATATATATATATATATATATATATATATATATATATATATATATATATATATATATATATATATATATATATATATATATATATATATATATACATACAAACCTTGACATCGTGTCCAATTTCGCCTTGGTGGAAAGATGAATTAGCTTCTGCTTCTACTGTCGTGAAAAAAAAATCAAAACAAAACAAAAAATCAAAACAAAAAACATGTAACCTTTCAACCACCGAATATATAATTACTTATCTAGATGTGTCCGACAAAGGTTTGTAGGGAAAGTATCCAGTTGTTTAAAATATATCGTAAACCTGTTGTGTAGCCCCGAGGTAATTATCTGGTAAATCAGAGAGAAACATACTTTACATGAATAAACACTTTCCTATGAGATTACCCAGTCGGTACTGGGACGTAACTGAGTGAGCTTGTATACCGTGTGTCCGTTGCATTTATAATAACGCAGCAATTCATTCTTCACGTATCGTGCTGGGCTTTATTTTGTCAAAACGTCGCGTTATCCATGTGAGTTCTTCACTCCTACAGTCAAGGTTTGGCTCCCTGTGAATTTCAGTCTTTCACCGTTGAACAGAGGTTTCAGATTGTTGACACGGTTGAGTAGAGGGCGATGCAGCAATTGATGGTGATCGCGAAAGAGGTCTTTGCAGACTGCTTTGACACGTGGGGTAAATGGTATTCCTGTGTGAGTTCTCAAGAAGAATAATCTGAAAGGGCTTTGGGCAGAAACTTCCCTAGGTAGGCCTTTTTTTCGTTGGATAATAAATTGCTTGATATTTTCTGAACAGACTACATACTTGGCATATTTGCCAAATCTGGTTACGTAAAACGCTGATACATATTTTTTTTTCACAGAAATGTCTATTTTTACTCAGCGGAGCCTCTTTATTATGCATATCAAACCATTTGCATTGGTCCATGTTGTCAGTTTGTTAATAGGAAAATGACTTGCCGTTACAGACCTAACCCAGATCTCCATTTTGTTACTCCATCTTACATTGGCAGCTGTTTTGGTGTTCTTTTCAACGGTAAACGTCTGCTTTATTTTTTGTTTTTCTTTTCTTTTCGGGTTAGTTCGGAAAGTGGGAGGCGGGGTTGAAAATAAGGAATAAAAGTAAGAATGGAAGATCAGAGAGAAAAAGAAAGAAAAGATCTCTCAAGAAGGAAGGACAAAAGAAAGTGAGGAGGTAGAGAGGAATGCAGGAATAAAGAAACTAAGAAATGAGAGAGAGAGAGAGAGAGAGAGAGAGAGAGAGAGAGAGAGAGAGAGAGAGATGTGGAAGGATACATAACCGAAGCTAAGAGTCAAGAATAAAATGCTGGAAAGAAATGAAGAGAGGGGAAAGAAAAGAAAAATTATGGATGGGAATGAAAAATGTAGGAAAGGAAGAAAAAAAAGGAAAAAAGAAAGAGAGAAAGAAAGAGAGAAAGAAAGAGGGAAAGATGAGAAGAGATAAAAAAGGAGTTATAAATGAATAATTGAAGAGAGGAAGAAAGCAGGAAAGAAGATTCGATAATTGAAATGAATGAATAAATAGGGAGAGAACGACAGGAACAGGGATAATTAAATAAACAAAAGGAAGACACGAAGAAAGAGAGAGAAAAAGAAAAAAGAAAGAGAGAAAGATTGAAAGAATGATTGATGAGGGAAATAAAGAAAGATATTAAGAAAGTAACGAAGGAAGAAGGAAAACCAAAAAGAATTGATTGTTTGAAAGAGAGAAAAGTGAACTCGAAGGAGAAACTTTACAATAAAAATGGTACAAAGAACAAAAAAAAAAATGGAATTTATTTCGATATAGAAAATAAAATCCAAGCAGAAAATAAATACGAAAAGAATTGAAAGAATCCAAACCAAAACGAAGTAATAAGCTATACTTGTACTTATATTACATCTCGCAAAAAATGAAGTCATTACACTTAGATGATCTTCACTCAGATTTTCACTTAGCAGGAACAAATCACAGATAAGACACAAAACAATTTTTGTTCAATATCTGAACATTCGTGAAAAACACTCGAGATAAACTGGAATCAATTTTTTAAAAAATTAATGGCATAATTTCCAGATCAGGTCTTGGAGAAATTATGGAATCACTCAATATTCTAGGAAAGATTATTGAATCGTAAACCAAAAAATCTCTGTTAGTACTTTTGTTGCTTTTCCTCGAGCTTTCACGATGGGCGGATTTCTTTGAGGCATAGACCATATTGATGAAAATAATAGTTTCTGTTGGGCTAGTTCCAATTTGCCTGAATTGCAGTTGACGGATCGGCTTTGCAGAAGAGAGCCTTGAAAGGGATCTGTCTTTAAGATTCCCAACATATCATCATCATCATCATCATCATCATCATCCTTTTAACATCCGTCGTTGGACATAGACCTTCCCCAGGATTCGCCTCAATTCTCTATCATGGGCGTCGCAGAGCCAGTATTTTCTGAATCTGTCTAGTTCATCCCTCCATTTTGTGTTCTGTCGGCCCCGGTTTCATATGTGATCTCTGGGGATCCATGCTATGAGACATGATGCCCATCGGTTCTCTTTCATTCTTGCAACGTGGCCTGACCATTGCCACCTGAGTTTTTTTAACAGTTTCTATGATGTCACGGACACCCGTTTTCTTCCTTGTATACTGTGCTGTCTTGTGATCCGTCCTAACATAACTTTCAATCAAATTTAGATTAGAACTGCTTGCTGGCCATATACTTGATGGATATGCCTTTCCTGAAGAAATGCTTCAAAAATCTTTGCTCTGTGACAAGATACATAATCATCCAGGAAAATGATTTCATCATCTCCCAATCTTTTTTCTTGGATGAATAGAGAAAAGTGTCCTTTATTTCAAGGTACACCTGTGAATTGACTGTTGAAGTAATTGTTGCCATCTCCTCTGGTCTTTAACCTTACATGCAGCTATAAATGAGCGGTGAAATAATTAAAGTTTTTTCCAGGTTGTCATCTTTATGTTTGAACAGTACTAGAAAAAAGTCCAGCATCATGGCCTGGTCCAATGCAGGTCCGTTATTCATTACTGAATATCACTTTCATATGGTTATCAACAATCAAAGGTTGGCAGTTAAAGGTTAAGGCTGGTTTCACTTGATTTTTCTATATGTGAATTCTATTTCATTCAGCCGATATCCCACAATTCCTTCAAAAACATTGATCCCTCTTTCAGCTTATTTGTTGTTGTTTTTTGTGTGTGAAATTTTTTTATGCTGGGCATATTGCTTTGAATTATCTCCTGAACTATATGTTTCCCTTTTAAAACTTTCTCATTTTGTTCGCAATTGCATCAAATTTTAGACACAGCTGACTTGCAACAACCAACATCTTATGCCACAATCTTGTTGATTTTTGAAATAGTTTGAAAATCCTTCCCAATGTTTCCATTGATAGCTATCTTGTTGGAGCAATAATTTGTTATGCAACTTCTTGTTAGGGTTTGTAGACACTCTTTTTCAAATAGAGACTGATTTGAATATTAAGATTTATGATGGTATTTGTTTTAGAAATGCAAATTGCAACGTGATTCCATAACGTCTTTTTATTTATTTGATTTGGGAAAAGATATGCCATTAATTTAGATAGTTTAATCTAGTTTGTTTGAGTTATATTTCATGAAGCCAAAAGTGTCAACTATTAAACAAAAATTATTTCGTGTCATATCTGTGGTATGTTGCAAAGTAAAAAAAAAAAACAAAAACAAGTGAACATTCTCGAAGTGTGATGATTCCATATCTTTTTTTACCCTGGATAGTATAATACACCATGTACATGTTCATATTTTTTGTCCGTAACATTCCATGGAAAATAAGTTTTAAATTCCTAAGTAAGACTTACATCCGTAGGAAGACTATTTTTATCATATCGTTATTTGTATGAAGAAGATGATGGTTCCTGATAATATCTGAATTCAGTGATATATTCTCAGTTGATTTAGCTCTCCGCCTCCTAGTCCATTGCAGTCTGAGCTTTCATTCGATTGCAATCACAAAATAACTTAAATGTCGTCATTCTTTGTTGTCAAACGTAAACGAACAAATATACGAAATATAGAATACGCAAAAATTAAAATAAAAGGAAAAAATGATGAGAAATTCGAAATGAAGGCGAAAAGGAAACAGAGAAGACTCGATTGAAAGAAAAAAAAACAAAAAAACAAAAGAAGCGAAAAAAACGCTAAGTATTGACATAAAAAATGTTACTTCCAAGCTTGTGGGTTGGGATACAAAGAAAAAAAAATCTTGCGAAAATTCACCCTATTGTTTATCATATCAATATTATGACCCAGCGTTACCGATTATAATATTCATTTCTTATTCCAAAGTTTAAATGCAGTCCAACTGAAACAATAATGGTGCCAGAGGCTTCCATCATATCAAAATAATAAAATAACTTTCCTGATTTTGATTTTAATTTCACAATCTTTCCTTTTAAAAATTAAAGTGCGAATTCAAAATATAATGCAAACGACCCAAAGGTTACTCGAAACGAAGAATTTCGTCATATTAAAATCGTGATGATAACTTTATGGTTTCCATCAATAGAGTTATAGAGAGTTTCCTGTGTAGATTATTGTTTGTTTTATAAAAAGTTGAAAAGGGAAGATAATTTAATGAATGCAACAGAATTATCTTGAGCATGGTCATTGTTTCGGATAACACGGAATTTTTTTACAAAGGATTTGTTGTAACCATTCTAACCAACTAAATTGGCAAATAGTAGAAATAGAAAAGTGTCTGAAGAAAGGACAGGAAAAAGTAACTGAAGAAAGGAGAATAAGGAAAGAAAGAAATAATAATGATCATAATAAAAAAACAAAAACAAAAAGAAATGTATGACCAACGATGCTTCCATCATCTGTGGTAATAGTTGGAGGAGGGGGAGAGAGAAAATTGATTTTCGTACTTGTAAAATATTGCGCAATAAATATTCTACAAATATCATTTTCAATAAAAAAAAAAAACGTAAATGGACATTTTGGCTTTTTTTTCTTGTTGGTCATGTTTTACTTTTATGATAAGACTGAGAGAAATTGTATGTTGACATCATCAGCAGGTGGTGAGAGGAATATCTAGAATACATTCTTTTAATGACGCCATATCCTTTGATGACATTGCACTTTTTATTGACACATCACTTCTCTTCTCCTACCTATTTCTATGGTTTGGTATGACTGAAACCGACTGAGAGGCTAACCAACCGACCACAAAGCGTCTAATATTGATGTGTGGACACGCATAAGAATGTCAAAAAAGAACAGAAGAAAATAACTGGAAAAATCGATATAGATAATTCCTGGTAATCAAAAAATTGCAGCAATCGAGCAATGTTGCAGAATTACAATGAACCCTTGTTGTCGTGGCACTTGTTCTAACGGTATGTTTTTATTGACAACAAAAACAACAAAAAACAATGCAACATTATTGTCGAAGATTTGGTCGCAGCAACAGCAAATCATTCAAAAATTAAAGTTAAAAAACCCTAAAAATAATGATTAACACTGGGCATAAGACTGTGAAGGGTAATAAAAAGTCAGTTTCCCCAATACTTTTTTACGCTTCGTTTAAAATTCACACGTTATGATGGCTCATTCGTTATTATTGTTCTTTTGAATCCCCGAGGGTGCTGTGACAATCAGTCAATTGAATATGGCTACATTGGCTATTTCAAGTATCATAAAAACAATTCGATTAGGGGTGTTTTCAGTGTTGATCGCACACCTACGATGGAGCTGTGCCTTTAACATGATTGAGTCTTTACACAAAACTATGATTTTGATTTTTCACTTCTGCAAAACTCAAACACTTCTTATAAAATCTATGTAATCTTTTAAAGAATTTCATTCTGATGAACATTTTGTATTGCTCTATGTCACGAAAATTGCTCTGCAAAACGCAAGATATAACATTTGTGCAAATTTCATTTTTCCTAAATTGCTTTCACCCAAACTTTTGTCGTCTGTTAAAATTTCGTGCACGTTTAAACTGCAGACCCAAATTAGACAAGACTTTACAGGCATGTGTAACATGATCCTGCGAATGCATTAGGCTACAAGGGAACCAAGACTTTTTTTTCTAAATTTTGTAAGCAAATAAAAAGATTCCTATTCAACATTACACATACACTGTAAATTGAACCTCAAGTTCAGAACTAATCCTTTATGTAAATATACTGCATTATTTGAAAATAAATATTGGCACTAAATACAAGTTATTCGTATTTTGTCAAATTTGTGATAGTTGTATCGATGTCTGACAGTTTAAGATATTTTTACACACACACACACGCACACACACACACACATGTATGTGTGTGTGTGTGTGTGTGTATACAAATGCCAGACGGTGTATTGGAACTATAAAAGACTGGTTGCTAACTTAACCATTAACGACAACATTCAGTTAACAACTTTTGGGCTGCAGTCTAGTGTTATTCTAAACGAGTTCAGCAATGCTGTGGAAAAAATCAGCATTAATATTGTACTCAATTTCGTTATATATAAGTGTTGGCCACTAAAAATTGTTATTTTCTTCCTCAGCATAAACATTTTTTTAAAAATAATCTTATTCGGTGATTTGGAATTTTTACAATCATATTATTACTTTATACAGGTATGCGTTTTTTCTTATTAGTAAATGGTGTGATAAAGACTGTCCATGACTTTCCGGTGATTAAAAGGATGTTTTTCCTGTTATGGATTTACTAACACATTTCGTTCATCCCTGTACACTCCTTACGGAGCATAGTACTGTAATCACGCCGCTGCATTTTCAGTAGCAAGTAGGTTTTCTCGAAATGAAGCTCCTAATTATATACCCAAACTTTCGTCTTAATAAGGCTTCCGATAGCCAAGATATTTGTATTCAAACTTGTCTGTATCTTCGACTGGTTTGTTTTATTCGTTCAAGACTATTTTTTTTTCTAGCAAAAAGTGGTAAATTTCAGTAATTTCCAGAAAAAGAAAAATGTCATAATTTTCCATACATTCTGAAAAGCTGTTAATAACAGAAACAGAGCAGATGCAACATACGTGAGATGGAATATATATATACACACACACACACACACACACACACATATATGTATATGTATAATTCAAAGTTAAATGTATACAAATTTATTCTTGAACTAAGAAAACTGTATATTCAGAAAAGGCATTGGGAACTCTTGCATGCATACGCACACACACACACACACACACACACACACATATATATATATATACATATGTATGTAATTGACTTTGCTTGATGAAAGTTTAACTTGATCTAAGGCATTATATCAAACTATTTTTAGTCTAATTCTAATATTTGTTGAATTATGATTTTGCAAATGTTGGATGTCTCAATCATGATGGACACAAAGTAAGGCATCAGTTTAGGATAAATCCTAACGAAAACAACATTTCTTAAAGACATGATAAGAAGTACATTTTCGAATCTTCGGCCCTCTAGCTCCGTTGAAGCAGCCTGCATACATCCATAGCCAGCCAGCTAGCCAGCCAGCCAGCCAGCCAGCCAGCCAGCCATAATCACTTGAAATCTGAAGAAACTTACATTGTCTATGATAACAGATTTTTGCCGGGCGAGTAACTGCAAAAAAGATGGACTCGGCTAACCGATTCCGAACTACAACTGACTAGGTTTATGTTCACCTTGAACTGATGCTCTTGGGAAAAGCATGAATCATTCATCTTAACTAGCCAATGGTGTATTGCACGACGCTGCTAAATCCCCTTGCGCCTCTAAATCTAATCCACATACTGCAAACCGACCGAGTACACAGTAAATCATATATGAAGATGGGAGAGGGATAATTAGAGCTAGAGTTAGGGCACAATTCACTTTTTTTTCTAAATTAATTGTTGTTTTTGATGGTTCTTTAACGAGTCTTCGATCACAAGGAGCGGGAGCAGATCATAAGTGTAAAGAGCAGCCTTGGAAGACAGATTGTCCGAAAAGTTTTATCGGGCATGTTACTTATGAATATTCCAAGAATCTTGGATCTATCGTGAAGTGAGCAATGTACTGAACAGCAGTTGACGGGGGTGACCGACAAATTTTGGTTTGAGATGAAGGCGGACAGCAAATTCTCAGAAACTCCATTCAGCTCGTTTTTTAAAAAACTACGTTCACTTAGCGTTGCTTGCAAAATTATGGTTTTTATAGCTCGTGTGAATGTTTCTGGTGGGAAATCAATTAAAAAATATTGATAATATGTTAGTTCAGTGCTGCATGCAGAAATGTCGGTTTTTATTATGAGACACCTTTTGGAAGTAGATTTTAAACGAAAACTGATATAACTGGAAAATAAAATAAATTTCAATGAGATTAAGTGATATTAATCTAAACAGTCAGCCATCACACTTCATAAAACGAGGCAAGTATTAATTGAAGTAATATTAACACTATCGAAGGGAGAATATATATATATATATATATATATATATATATATATATATATATATATATATATATCTTTGTATATTACGTATTTTCCTTTTAACAGCAGTCTGTTTCATACATTTTGTAATTTTCAAATGAAAAATTTCGATATAAATTTATTTTTTAATAACTTATAAGCTCCTGTGAGACATAATTATTTTCAAATATTAATACGCGTGACTTATTTCTAGCAGAATACATTGGGTGTCGCATAAATTTATTTAAGGTAATTATGAAAAAAGTGGCAGATTAACTGATATAACCTGCTAGTCTCATGAACAAAGTGTATGATAAATGTGCTTTACATAAATATATTAGGAAAAATATTTGCAGATATGGAAAGAAGGAAAGGGTGAAAATGTGAAAGAAGTACTGGAAGAGTCGCACAGGCAAAAATGGATGAATAAATGAGTAATAAATGAGAAAAAGAAAAAAACAAATAAACGAGGAAAATTCAGGAAATGAACAGAAATGAAAAACCGTTGACAGCATTTAATGGAAGTGGAAAAAAGAAAAAACAAAAATGAACAAGGAAGGAAGAAAATGAGGAATATAAAGGAGGAAACAGAGGAATGGTAGGAAGAATGCAAAAAAAAAAAAAAAAGAAGGAAAAGGGAAAACGAAAAAAGAGAAAGACGGGAAAAAAGAAACAAAGAACGAAAGTAAAGAATGATTAAAACAAGAAAGAAAGAGAGGAAGAATGATCAAATGGAAGATAAAACGAAAAATTAAGAAAAATGGAAGAAAAAAGAAAGAGAGATAGAATGAAAAGAAAAATGAAAGAAGAGAAGGGAAGAAGAAATTAAAACGAAGAAAAAGAAAGAAAAGGAAAAAAAACAAAGGATTAAGCCAAAAAGAAAAAAAATGAAGAAAGGAAGAATAAAAAGAGAAAGAATGGGGAGAAAAAAAAGGCAAGAAAAGAAAAAGGTAAGAAAGTAAACGAACAGGAAAAGAAATAATAAAAAGACCCCCCAAAAGCAGACGATAATCAGCAGAATTTTGAACCAAAAAGTGCGCCAAGTGGATATCTGTCTCATATTCCTTTCCGACTCGAATCGTCAAGCTTAGAAAACAACACACGTAAAAGACAGCTCTAATCACCAATCACTCGAGCCAACCAACTCTTCGATCCACACTCTTTCAAAGATTATCCTTACAAAAACGTGATCGCTATTTCATAGCAAGGTTAAGGGTCACAGCAAAGTGAAGACGAGATGGCGTCGGATAGATTACTCATGCTTCAGAAACGTCCGTCATTTCATGGCAAGTCTCGATGACGAAGGGCAAAATGTGAACGGCTATTGATTTGAAAGAGGAAAAGATGTCGGTTGATGACAGTAATTCCCCCTTTTAGACGGGAGATATGTTCCAGGACCCCCAACGGATGCCTGAAACCACGTACAGAACCGAACCCTTTATATATATATGTTATTTCCCCTTTGCATCTAACTACAATTGAAGAAACCTGTCTATGTGAGTACCACGATTACTTGAGAACTGTCTATGGTACGGAGTTAGCATTTGCAAGATATATAAGACAGAACAACACCGCGTGTCGAGTTGTTCTAAGGTAAATTTAAAAAAAAAGATCTTATACTTTTCTCCATTTTCTATAAATCATCTCACTTCACTTTTGCCTTTTACAATGATCTAATTTCAGTTATAAAATATCCAAATCGGTAACAACAAATAACCGAATTCTTTGAAGCTGTGGTTTTGTACGACGGAGAGAAAATTATTCTGTTTAACAATAAAGTCCTTCCTTTTCCAAATGTGCCTACCTGGAACTGGTATTGGTCTAGTACATACGTATAATAAATTCTAAATTCTAAAATTCATTATAATGAGAGATTAAGAAAAGAAAAACAAAGGAAAATCTGATTGGGGAGATAATTGCCTGAAAAGACATGGCTAGAATGAGTGCATTACCGTAATGAGAAAAATACGAAGGATCGTTTTCAAAATTGATTACATCGACAATTTTGAGGCCAAGAATAAGAAATAAGTATTGTTCTGACTAACAGATACACAGCTGTATGGAGAGTAGATCGTTAACGCTTGATTCATATTGCAACAGATGTTACCGGTGTAATTAGATCCAGCCCGAGAGCTGTATATGACCTGAATGGCAAAGAATGTGATATATCCGGATAAAACATTTGAGTCTGGAATGGAACTGGATAGGTGATAAGCATATTCACCGCCCGTGAAAACCAGCTTTGACGCATTATTCTCTATTTGTTTTGACAAAACAAAGAGGGAAAGGTAGAGAAAAGCTAGCTTCTCACATGAAACCAGGATTTTGTGGCGTTTAGACCTACATGCCCACTGAAATGGGACATCTAGAAGGAAAAAGATTGACAGACTGACAGACAGACAGAGACAGAGACGGAGAGAGAAAAGCTAAGGATAGTTGGTCGAAAATAAGTCATGCGGTCAGATGGAAAGGAAAAAGAAGAATCGAACTGACAACTGCTGAAAAGGAAGATCAACAAATGTTAGTCCAAGGCGGCAATAATTTTTTTTCTCACTCTCTTGCTTACCAATTGAAGTTTAATCACGAACACAAAGTTGAAACCTGCAAGAACTTGTTACAAAATGCCTTACGCGTTCATGAATAAAAAAGGCTCCCTAATGCAATGAAAGCAAGAAGAAAAAAAAACAAAAACTAAACATGATGTTATTTTTGTATAAGCAATGACTGTGTTATGATTTCCTGAATGGGCCATTCACATGCAATCCTGTCTCTTCGTTTCATACATGAAAGATCTTCTTCAAGAACAGATATTCACTTCGGCAGCAGGTGTTGGTGTTTCTTCCTTCCCTCTCCGTTTTCTTATCAAGATCAACGATAAAAATACAGTGCTTAATTACCATCGAGTGATACAATATAGAAGAACAATGAGAAAAGTAGTGAAAAAGAAGTATCTTGACAAAATTTAAACAAACAAACAAAGGAAGAAGGGTTCCCCTCTTTTAAACAACTGTTGGTTGCAAGACCATTTTTTTCAATAAATTGGTTTACTTTTCAATCAACATTCACTAACCTAGAATAATATAACTCATAAGGAATTTGAGACAGTGAACTACGAGCGTATCAATCTTTGGCCATAAAGAAGAGAAGCTGATTCATACGGTTGAACATCTGTATTCACGATGTTCAACTTGTACGGATTTTACTTATCCTTGGGTCTAGTGATGGAAGACTCATAGTTGAACAGAAAATGTTATTGACACTTTTTTATATCATAAGCTAATCAATCATTGGCTCTGTTGATGAGAGACCAAGTCTCAAAGTCAAATTGAGTAGATGTTATGTCTCAGTCACATAGAAGTCTGGCTAAGTCTCACAGTCAGAGTTTTGTGTTAACACAATCTTTTTCTTTTTGTTAGAAGCTTACCAGTACTTGGTTTTACGGATGAAATGGTGAATCTCTCAGTTGAACAAAGACTTGTATTGATATTGGTTGCCAATCTTTGGCTCTGAACATAGGAGTTTTACAGAGATTAGTGGTCGAAAGCGGATTTCATGTTGTTTTTTCTTCTTTTTTCCAATCTAATAAAGAATCCAGAGTTTCAGAGATAGGAGATTGTAAAAATGTGGAAGAAATACGCTTTAACTGGAATCTCCAATCGGAACTTTGCCAACTCCTATTTTTTAAATAAACTTTTGCAAAGTACTATTTTGAGATATTTCTTTTGGCAAAATTGTTTGGGAACACACAAGAGAAGAAAGTAAACTTGTAAACATACAATGATGAAGAAGAAACATTCGGGGTTGTGCGGTCACTTCGACACTTAGGACCAGCTTCGTTGTGGTTCAAACTGAGAAGAAAAAAATCAAACAATCATATTACCTAGCTAAAGCACAGATTGGTTATATCCTACCACACACTTTTGACAACGGCTATTTTCAACATGAAACTTTTCAAACATCAACCCTGCATTTTCATACACCTCGTACCTGGAGTCTTTTGGAGAAAAGCTCAATTTGATAAAAATGTTAATTTACCAACTACTGTAATACTTTTCTCTATCTCATTTAATTTCCTGGATTGGTTTGCCGTGTAATATTAGTGGGTACGTAAGGGTTGTGTCTCATCTGTCATCAAATGGGCTTACTGCATTCAGTAAAGTAACGTTCAGCCGAAAATTGAGGATTGAAAATTAGACAAAAACTGGCAAATTTATTTAAAATCCAAATCACTTATCACATTTCAATTTTGGATCGCGAATCGTGGGCTTAAAAACGCTAGGGAAAAAGCTTTCTTCTTACAGTAATCCTTCTCTAAAGCGAAACTCGATACGACAAACCTCGACTTCAACAAACTCCTGGGTCCATACAAACTGCTTTCGGAATTACCGAATGAACTTCGATAAATGTGACAAACAGGTAGCTTAAACAAACTTTCCGCACAATATCATTTTCGGGCACCTAAATACGATTAAAACAAAATATTGGAGGGTTGGGGGAGTCGTCTTGACCTGAAGTAAGGGTAACATGTCTTGTGCTATATTGCGTGTCTTGTATTTTCTGACATTTTCCTCTTACACGGAATGAGTAAATATATAGTCTTAATTTAGTGAATACTTTATTTGATCAAGACAAGAATGCTACTATCGAAATGTGTCAGTCTTAGATATGGTAAATATGGTTCCTATGTATATGCTTTCTATATTAGAGCAGCGTAAATATGTATACTTGAAAAATACAGCACAAATACATCATAACTTTTGAATACTTCAAATATTTAACTGACTCATTCCTTTTAGTATTCAATTGTTTTTTAAGATTCCTTAAACATAAGTGAAATAAATAGCACTTAAAAAAAGATCACAACTGGTGGAGAATATTGCCAATAATCTTTAGTCTTCATTCACTGGCAATATTGGCAGTATTTTCTACCAGATGTGTTGGTAGTAAAAGAAAGTGGAATTTATTTACTTATTTCAACTGACCTTTTAACAGTTGGGTACTAGAAAAAATGAGGAGGTTAAAAACTATCGAAAAGCTATTTTATATTCGTGTTTAAATGTTAAAATATACAGTTTTCCGTTGTCGAAATGATTTGTGCTGCTTTCATATAAAACTCGAGGCCGCTTACATAGGATTACAAAATGTTGATTGTGGCATTTTAGTTTCAATAAACTTGACCGATTTAAAACGCTGATGGAAGATTAACGATATACCACCTGACGTATTCTAATGCACAAAACCAATGAAGCCCCCCACCAAATCAATAAGTTTGACGAATAGAAAATGAAAACGTTATTCCTTCTTATTTTGAAAATAACCGCACTGCTTCTGGATTTACCGAATAATGTTCATTGAATGCAGCGAACTATCAAACTTACAACATTTTTACTAAACGAGAAGAAAACTTGGATACAACGAACTGTTGTCTTTAACGACCACCAATTAGTTCCCTATATCGAGAGTTTACTGTATATCATAAATATATGATTGTTACTAGCAGTTGGAACAAATTCCTGTAAATTTTCCATAATGCCATTTTGTCAACGGAATCGTTTAAAACAAACACAGGCGATAAAATAGAGTGGTTTTATCTGGTTTTAAAGACTCTTCTATATCCAGGGAAAATAAGTTGAGTATGTAGAGCCAAATTTTGTCATTATCAAAAATTCAATACTCGAACAAATTATTCCAAATTAAGGAAACTGTTGCCGCATTGGTTTTAGCATCAAGTTTGGCAAAATTGCTAGGCACATGCAGGGAAACTTTATTAAATACCTATTTCTGTAGACGAATTTGGAAATATGTCATATTTTTTTCTTCTCGATCACAGAAGCTATTATTGTTCATTATATCTGAAAAAAAAAGCTTGCAGAAACAATATTTCCTGATAAATAGTGATATTTTATAGATTATGTAAGGCCATAAAGATAGATAGATATATAGATAGATAGATAGATAGATTGATAGATAGATGGATAGATTTGTGTGCTTGCGTGTGTGGGAGAGATGTCTGTCGCTGAGAATATGAAAGCGAAAAACGACTGTTTGGAAATATCATAACAATTAGGTCTCAATCTCATTTAGTCGGCAAGGAAAGACGATGCTACAAATCTTTGCAATAGATGCAGACAGGATGGATAGGAAATGATGACACGTGACGAAGGTCATACAAGATGAATTATCTGTAGGTAATTGTGTTAATTAATACATAACATACATTATTGTATTATATATACATTATAATAGTATAGATGTATAGATTAGAAATTATACTCATTACTAAGCCAAGCGTAAAATGACTTCCTGTAATCAAATCAGACAGTGAGACCGATCAAGCGCGTCCCTGCATTTATCGATGTGTCAAGACTAACATCTTAATTACGATATCCATCCATTTTCTCTGTTTAACTGTTAATTGATCAGTACGACTGTCAATCAGAGAGCGCGTAAATATTAGAAATGTATTCATGCTAGTTACTGTCGCCGCAGTAAATTTGGGTTTAACATTGGTGGGGTGTTCATAAGTTCGACGCAAGGTTGATTATTGACAAGTTTGACACAAAGTTGAGGCCTAGTTGGTTGACTGCATCGTACCTCAAGTGATTACTGTCCGCTTTGCTTAGCGATCGGAACTCAGCTCCCCCGTACCGATGAGGCACGTGCTTGAATAGCAGGCATACTCCCATTTGTTCTCGTTGTTGTCCCAAGCTTCATAAAAAACTGAGAAGTAGCAGATGATGTCCCAATAGCAGTAGTAAGTGTGATAACCAACGATTTATTAACATGCCGACCCAGGTGTGAATTAATGGAAATGTGACGTTTCATTGTCAATCAAGACAGAAGGAGTCCTTGTTGTTGTTGTTGTTGTTGTTGTTGTTATTGTCGTTGTTGTTGTTGTTGTAGCTGTAGTTGTTGTTGTTGTCGTTGTTGTTGTTGTTGTTGTTGTTGCTGTAGTTGTTGTTGTTGTTGTTGTTGTTCTTCTTCTTCTTCTTCTTCTTCTTTTTCTTCTTCTTCTTCTTCTTCTTCTTCTTCTTCTTCTAAACAAACTATTACTAGAGCCTGTGCAAACTACTATTGTGAAAAAAAAATCAAATGAGCAACCATTTATATCACATTGATAAAAACCACATTAACACGGATACACTGTATGAAAGCACTGTCTTAGCTGTGTCCAAATCTATTCTCAGTCATCCAAGGGGAACAAAGCAATGAATAATAATTCTAGACATAGTTCGGGAGGTCTAAACAGTTTGGAAGAGAAAATACATTTAGTGGAGAAACAAATCAACTGATGGTCTTAGTTCATCTAGTGGTCTTCCACACGGCGAACTACCATGGAACTGGAATGGGAAGTTCTTTTGCATGCAGTATAACAACCATGACTATAACTTTTAGACTACTACTTATAGTATTTTATTATTCCTTGTTTGGCCAGCGGTTCAAACAAGCTCAGTATATCAAAAATTCTTTAGAGAATTCGTCAGATGAAATGTACAATTCAACATTTAGTGCAGCTCCGTGGAAAGTCAGCAAAAATACTTGGCTGCTTAGGATTTATGTGAGAGAATTCGGCAATATTGACGGGAAATGTTGCATTGAGCATGCACGTACACGCATACACACACACATGCATTCACACACAATATATATATATATATATTTATATATATATATAACTTTAAACACATAATCACACAACACACACCACTGAAGATGGGAAGAATCCTGAAACATGTCTGGGCAATTTACATCAAAGGATTAATAAACCTTACCTCTAAATACTTTACTCCCGAGTCTGTCTCACTCTTTACAGTATATATATATATATATATATATATATATATATATATATATATTACTAAAAATACACCTGCGATGAAAACTGGCGTATTTTGTTATCCTTGCAAGGTTGGAAAAATCATATTGCGACGGCTTACATCATCATCAGCCGCATTTTGGGTTTGTTGTTGACCATAGATCTCCAAAATTGGCCAGATGTCTCCATCATGGGCGTCGCGGAGCAAGTATTTTTTGAATTTCTCTTTAAATAAGAAGACTTTTGAGATCTTTCATAATTTTCATTGCAAATCCAGGAATTGCATCTACTTCCAACAACAGAGAGGAAGGACGGATGACAATTTAATAATAAACTTAACAACTATAGACGTGAAATAAACATATTAAACCACACTGAGCTAGTATCCACTAAACTGCACTTTGCCCACTGCTCTTTGAATAGTGATACTAAATTTACCATCATAGAAAAAAAATAGAGAAATATATACAAAAGACCCTCCAAAAACACTGCGATATCGCGCGCTCTTGGAGATTGGTTGATAATAAGCCTAGATACTCTGTCACCAAAAGGGCTCAACAATAAATTATTAAATATTTAACATCACTTCACAAAAATAGCACATTGGATTACATAAGCAAACCCCCATATAACACCCATTTTCTATTTACATGATGTGAATAGATTTTTTCACAACTATACTCGAACGCAGCGCCTGTAAAATTCTGATATATAAAAGTATGAAAATCATTACAAAATGTTTCCCCAACCCCTCAATTGAACCATTGGACACTAAACATAGTTTCATTATATGAACTGAATTGATCCCAAACCTTTGCTGATTAAATCGCAGTATATAGATTCAAAAGAAAATCTAAGCCACTATTTAGAATCCAAATAATGAGATTATATATATTAGATATTTCAAAATGGTGAAAATAATGGATAATTCACCACCACTGAAAAATGAGAAAAAACATCAAAATATTGTACCCTGGCGGTCAACACTAGACGAGAATGTCTTTTGAAATACTCGAATATTTTTGTGATTTCGATTCGCTATTTCTATATTTGTCATACAATTAATCAAGAAAATCAAGAAGACGTTGATAAAACAGCCCGCAAAAACGTATAAAAATACGCTAACTTGACTTACACACACATACTTGTCTAACTTCATTAACACATATGGACACAATCACTAAATTCAAAAACACATGTATTAACTTCACTCACACACATAGAATTGATATCAACTTTGAGACCCTTTATCAAAGTCTTATCTGTGGCTTAATCTTTTCCCGCTCAGTCAAGGGGAAGTGAGCAATGGATAATAGTTCTAAGTACAACCACTAACTGAAAGGCCACTAGAAAAATTAATATCATCACATACTTTCCTCTCACTTCGACACCATAAATTAGAAGAGGTACAATTCGTCGAATCTATAGTCTGCTAATAAACAAAACAAAAATTAACGAATAATGGATTCATCCAAAGATATAATCCTGCTTTGTATTGCATATATATATATATATATATATATATATATATATATATATATATATATATATATATATGTATATATATATATATATAATCAAGCGTTACGATTGGCAGACCTTCTCTACATATGCTCTATCCCCAATCTTGAGCAATCTTCATTCAATCCTCCAAAAATATTGACTATATATATATATATATATATATATATATATATGTGTGTGTGTGTGTGTGTGTGTAATGAATAAGATGAAATCTGGATGTATGGCAGTTATTTGAACTTTTAACTTATCAGCAGACTGTTTAGCTCAATGGTAAGAGCGATGCTTGGTTTAAGTGGCAACCTTTCGGTCGCAGATTCGATTCCTGCAGTAGCCATTTTCCTGTCCATACCAAGTGACACATTGTCCGTGTGATAATGGGAGGTTCTAAAAGAGTATGAAATGATAAAATGCATTCATATTCATTGTTTAGGATGATATACATACATACATATATATATATATATATATATATATATATATATATATATATATATATATATATATATATATATATATATATATATATATATATATATACATCCGAGTGTTTGTGAGTAATTACCACGTGTGTATCGCTTCAAAATCTTCCTAGTCTAAAATGCATTAATTTAGCTGTAACAAATTACATAACGACACGAATCATCCATTCTTACATTCCAAAATAAAATGTTTAATGAATCATGATATCTATTAGGAGCAGCAAAGTATGGCATAGTGCTATCACAGCAAGGGGACCCAATGATGATCCATCTCACTTCACTAACAAATGGTTGGGAAAGTGTGTTCGTTAACCACCGTTCTATAACAAGCAAACAAAATAGATTTTTTACTGACAATGGATTGGTCTGGCAAAGTGCAACTACAGTAAGGCACCTAAAGATGATGGAGCTCACCCCATGTGCAGATAGTGAGAGAAATTTCCTAGCTCAGAGTTGCTCTAAGGAGGGTGACCAAAAATATATCAAAACGTAATATAGAGTTACTCCAGTGGGACAGTCGGGGGGATTTGATTGCTAACTGTTGATATATGACAGATGACCAGAATAAACATTTACCAAGCTTATTTTTGCTCGAAGCTGAGAGTGTAGGACACTCAGTCAGCATCGATCTCTTTCTACAAGGAAATGCCGTGAAAAGGTTTGTTAGAGCACAGTTGTGACAGGCTTCCAAAAATTTACATACCATGTTTTGTCGGTTTTGATGTGGAGCTACAAGGATGATGCATTTAGTGAGGGTCAATCTCATTGCAGTAGAAAACCTTGCAAGGGGTTTGCTTGGTTAGAGATGCTCTATAACGGAGGACCAAAAGCTTAGTTAACTTTGGAAGAGAACTGCTGGAGTGGAGCATTCTATGAGGATTGAAGTCACTCCACCAGCAACAGGGTATACTGTTTTCACAGTTGCTCTACAGAAAAATAAGCAAGGATGATGTTTACTGAGTATGGCTTGGTCTGGCACAGGGCCACTAAATTTGGAGACTTATGTCCGAACTCTTTCGACAAACAAATAAGAATCATCACCTTCTTTTGAAAAAAAAAACATCATTGAGATATAAATTCAACAAAAAGAATTCCGATTAAAATTAAAATACGAGGAAGAAGTTGTAAAATGAAGACGATTCGGTTTTTAAAATTTTTTTTTACACAACACAAAGAACTTAATCGTGGCCGTATCGACGAACGGAAATAATATTCTTCAGAGGTTGTTACCACTTGCTATTGTCCAATATTAATTAATCTTTTCACGCAGTCTCATCAATATGCGCAGCTTGATTCGGAGTTGTTGTTAATGTTATTGTAATTATTTTACTAATCGTTGAATTTTCAATTCAGTATTATTAGGTTCCGAAGTACAAGTGGCCGAAAGGTGGATTACACGGTGAATGGAATCAGTTAAATGAGTTCAAGCACTGGCTGTGACGGTTTGTGTTTATTTTGCACTAATCTTGTTGGGGGAGTCATCAATCCAATTCTAACCCTAGTTATGAATGGATAACAGGGCAGCTAGGGTTCTCAAGCCCTGTAAGGCAGTCCAGCTTGATGGTCGGGCCAGCACCCCGGTCACGTAAAAACACACGTTTCGTACAAACAATGATTTGTTCTTCATAGATTGTTCAAAGAAGTGACATAAAATCCCTGTTTCATGTGAGCACTACACGGGAGCAACCGAACTTAGCTGAAAATATTCGGTTTCTTCTGCAAACATCAAGTGACAAGACCCCTCCGTATCATAGTACTTTCCTCAGTATCCTATCAGTGTTTTAGCTGTATTCATTGGGTTTTTCACAGCAGTAAAAAAGTATTGTCATACACTGGAGATCATGTTTCCAAAATTATCCAGGATCCTTGTCAGTATCTAATCTGGTTTTAGTAACGCCATTGTTTGGCTTGTCTCGATTCTCTTTCGGGTTTCTAGTCACTCTTGACGCTAAACAACGCTTGTCAGAATCGTTCCTAGTGCTCCTACAACGATCAGTATTACTGTCACCAGTGTTCCATAGCTTCTTCATTTCTCTGTTGTGATCTAATGCTTACCCAGGTTTTTTCGTACTCTCTTGCTAAACCGATGGAATCCAATATCTTACATGTTTTCTCATTGTTTTAGCGATCTAGTGCCCTTATGCTTGTTACGCTATCAGCTATCACTGTCTGAACGTTGGATATCACAAATATCTCTTGTCTCAATTTGCGATATGTGATATTAATCTAGAGACAAACAAGCAACTGAGTTTACATCATCCCACCATCCTTTACTCTTTGTTCATGAATATCAAATCAAACCTAGTTGCTATGATCTAAAAGTTACAGAGGATTTCTCTTTTTTCATTATCTAAGGCAGTTTTTTTTTTTGCAAATTCATTTGGTCGATTCCTAGTTATTTGTACTGTTCCCAGTGTATCACTCTTCCAATTCAAATCCATTTTAATACTCCCTCAAAGCTACCTCACTGTATTTGTCCATTATGCAACTGATTATTCGTTTCTATATTTGTATATTTTGCATTTGAGAGTTTTGTTGTGTATCATTAATTATTGTCCTTATTAAGTTGTTTCTAGTAGTCTCATTTTGAGCCAACGTTTGCTACTGTTTAGTTCTTCTTTTGAGGTTTCCTTTCCACAGCCATGGCCATATCCTTTCATCTGCAATTCTCCTAATTTGTCTTCCAAAATTGCCTGTGCAGTTGTTGGCCTCACCATTTCTATTCCGGTTTTCGGATTCCCTCTCTCCCTATCAGCGCTTTTACAAATTTTGGCTATTGTAATTGGTCTTTTCTTCACTGCTCTGTGTAGTCCACAACTAGGCTGGGTTTAAGCTGATTGGACTTATTGCAAATAGGCCCTGCGACTGAAAGGACTCCACATCTGTATAATCTACTCTAATCGTGTCGAAAACGAACAGAAATACAGTGCAACATTCACTTAACAACACATTGCAGGTTATACGGAGAAGAGCGACGATTTTGATTCTCAAAAAGTCAGTTGTATTCATACTATTGATGTTATGAATTTATTCTTACTGTACTTGGATCAAATAAGGTGTTAATTAATCATAGAAAAGCATATAAAAAAACATATTTCTCTAAATTTTAAACCACAACTATTGATTGCTTTTCATTTTAGTATCGAAATACAAAGTCTACAATAAGCTCTACTCTTATCTTAAAACTTATGGACCTGGGGCATCGCAAAAATGTTCCCAAAGGTCGTCCTTGGTCTCCAAACCCTATGAGGAGTAAACACAAACTTTGATGTTGATAAGGCTTCTCCCTCTCTCTCTTTTCCTTCTCACATATGGTCTGTCATCATCTTTTGGCTTTATGCAGTATTCATAATTATCATTATCATTTATATTATTAATCTGGCTGTCTTTATAAACGATCAATACGCTCTTTTTATTTTGGATCAGTGTAGTATCTCTCCTTCTGAGCTTGGATCAATTGCACTTTCTGACTGAGTAACTTACGTATGATATCAAGTTAGGAAAAGTGCAAGAAGTCAGGAAGGGTAAGAGTTGAAGAAAGTGGAGGAAGAAGGAAAGGTACAGAAAAAAAAACGATAAGAAAACCAAGAAAAAAAGGGGGAGGTGCACTCATATATATATATATATATATATATATATATATATATATATATATATATATATATATATATATATATATATAATGTGTACTTTAGAGAGTGAGACAGACTCGGGAGTGAAGTTTTTGGTGGTAAGGTTTATTAATCCTTATATGTCAATAGTCCATACATGTTTCGGGATTTCTCCCATCATCAGTGGTGTGTGTTGTGTGAGTGTGAATTAAAATGTACCATGTGGAACCAGAGTTCAAACTTCACCTTAGCCTGTTATAACCCCTGTCCAAATTATATATATATATATATATATATATATATATATATATATATATATATATATATATATAGAGAGAGAGAGAGAGAGAGAGAGAGAGAGAGATAAATAGGTAGATAGATGGATTGATAGATAGATAGATGGATAGATAGAGGAATTGTAATGAAACGAGAGCAAAGAGACATAGGGCTTGATTTGTGGATGTCTAAAGGAAAAGCATGGAAGATTGAAATGTAGATAGGCATATAGAGGCAATGGAATTGTGATACATTGAAATTCTTTACGGGGAAATGGAGCTGAAGAAAGATAAGAGAAAGGATGCAGTAGAAAATTACTTGTGCATTCCTTATTGCTTTTCCATACATGGAACCAATCCATGTTTGTGTAACATTTACATAAAACATGGACGGACAACGGAGATGGAAAGAGATAAGAGCGAGAATGACAAGATACAAGCAAAGGGCGGGAGAAGTGCAGAGGTTTGAGATAATGGGTAATCTTAGTTGTCAACACCAGAGGAATTATAACGGGTACAGCGAGTTAACGTTATTATTCATGTTACTATTGTTATTTTTGTTATCAGCGTCGTTTTCCCTTCTGCTTTATTATTATTATTATTATTATTATTATTATTATTATTATTATTATTATTATTATTATTATTATTATCACCACCACCACCACCACCACTACTACTACTACTACTACTACTACTACTACTACTACTACTACTACTGTTTTAATTATTATTGCCAAATAATGCAAGGCCTTTTTTTTCATTTCGGTATTCTGATGAACATATTTGATATCATTTCTAGCTTCCTATTATTATCGATAATCTTATGATCATTATTATGAACAGTATTATTATTCCTGTTTCTATTATTATATTATCCAAACATTCATTCAATCGAATTGCTAATGCCTCTTTATTTTTTGTTTAAATTCTCTTTTTTCTTCTTCCGATGTTCAATTATTTAAAATACAAAATAATTTTAATCTGTGCAGGTGAGGAGGTGATGGTTTACGTCAAACTCACAAAAAAGCCCAACTATTTCTGTAGAAAACGCGAAAAACATAGAAAAATATAATTTTAACTGTTTTCTTTTATTTGGGCTAATCCATTATATTTTGTTTTATTTCATAACTCAACAGTGTTGTTATTGTTATTATTATCATTATTAATATCATATCTTTATTTCTATGATTATCAATAATATTAACAATAATATCAACAATGATTATGATAATAGTAGTGGTAGTTGTAATACTACTACTACTGATAATAATAATAATAACAATGATAATAACATTTTTTTTTATTACCTCGGTTAAACAAATTCAATTTCGCAAAACCATGACCGCTTCGGAAGCACAAAGAAGGCCGGTGTACGTGGCCAGAAATAGCTGGTGCAAATGGAAATGAGGCTGATTTCCCCTTCCCGGATGTTTCCGGTCGTGAGTATGAAAGCAAATATCTTTAAATAACTACGTACGCACGCTGCATTGAATTTTGTTTTTGCATATATGGTAGATATTCTCATATTTATCAGCGAAAATAAATCAGAAATAAAATCGAATCATAAATGTATATAAAAGATGAATATATATACAATGTGTGTGTGTGTAATACTGTGCAAATATATATATATATATATATATATATATATATATATATATATATATATGAAACATTAGGGGTATCCATAAAATTATTTATTACATTTTTGAGTGTAATACTTTCCAATGAATGAACAGATACTACAATCTGATCATAGGCAGTCGGATAGATAATCTGTTACTCTGATCCTACGTAGATAACCACATCATTTTGACGTGTACTATATATATATATATATATATATATATATATATATATATATATATATATATATATATGAATTATAAATTGCATAATGTTATATAAAAACTCATTTGAAATTATCTGCCGTTCTTATGCTGTTAATGTATCATTCAACTTGAACAATGTGAATAGAATAAACAATTAAAGGAAGTAGTGCTGTGAAAGGAATTGAAACTGCCATCCATAGGATAGCTGCTCCAACGTAACAACGCTCTTATCATTGAACTGAAAACCCACCAGTTCATAATTGACATATTTCCGGAGTGGCCTGTGCGTCTGCAAGATCTGCTCCCTATCGGAAATCTAGGGAGCATCATCGAAAATGGCCTTTTTTTCGGGCAGCAAGCGATTTCCATTCAAGAACCAACTTTAAGATGCATTGTACACTGTTCGTTATTCCATCTCCCCTGAAGGGATTCTGAATTTAATAACTTTTATGCATGATAATGCTCCTGCTCGCGCTGTTGTTGTAACTATTGAATACGTTACTAAATTAAAGTTGACCGACTAATGGAATTGCTTGCGTGTTCAGCAAATCTTAACCCTATTGAAAATAGTCATGGTTTCATCAAAACGCAGAGTTGTGCTAGTGGCAATCTAATTCTAACTGAGGAACAAACTTTGGGTGTAAATAGATCCATCATCCCTGAAAACAAATTCTGAATTAAACTTCTTCTATGTATAGTAAGCTGTTTGAAATCATTAAAACAATGGAAATTATACAAGTGAATAATATTACGTTTTTGTTGTATTATTCGGACATTAGAATTCGTTCGAGATAGTTGTGTACATACTTGGATGTTTCGTATCGTCATATTTAGTATATTCCTACAGAAAAAAAAAATTCAATATGCGAAATGATCTTGGGTATTGTGATATTCTGCATGAATAAAGAGCCTATGTTTGACCAAAATTTGATGAAGGGCCATCGGTTTTATAAATACGATATAATTATTGTATTGGCGAATATGTAATGTTTTCACGCTCTGTACAAATTTAATATACGTACACTTATGTAAATATTCAGAATATATGTCATACATTATACTATTCGATTTGAGGTTCTTAACAAATTAACGAACCCTGGTAACAACGTGAAGTAATCATGAAATGCTATTGTTGAATAATATCATTAATTTTATGCATGTATTCAAGTATTCACATACACGTGCACAAATACACACACACACACACACACACACACACACATATATATATATATATATATATATATATATATATGTGTGTGTGTGTGTATGTGTGTGTATGTGTTAATAGTAGTGAAATTATATTAGGAAACATATTTCATCCGGCACCTGCATTAACCGGGGCATGAATTGAACAACCGACCATGTACATAAGTAAAGAAATAAAAACTGTACGTGGTCAGTTGTTCTATATGATACTCACTTTATCCCGGTACCGGTTGGGATATGTCTCTTAATATAACTTCTCTACAATTAATATATTCTGTCGGATGTAAACTGTCCAATCTAATGATATATATGTATGGAAAGAGGCAGATACCCTCACTGACGTAGGCATAAACACATGCATATATATATATATATATATATATATATATATATATATATATATGTGTGTGTGTGTGTGTGTGTGTGTGTGTGTGTGTGTGTGTGTATATAAGTGTGAAATAATATGTATTAATATGAGTGATACCAAGGTGGTGGGGAAAACTGTAACTTACATGAACATGAATATACATATAAAAGGATTAACAGATGAGTAAACGTAGCAATAGAACAGACGGGGGGTTATCTGTGGATATGAAAAGTCATAATCAAACAACAAACGCAGATACAAAAAGAATATTGAATGAAGCTACGTGGATATGATTGTGAAGAGGCCATTTGAAAAGAAAAGTTCAGATCAATATGAACCAATAGATTGTACCGTTATTACACGGTTAATGCATCACTTGGCCTAGACAACGTAATTAAAATAAACAATTAAAGAAAATCGGACTGCTGCAGGGATCATAATAGTCGTGTGGAAAGAAACAAAGAGTGCAGTTATAAACTGAAGATAAACGAGATGAGATTTTGGAGTTAAAACATTGTTTGGGCCTTGGCATTTCTAGTGGCTCTCTGGCTCAATAGTAAGAGCAACGCTATGTTCGAGCGGCTACCCTATCGATTGCAGGTTCAATTCTTGCAGCTGCCCGATTTTTTAAAATTCTATTTTCGTTGTCTTGGCCATGTGATACATTAACTGAGGGCAGCTCAGTTCAAATAAGAGTTTCTATGTAATATAACGCAATTCTGTCGGATCATACATCCATTTCTTGCCATCTATATATATATATATATATATATATATATATATATATATATATATATATATATATATATATATATAGATAGATAGATAGATAGATAGATAGATAGATATAGATATACACAAATGAGATATATACACAGAATGAATTGCTATAAAGCTGCATACATAAATATCATAGATGAATACATACAAAAGATAAATGCATACATACATTTGATAGATGTACATACGTGAGATAGGTGTATACATACATATGCAAAGACATACATGATACATACTTACATCCACACGAATAGATAAATAGATAAATAAATGCACACATATATGCATACAACCATACGTCCATAAATACATACAGACATTCATGAGATAGATAGTTATATACAAAACGTAGATAGTTACGTACATATGTACATACATAAGATAGATATATTGATATCTACATGAATGGTGAATACATACAAAAGGTTGATGAATAGATAAATAGATGAAACGATACATGCTTACATACGTACACATGATATATGCATACATTTATAGGATATTTATCATGAAATAAAAAATAAGGAAAAAAACTATATGGTTAATTTCGTGAAGTTTTCTAGACCATAAGGATATACTTACCTACATGAGATATGTTCATACACATATACATAAGAAAGGTTGTGAGATACTAGATGAACATGTACAAGGAATACATGCGTAAACACACACGAATACACACACACACACACACACACACACATATATATATACATACATACATATATATATATATATATATATATATATATATATATATATATATATATATATATATATATATATATATATATATATATGAGATTTATTGAACCCTCCATTTTCAATCAACTCGTAAAAAATCAGAAGTGGTTTTGTTAAGATTTTTTACAAGGAAGTGGGAAAATCTAAATATAAAATATTTGCGAAACATCTCCATACTTGCTTCTTGTCGAATGGGGCAAAGTTGAAATCGTGTAGCGATAAATACAGCTGAAGAAGAAAAAACGGATTAATTTAATTTTCAGAATTTTTTTAATTGTGAAAGGACGTATGCCTATGTGTGTGCTGATAAAATGTTAGCAAAGCCAGAGCGTTTGTGAAAGCGTGTGTGTGTGTGTGTGTGTGAAGAGATATGCATATCTGTGTACCTGCACATTCGGGTGAGATTATGTATTTCTATTGCAGTGCATACGAGTGCGTTTGCGAAAGGTGCATTTTATTTTCCGGTTTACGTTTTCCCTCTCTCCACCCAGTCTACGGTCGCTCTCAAAATCTGAAACGTGAAGGTGAACCTGGAGCGTTGGAGAAGAGAGCGCGGGAGGGATTCTTTCGGTCTTTGCAGGTAGAAGTTTGACCCCCGAACGTATTTTGGGGTGAGCATAAAGCGAGGAAAATGAAACCCCAAATTTAATAACCAGTCTGCGTTGGGAGAAAGCAAGAAACAAGAAACAAGAAACAAAATGAGAAAAATAAAGATTTACAATCTAGTATTGCTGTGGAATCAACACTAGAGTTTTTTTATTTATTTTTTTACTTCTTTTTAAGAAAATATATTATTAAAGATGGAGGAAGAATTCCCGGAAGAATTGCGTAAAATAATGCAAATACAATTGTTTTATTTTTGTCTGCTGTTGAAAAGAATACAAAATAAACTAAAAAAATAACAAAACAATAACAACAACAAAAAATGGAAGATGTGAATTGAAACGAAAAAAATAAATGAATACATTATTCAATATATGAAATATATTAATTTTGTATGCGTTTTCTGACTTATACTCGTGTACTTGTGTCGTCAAAAATGACAGCATATATGAAATTGATATTTTGTTAAGTCACTGGAATATTTGTATTATTATCCATGAAACTTTTACAGCTGGTTTGCTGCATAAGACAATATATTCCTTAGTGTGCTGTCAAACAATGAAAATTTAACCCATTAACTGCAGAAGGTTGGATGTGTATCAGTTATTCATCGCAAGGTAGAATTCCATATCCATTGCAATATGATTCCTTGCAAGATGATCTTTTTGCAAGTAATCCATTGTAAGATAGAATTTCTGACTCACGGATGGTTATCTGAGTTGTGATAAATCAAAATAAAACAGAATTCTTCCATCAGGTTAAGCATGAAACAGCCACAAGTAACATTTCTGACATTAGCAGTTGATGGGGTTCAAGGTGCCGAAGTGCTAAATCTGGAATGTAACAAACAGAATTCAGATGTACAAATACGTCTGGTTAGCCACTCCATAGAAACCGTCTTGTGATAACGTTTTATTGGCGGCATGCAACAAGGGAGTGATCAATTAGATTATCGAAAACAGGGGTGATCAATAAATGAGTTACTTCTCTCACATTTTGCTTGGCAGTGACCACTAAGAAACGTCTGATTCTCAAAAAGCAAGCACAAATGCTATCAGGATGAATCAAGAGATCAGTTTAGCGTAAGATTGCATTGCAAACTGAACCCTCACAACAGAGTCTTTTTTAGAGGGGATTTTCAAAAAATAAATTTTAGACTTGATAAGGAGTGAAACATCATTGGTGCTAAACGTACGTAAAATACATATAACACTCTCCAAACCAACTTAAAAACTGAAGGAACCTATTTTTTGGTTGACGGTTCCTCTTAGTGTATCATCACTGTACATAATCTTAGTATAAAAACAAATGGGTATTTGACTGATTCACCCTAACCCTAATCCTTTTCTCCGTGAAGGTGTGCTTCTGTACATATGACAGTTGATAGAGAAAATAGAAGAGAAAAAATCCAATTAGATGATAGTTAACCGACAAAAAAAGGAAGACACAGAAGACAGAGAGAGAAAAAAAAAGACATGCCAGTGCAGGAATCGAACCTGCGACCAATGAAGTGTCCAAATTTTCATTATTCATGCTCTATATCTGCTCTATCTATTTCTCAAAATATTCAGAAATGGATGTTTAATCTGACATAAATAATCATGGTAAGAGCTACAATATGTAGATCGGCTATCCTATCGGTCGGCAGGTTCGATTTTTCCAGCCGCACCTCTTTTCTTTCGTTGATTATTCTATTCATGCTGCCCAGGCCAAGTGATACATTCATTTAGGCCAGAGCTTCAAATAGAATTTTAATGTAATATAACGTATTCATAATAATTTCTGTCGAATTATACATTCATTAGGAATTAGTGTAGCAGATATATACATTGGATGAACAACATGAGAATACACACACACACACACACACATACACATATATATATGTATATATATATATACATATATATATATATATGTATATATATATATATATACATGTGTGTATATATATATATATATGTATATATATATATATATATATATATATATATATATATATATATATATATATATAATCAGTGTATCGAGATGGATTATAATTCAGCTGACAATGTCAGAATGAAAAACAAATGAGAATGTTCCGCGTACTTTTCTTTCTGGAGAAGCCCGAATGAACTGGCAGGACATCAGAAGTAAAGAACTCTAGCTAGTACACGATAGGGTGTTCTAAATTGATTGTTCACACTAATATATATATATATATATATATATATATATATATATATATATATATATATATATATATATATGTGTGTGTGTGTGTGTGTTAGTGTGTGTGTGTGTGTGTGTGTGTGTGTGCGCGTGCATGCATTCAAGTGCACGTATACGTGTGAGTCAATATGCTGATAGAGAGAGTGTAAGAGAGAAGGAGAGAGGGAGAGAGAGAGCGATGAAGCAAGAAATGTCTAAAAGGAGAGTAGGAGATACGCTGTTTTCAATTGATACATTCAGAAAGAGAGAAAGAAAAAGAAGAAAAAAGCGATATAGACAGAAAAAAAAGCAAAAAAAAGAGAAAGAGTGAAAGAAAGAAACGGTAGTCGTAGAGAAGTCATTGAAAATGTCATATTCAAATCAGAAATCAACATCCCCAACAAAGCCTTGTCTTGTTTTCATCTTTACTGTCAAGAGACATCCGTATATTATTTCGAATGTAATTCATTCTTTTGAAAATTTCGTTTCATTTCAATGAAACAAATTATAATTCTCTGTCTAATATTTGATATTTCAAATTCCTATCTTTTTTACTTTTTTCGATGTTTATTTTCAATTTTTTAATTATTTACAATTTCAGATAGCGTCCTGGTGAGCCTAACCAAACGTACAATATTAGGCTGAAGTTTTATTGACTGTTTTCTTTTTCGAGTTGATATCATAAATCAGTTTTGTCACCCCAGACCGAATTTGTCTGGTTTGGGGGATCAGAAGTAGCTCCAGTACAAAAATAACCAAATCACTCAAAATCCATAATCAGACCAAGCTTGCGTGAAAATGGTTTAAAATCTGTAACATTTCGTGGATTATAATGACATATCATATTTGTATATAAGATATTGTTCACTGTTGACTATTTTCTTTCGGTATCAAATCTTGATTTTTGGAATCAAATAATTTTTTCAGTACCAACATTCCTCAATTTTCGTTTAGAAATCTATCGAACCGCAACTCTATAAACCAAACGCTCCAGTGGTAGACAAACATTTAATTCTACTGAATGGGCGCGAAGAACTTAAATCTTGATAAGGTTCATGAATGTCAATGACTCGGTTCGATTTGCCTTACTTTTATGTCATTTAAATACCATTATCGTAAGTTGAGTTTTCACACCAGCTCTCTCTGTAGATTAAGTAACAACGAGTCTCTTTAATACTCTTGGACTCTTCTCAGTATTTGATCTGACTTCGGCAGAGCTATTGTCTGGATAATTTCAGTTCTTCTCCAGATTCCAAGTTCCCCAAATCTGTTTGCTTGGTGTTTACGGACTCTAAGATCCAACCCTTACTTTTATGTTCCTCTGCATTTTCAGCTCCTCGAAAGGTCTAGATACTTGATCAACTTTTCAGTTTCATCGTGTGGTCTGCAGAAACTGTAAAATGCAGTGCATTTCATTTCTGTAGCCTTTATCAAGACTGCTCAAAAATCATAAGACTGCCAAGTAGCATGGATTCGGAATAATTGACTGTACCTCATTATAGATCCATGCTGACAATGTAAGAACGACCTAAACGTGGTGATAAAAAGCAACAGAAACAAGATGAAAGAAGATCATTAGAAATATCGATAATAAAAAAGCCCCCTGTTATATATATATATATATATATATATATATATATATATATATATATATATATATATATAAATATACACATACATACACACACACACACACACACACATATATATATATATAAATATGTATATATATATATATGCGCGCGCATGTGTGTGTGTGTGTGTGTGTGTGTGTGTGTGTGTGTGTGTGTGTGTGTGTACATCCAGTTTGTGACACGAGATTCTTTGCATGTTTCAATTCTCCGGATGATACTATGCTAGTATATCATTATAATTTGTGGGTTAATAAAAAAAAACATATTGACTTGAAAGGTTAACCCTTTCCTGAAAACGGATTAATATCTGAAGAAAAGTTCAGAAAAAACTATACTATGCTCCGTTTATAGTGTTGCAAAACGTGTCAAGGTAAATCACATAATGTAGACGAGACTGTGTATACATCTTTTCAGTTTAATTGCCCTTAGCCCACCATAGCCGGATGATGTTCATAAGGATTTTTATTCTGTATTAAGATTTTTTTAATGGATAATCGTAGCCAAACAACTGAAGCATATGTTCGATACAAAATCTAATTCATTAACTATTCTGCTCTTCAATATTTTTGCTATCACTGTAAAAAAATTAAAACTTAGTATCTATTGTTCTATTTCCTTGAAAGATACTTAATTTTTATTCTGAGTGACTATGTATCCTCTCGTTATTTTTGACAGTTTCTTTAGAATATTTTATCTGACGTCATCTTGTATTTTTATTTTACATAAGCCCAAATTTCAAACTCTTTATTGTTTTTATCGAAGTTTTTCGCCATTGCAGCAACAAAAGATTTCTAAAAAAAATATAGGTTCCATATTTCTGTCATATTATTTTAATTTGAAAAGCATTTATGTTTTATTAATTTTTCTTTTATCACTGGCTCCTACAATAATATTTATTCATTTAACTTATCTTCTTTATTCATTTTTCGATGTTTTTCCCTCTTCATTCAAGGGCTATATTTATTAATATCTTTATTTGGCTTCAGCTATGTGTGATTCGCTGCGTCTGTTTCGTCTTCCGTTTCCTGGGTATTTCGTTTCGCCCGTTTTATTTCATTGTATTTCGCTTTGTCTTCTTTCGCTCAGTTCCGCCTTTTTAAAACAGCCATAATTATTCTTGACTGAATCTCCGGCCTAAAGCCGACTAAGGAATTTATTTATTCGCCAGTTCATTGTTGTTGAAATTCTCCAACGATTCTTTTGTACATGGAGTCCGTTTTATCTCATCGTATAAAAATAATGAATATTTATTTTTACCCTTGTCTTTATTCACACACAGCTAATACTGCAACAATAATATAAGAGCATTTTTTAGCATAAAAATCATGTAAAAATATTTTCTCCTTTTATACTCTTTCAATATATATATATATATATATATATATATATATATATATATATATATATATATATATATATATATATATATATATATATATACTTGGGGGCGTATAAAGGGAGTTGAAAGTTAAAACCAAGTAGAAAAAGGGGTTATCAGAGGTCATGAATTAGGACAATTTTATACCGACAGTTTGAGTTTCGTATCTGCAAAAATTCGCCACACCCTTTTGGAAAACTTGAGACTGAACACAGTTGAGAGCCTCGTTTTGCTGGGTACGCCATAAATAACAGCATATCTATTCTCATACATACATCATCGTCTCCATTATCATCATCAGGAACTATATATAAGATCCACTGCTGAACTAATGCGTTTCCCAGGACTTTCCATGCCGACTGCGACTATGTTGAACTCTGCCACGTTTTATCAGTATTTTTCTCCTATCTGATCGTTCCAGCTGATGTCTTTTTTTATTACCATGTTTGTGATACTTCGTAAGACACATACACATACATGCAGTAAAAGACATTTGCAAGCACATAGTAAGACTTATAGAAATCTACGATGTAAAGCTGACATGTAAACACATGTACAATGCTTTATGCAAGCATATGCACACGCACACATGCGTGTACAGAATAACACACAGATACGAATAGAAAGTCATACACACATACACAGTTTAACATACACATCCTTCCATACAATAAAATAAGAACATGCACTTAGCAAGTCACACTCACACACATGCACTTATTGAGGCTCAAACATACATGTACGCTATGAGGAACACATGCACATTAGAAAATGTCATGCACTCACACATACGCAGTTTTACACATATATATATGCATAAAATAAGACGTTCACGGAAACAGAATAGGAGGTACACCCTTAAGGGGCTCGGGTTTTGCCATTCACAAATTAGGAAATGTAAAACCACCAGTATAATAATCGTCATAGTCATAGATGAAAAGAAAAAAAGGTCTTTATGATTCTCTTCACCCCCAAAAATGGGTGCGTTACGTGACTATAGAGTCGATATTTACCATTTCCTGGACCGTGAAATTAACGTATAAAGACTTAGGCCCCGTTAAGTTGAGGCCTGGGAGTTTGGGGAAGGTTGATGAAATGCGGAACGATACGTTTTTCTTTATGTTTTTGAATGTGCCTGTAAAAGGGTCTATTAAAATTTAGAAAGTGAAAACAGATGTAGGAACAAAAACTGTAAAATAAAATGCGAACATATTCATTAATTTTTTCTTTCAAAAACACAAGAGACAAGGGAAAATGCATAGTGACAGTTTGAGCCCGCAATGATACATAAAACACAACAATTTAAATTGTTGTTCTATATCGATTGCTGCTTTTCACTAAGATCGTATTTCTGTCTCTTCTATCACTGTCTACGTCCCAGTGAAAAGTTCTTTCTTGTATCATTCACTTTCACTTTCGGTTTCGACAAACTTTATTATCACACACTTTTTAAACTGTTTCTCTCGATTTCCCATTTCCTTTGCCATCTCTTCTTGTTTTGCTCAATGTGTTAGTTTCATACATGGGTTTTTAGAAACCATTAATCAAAGCTGTAAACATAAGTTTCTTCAGTCCTTAAGCTGGTGTGGCTGGTTGGTAGTTGGGCTGGCTATCTAAATGTATGTATATGTATCGTATTAACAGGATAAAAAATGAACACTTACTCCTTCAGAAGTCAAGATAAAAAAAACGATTTCACCATTTTTTTTGAAAAATTCCAGCCATCAAAAGTCTTGGTCGGATCGTTAATTTAAAATGTATAATTATGCTAAGATTGACTTCTCAATGATGCAAAAATGGGCAGGAAGAGTAAATTATTTATTGTTTTTTCTTTAATTGATAACATGTGACACTTCATGCTAACGAATGATACTGGTCACCTGATGGTTTCTATTTGCTCATTAACCAGACTTGTCCTTTTTTTAAAAAAAAAACTTTTCATTTAGGCTTCCTGTGTTTTTTTTTTTCTCCTGTTTGATGATAAAAAAGGCGTCATTTTGTTTCACTCACTTCATTAGTAACACTGCTTGAATGTACATATTTTCTGATGATTCATTGACACAGGAATAGAAATTCATTTCTTGTATTGAACTTTACAACGAGCATTTGATACGTTTGGACCGGATTAGATTCAGCACAAGTTCTTGCTTCACCATCTTCAATGTTCATCAAAGCATCCCTCACGGGGTACATCTTTGAATTACCCATTCCCAATAGAAAGCCTCTTGTACCACTTTTGAACAGTATGGTTACGAACATTAATTTCATAAAACATTGCAAATATTCTACGGGCTGTTCCTACTGCTTTTCTTTGGGGATTAAATTCTCCCCTAGAAAACACTCTCTGGCGATCAAATATTGATTTCATTTGATATTACTGTAGGTGTACTCATCTGATGGCTATCTGGTAACCAACTACACAAGTGGGTTTACTGTTGCTAAAATACTTTTGGGTTATTGCCATTTGATGTGGTTATCTTTTTAAGATAATGACAAAAATCTAAATCTGCAAAGACATCAAGATAACCTGATCCAAGTGTACTTTTTTCAGTCCGAGAGATTTACGACTAGAATATTGGTGTACCGAATGAAATTCTTGGGAAAGGATTTTCCTATTTCACCCTTAGGTGATAAATTTTATAAGTTAATCGAGGTTAAGGGTGTTCTAACAGTGCGGAAAACTAACCGGTATCTATTCAACACGACCTATCTATCTATTTATCTATCTATCAATCTATCGATATATATATATATATATGTATATATATATATATATATATATATATATATATATATATATATATATATATATATATATAAATATAGTTGCAATTTGTATTGATAAAATGCTTAATGTCATTAGAGATAGGGCTATTATAAGGATATAATATGGGATCAGAAGTTGCATAAAATTCATCCCATGACTATCAGTTTTATGCAAAGGACTGGAAGCCGTCTACATTCGTCTGGTGAAATTCAATTTGGTTTATAACTATTAAGAATGTCAACAATTTGAGAGCATATTCATTTCCCTCTACTGTCTTTTCCTTTGCTTTAAATTCTTTAGTCTAGACAGATACGTCGACCAGGGTCATCTGGCGATTTTTTTCTTCGTTTTCTCGAATGTTATCTATCTTTTATGCAGTCATAGTTTGTGTCTGTGAGTATTGATAATTGTCTGTTGGGAATTTCGTGTTATTTTTTCATTTTTAAACTAACAAACACACATATAAGTATTTATATTTGTATAAAATACTCCTCACACCCCCAACACACAAACACACACTCACACACACACAAACACACACTCTCTCTCTCTCACACACACACACACACACACAAACACAAACACACTCATACACACACAAACACACACACACACATATATATATATATATATATATATATATATATATATAATTTGTGAGTAAGTGATGCATCAATAAGTTTGCAGTATAATTAGGAAAAAGTATTTCAACGAAAATATTTTCCTTATATTATTTCCTCAGCTAATAACTCTGTGTCAAGTTACAGATTTACTGAATCTCCCTTATTGATATATATATATATATATATATATATATATATATATATATATATATATATATATATATATATATATATATATATATATATATATATATAAGAGCGAGTCATGTTTGTTGTTACATTCACTGATTCCTCATCATTAAAACGTTTTTTGGGTTACCAACCTAAGTAAGTCCGGTTTCAAAAAATAAATATGTTATATAAAATATCAGTTGTACAACACATAAAACCGTATATAATACAACAAACTACAAATATGATAAGAAATATAGAATAAGAAAAGGGAGGTGGTATTTGATCAATATTGTTGGGGTGCAATGTTAATATGACTGTTTTAATTTGCAAATCCTCGAATCAGTAACCTGGTAAATAGCTGATGATCCCAACAAGGAACAGTTTGTACGTTGTGCCAGAATGAAAGAGTATAAGGGAAACAGTTAAAAAACACTGGAGAAAATTACATGAATTGCATATACAGATATTTGGGAAACGGGCGACTGGAATGACACAAAAAATCTATTGAAGAATTTTTTTTTGGTGTTCAGTGTTTAAAGCTGAAAAGTTTTCAAGACTTTATATATATACGAATATAAAAAGTTAGGTCTGAAATAAAATCAGTCTACAAGAGTAGGGGTGTTATGAAGCTAGTATTAGTCTCCTTTGGTGTTGGGCTTGTCATAGAGCTGAGAGGATAAGTTAGGATGAAACTGATCGGTTCTCAAGGAAGATAACTGACAGCGCTTTTTTTGAATCGAAATATCCCCGCTTCTTTCGGCAACTTCAAACACGTAGACAGCACAGTTTTCTCTTGAAAAGATAACTGACATTCGTCTTAGCATTTAATGGATAGGTGTTGCTTTATGATGGGACAGTTGGATGTAGAGTATATGTGTGAGTTTTTAAAAAATCTTTTTGGTTGATAGTGGGAGAGATTTTTTTCTCAAAGTCAAACGAAGTTGCTGATAATTGACTATAATCAAACATCCTGCGACCTCCTCTCTCATGGACTCATCAACACATGTACCAACATCACCTCCTCACTCCAGCTAAACAACCGACAACATGGAAATATCCCCGTTTCTTTCGTCAACTTCAAACTTGTAGACAGCACATTTTCTCTTGAAAAGATAGCTGACATTCGTCGAAATGCATCGAAACATACCGATATGATACAACAAAGATTTCAAAGATGTAACACTTTTTTTCAGGCCTTTCCTTTTCACCTTCCGATGGCAACTTTCATTAACGTACGCACACACACACACACACACACACACACACACACACTCTCTCACAGACATGCATACATATATATATATACATGAAGTACTCGTGTGTATTGCTTTAAATATTTAAAAAGTAAAAAAAAAGAACAAGGGCTTAGAAATATGTAAAAAATATCTTCAATTTTAACCTCCCATTGAAAAAAAAAGTCACATTTGATTCCAAAAAAGGGGGACACGTCTGATTTCCTTTTCGGCCCTCCGAAGGGAGAGAGGTTCCCATTCACTTTTTGATCTCCAAGAAAAGAAAAAATCTTCCCTTCATTGTTGACACCTTAAAGAGAAAAAAGCTGAGAGAGAGAGAGAGAGAGAGAGAGAGAGAGAGAGAGAGAGAGAGAGAGAGAGAGAGAGAGAGATTTTTAATGTAGACACATTGCACACCGTTTCTGACCTGTGAATGAGGGAAATGACTCCTTTCACTGTTGACGCTTTGGAGATGAAATGGTTTTATTCACTTCGATCTCTTCCATGGAAAAACGTCTCCCTTCGCTTTTATCCCTAAAATGGGGAAAGGATTCTATTCATTTTGGCAACTCATATAGTTATATGGAAACATATCAAATGAATACATACATACATACATACATACATACATACATATATATATATATATATATATATATATATATATATATATATATATATATATATATATATATAATGATAACTAAATCATCCACAGACAGCTGTTTCGTTGTATTACAACTCTTTCACCAAGTTTGGGTATATAGAATATCCATTATCCCATCTTGTACCACAAAGTAGGATCGAAAACTTCGCATCAGACCCATAGGCTGGAATTTTACGTGCCTTAAGAGGACTTGGACGGTCAGTAGGACTGAATTAAAGCGATATATTCACTAATGCACAATTCCCCACCCACCAGAATGCTCCATTCCAACCAAAGTACAAATCAGTAATTCAATACCCGGTATATGGTACGTTTATACTATAATGCACACACACACAAGCGCACACACACACACGCACACACACACACACACATACTTGTATAAAGTGCTCTATCTATTCAACATTCAGTTGAGATGAAGTAGAGCTTCAAAGATGTTGAAATGATGTATTCACTACAAAACACGTTTATGTTTCTGCTCTTGTAGGGCTTCTAAAGAGTTAATCCATTATTTCACACACACACACATACACATACACACACACACACACATATGCGTGTATGTATTGAGCGGGAGATAAGGGTTCACTATTGCATAATAATTACAATGTCAACGGAACGCGCCTTTGGAGCCCTTAAAAATAATTTTTGCCAAACCATTTACTTTGAAACCTTGCCCTTCGTCCATTGAGGATTCTTGCCAATTTGGTTGGGTTATGCCTAAGTTTGGGGTGATTTCTCTTGCGTAAAAGACAAATAGACGTACATTGAATGTGGCAATTTCACTTTCAATATCTCAAGCATTTTATTTTGTTTGTTTCCCCGTCATTATGCAACCAAGTTATTCACATTATTTCCGTTTTTCAATTTCCTTGTTTGTTTATTTTTCATTTAAAGACATATGTCCTGTTATTTTCTGTGATTTTCATCTCTTTACACGAATGCATTGATCTATTTCGATCTGATTTTTTTTTTTGCTGCCTACATTATCTTTCTTTAAATTGTCTCTTTGAATTACTCCTTTCGCATCGGGTGAGCTGAAAGAGAAAGTGAAAGTTGAAAGCGGAACAATTAGAATAAACTGCAAATCGTTACCGCCATCCGCCACAATAATTCAGTAAAACAATAGAATAAACAAGTCTAGTTGGTTGCTCAATGCAGACCATCTTTCAATTAAGGCCTTTTGACACTATGTTGTGATTGGGGGTGATCAATTAAAGAAATTGGTAATCGGGGTGATTATTGAATACATCATATACTTTGCCCTTTGCTGTGTAGTGATCACTAAAAAAGGTTTGGATTTTCAGTAAAGCAAGCGTGGATACTCATGAGCATAAAATATGATCAATTCAGCATTACCCCCCCCCCATACACAAACTTATATAAGAGAGGATTTTCAGAGTAAAAAAAAAATTCTGGAATGATATTATATTTTCGGCCAGCTAACCAGGCTAATCGAACTGAAAACTGAATAAATTGATATTTATGTTGATTATGCTAATGCTGGAATCGAACTTCTAACAATTATAGAAGGTTGATTCCTGCAGCTGGCATAATTTTCAATGTGTAAACCATGGCAAGCTCAACTTAAAAAAAACAAAAAACAGATGATCCCAATAATCCTAAAAAGAAGAGTGTATAACCAATGTCTTCTCCCGATAGTCACTTATGGAGCTGAAACATGGAACCTAACCAAGAGACAGACCTACAAACTGAGAAGTATGAAACGTGCGTATCAGAGATTCATGCTTAACCTGACATGGAGAGATCACAAGACAGCACTGTATATAAGGATAAAAACGTGTGTCCGTGACATCATAGAAACTATTAAAAAACTCAAATGGCAATTGGTAGGCCATGTTGCAAGAATGAAAGACAACCGATGGACATCACGTCTCACAACATGCATCCCCAAATATCACATAAGAGACTGAGACCGACAAAACATGAGATGGAGAGATGAACTCGACAGATTCAGGGAATACTGGCTCTGCAACGCCCATGAGAAAGAATTGTGGCGAATCCTGGGGAAGGTCTATGTCCAACGACGGACAAAGTATATAAAAAAAAAAGACAGGAGTCCGAAATGTCATAGAAACTTCCAGAAAAGTCAAATGGCAATGGGGTGGTCATATTTCAAAAATGATAGATAACCATTGGGCATCACGACTCCCAATATGGATCCCTGGAGATCTAAGCCCGGCTGAATATAAGATTGCATGACGAACTAGATAAGTTTAAGAAGTATTGGCTCCTTGATGCCTATTACAGAGAGGTCTGTCGAATCCTGGGGAAGGTTTATTTTCAAGGACGGACGACAAGAGGCTCATGATGATGTTAATGTTGACAGTTTTGGTGCACGGTTTCCAATTAGGAGTAACTAACAATAAAGAAAGATGCGTGCGTTAAACACGAAGGTCAACTAAAGGAAGTCCTATCAGAAAAAAAAAAGAAAGAAGGTGGATTGAAGAAGTGAAATTCTATCAAAATAAAATAAGGGGCTGACAGCGTTTGCTCAGCTACAAAACTATAATTACACTGCATGAAAGAAAAACAGCGACAATTAAAGAATGTTTTTGAAATCTAAAATAAGGGTGCACAGAATGAAAAAAAAAGTATAATCTAAGCAAATAAAAGGCTGATGGGGAGAAAAAAATGCAATCCAAAAATGAGCAAAACTGTCCTCCCTATGCCAGATTAATTTTTAAAAAATGCAAATTAGATTGTAGCATGATGAACGCACAGGGGACTGGGAAATGTGATTGGTGATTTAGAGTTGGAAAGAGAGAGAAAGAATAAGATGATAGTGTGTGTGAGAGGTGAGACGGACTGAGATAGAGATGGGGGATGGAGGAAGGAAAACAAATGATCAAATGATATGGAATTGGAGAGAGAGATAGAGAAATATATATATATATATATATATATATATATATATATATATATATATATATAGAGAGAGAGAGAGAGAGAGAGAGAGAGAGAGAGACGGACAGAGACAGAAAGAAGAAAAATTGTGCTGGAAATATAGACGGAAAGGTAGTGGTAGATAAGAGAAAGTATAAGACGGAGTGGGGCTAGAAAGATAGGAGGGGATATATTAGAAAAAAGATAAGGAGTAATAGGAAAAAGAAGGTGGGTAGATAGATAAATAGATAGATAGATGGAAGGAGAGACATTGAGGGTGTGGTTGAAGGAAGATATTGCCATTTGTGATTTTGTGTGATTTTAGAACCACCTTTACACCTAATTTTTCCCTGATAACCATATATTTTATGGTTAACCTGAATGAATCGGTTTTGTTTCAAGACACCTTTTATTTTGTGCTAACTATTACATTTATAGACAGGATTTTAGGCCCCAAACGCTTGGACTGGACAGTGTTCAGAGGAGTACAAAATGGAAAGGGAGAATCAGGCAATATATTGTGAGTAAAAGACGTCTTTGGGATGCATTCTATTTACAAGAATACCAAGTCTATACAATTGCACACACACACACACGCACACACACACACAAACATATATATATATATATATATATATATATATATATATATATATAACCGAATCTCTTGAAAACGATCTGATAATGATACAAAGAGCATTGGAAAGAGCATTATTAGGAATAACATCAAGGGAGTGATCAAAATGAGGCAAAAAACCAACCAATGTATAAAAGAATATAGGAATAATCAAGAGAAAAATTGGAGATGTGCTGGACTCGTTGAAGGGGGAAGACAGAACAGATGGTGCATAAAGTCAATAGATTCATGTCCTGAAGACAGTGAACGCAGTAGGGGAGGATCAGGCCTGGGATGGAAATACAAGATGGAAAAGTTAGCATGGAAGATATGGCAGATGTTAGCACAGTAATGGAAGACACGGGAAGAACTAGGAAAGGCCATCATCAAGCATTCAACTTATTATGGTTTATGATATATATATATATATGTTTGTGTGTGTGTGTGTGTGTTTGTGTGTGTTTGTGTATATATATATATGTGTGTGTGTGTACATATACATATATATATATATATATATATATTGATATATATATATATATATATGCAAACACATACACACGCACGTGCACACACACACATAGACACACAAACACACAGACACACACAGACACACAGACACACACATACACACACATATATATATATATATATATATATATATATATATATATATATATATATATATATATATATCACTTTTGAGGATAGATCAACAAGTCCGTACGTTTATATGGGTATTTGCTGAATATTTTTTTTAAAAATCTTTCACTGTATAGTATTAAATCTAAATGATTTATATTCGTCACTGGTGTAAGTGATAGACAACTCAGAAACTATTTTCAATATAGAATAGGAATACTTTTATCATTTAGTATTTTGTTATGCATACTTACCTATGATGGAGCTCAATGTATAAACTAAATATTTACCTACAATGAAACAATTAGAGAAGGACCAATGATATATAGAGTAATTATGATAATATACTGTAACAGTTCTCTCACTGATTGAACAGTTGTTTTCACCGTATATCTCAGCAATGATAGTCTCATTTTCTTCATCAAGTCAATGACTTTAACCTTGTCACTTAACGGAAGCACTTTACCGATTCTCTTTAGTAGATCCGAGGTGAAAGCTATTGGACTATTATTCGGTAAATCATTAATTCTTTATTTAAGGGAGGTACCACATCAACTATAACTACCGAAAATGAAATTGTATATTAGAGGGAACCATTGTAATTTGTTTATTTAATAATGCCTGAGTGAAATATCCAGATGACAACCTCTAATAAATGATGGATCAGAAAGAAAGTGTTTCGCATATATTCAAACGTTCTTCATCAATGTCTTACTCCTCATGAAATTCTCAAGTATTGCAAAGCATTTTGTTGTTTATATTCTCCTGTACTGAATAAACTAAGTGATGCCGGTTTGCAGGATTTTAATTCGAGTATTTTTTTCAGTTATTTCCCCCACCACTAATAGATATCGCAAATCGTAAAATTTGGAGAATGTGGTGAACATTTCAAGGATTTGTGTCTTATAATACAGCATCCTGAAATGTCGTCATTCAAAAGTTGACAAGCTACATTCTGATCTTACTATCATCATCATCATCATCATCATCATCATCATCATCATCATCATCATCATCATCATCATCATCATCATCATCATCATCAGTCTTTCATCGTCCGTCGTTGGGCATAGACCTTCCACAGGATTCACCATACTTCTCTATCATGGGCGTTGCGGAGCCAATACTTTCTGAATTTGTCCAGCTCGTCTATCCATCTATTATTCTGCCGGCCTCGGTTCTGCATGTGATCTCTTGGGATCCAAGTCATGAGTTGCGATGTCCATCGGTTGTCCGCCATTCGTGCAACATGGCCAACTCATCGCCATTTGAGCTTTTTTAATGGATTCTATGATGCCCCTGACTCTCGGAACCGAGATGATGATTAAACTCTACTTTCTGAACATTACACACCCTCTCCATCTCTCTGTTCTTCTGTTTCGCTGCCTCCAACCCTCTCTGTATGTCTGTCCTCCCCTCTCTTTCTATGTATTTGTGAATATGAATATCTACTTATCTATGTATCTATCTACCTATCTATCTATCTATCTATCTATCTATCTATCTATCTATTAAACCAGGCCAAGCAAGAATGCATTGAAAGCCAGTCAGAAGGATCACTGCTCTGTGTGAGTTGTGCACAGACCGAGAGACGGGGTTTGTAGGATAGAAGACAATTGTTTCTGGTGGGATTTAAAACCTAGTGAACCAGCAAATTCTGGTGTGAAAGGCTGCAAAACATTTATCAATAAACATACGCTGGCAGACACCTGATTTTGCTGACACTGACCTGCTAAACATAACGTAAATATCACTAAATAGAGGGGTTGGCTGTTTAGTGCAACAAGCTATAATGATGATCTATCTATCCATCGATTCACATATATTCTGGTATATTACAATCTTGTGCAAAATAGTTTCATAGATCATCGGTAATGAGCATAGTCACCTCTGGATGGAGTTTCATTTTGACCTTGTGCCACACTAAGCTTATCTTAGTAAATGTCTTATACATTGCGATCAATGTATGATAATTAGACTATCATTCAATTTGGGTCGTTAAAGTCACAACTTTTCTACTTTTATATTCCCAGGAACACTTCGTGTGTCTTTTATAGACGATTATTACCTTTTTACCTGAATTTGTACGATACGAAATTATCATTATTGTACGTTGATCTCTTCAGAACAGTATCATCATATTTTTCTTTATTGTAGGAAGTAGTTAGTTCCAGTGAAAAATTCACGGATATACAGTTCCTCCCCCCCAGCCCCCTCGTTGCCCCCAATTTCCCCCTCGGTTTCCCCTGCTTTCTGTTCCGATTTCCCCTCTCTTTCCAAAATTAGAGCATCCCTATAAAGGCTTTTCATTAACCTGAATGGTGTAAAACGAAGCTATTGCCATAAATTTAGTTAGGGAAAATCTTTGATCGAGGTCGTAGTGATGGGAGGTGCTGCAGACTGGTGTGTGGAACAGAGAGAAAGAAAGTGTGAGCTGCCTCTAAAATACCCCATTGCCCCACCTCAAAAAGACCAAACACTGCTTTAGCGTTTCACCTCTTTGTGAAAAAGTGTCGAAAAACGAACTTTCGACAAGTGGGGACTACCTGTATTTGAATTATATCATATGACCCTTTTTATTCAAAAGAAACTTTTAAAAAATCGTTACCATGGAAGTGTCGATTGTTTCAAATAATGGCTAAGAGATATTTCTATCAGCAGATAATTCATTATGCAGGTATGTTTGGTTGTTGTTCCATCCAATCTTCTTGTGTCCGTTGTATTCGATAGCTCTGAAGGACTTTCGAACCAGACCCTTTATTCAAGTGATGTAACTAGATGAGCTTGCAAAGCACCTCTCCCCATCAGGTATAATTTAGCCTAAGCCCCCGATTCGAAAACTTAAAATGACTGTTCTTTATTTTTCGTGTTTCTCTATTTGTGTCTGCTTTTGACCATTTCGCGAATGCTTAACTGCAATGTTTTTCCTTTCAAATTTGTTAGATTTATTTTGCTATTCTTTTCCCTTGTCTTTGATTCGAACAACTTTCATATTTTTGCCTTAATTATTTAAATTTGTTCCCTTTTTTACGATAGCTATTAATGACGTTTCGCCCCTCTTTTCTCCCTTGTCATAAATTCTACTTTTTTTTCAGAGGGAAAAGCTTCGTTACTTTATATTGTTAATTCATCCACTTTTTCTCATTTTTCTTTCTAGTTTCTTCACCGTTATTTTCTTCCCTTCTCTCACTTTTTTTTTCTCGAAATTCCTTCATCTTAGTTCATGGTTTTGCTTTATTTCGTTGTTTCTTTTCAATTTCTTCCTTTTCTTTTTTCACTTTTCTGCTCGGCGATATGATTCTATTTTTTCTACCATCGGGCTTCTTTTTCATTTCTTCTCATTCTTCATTGTTTCATCCGAGCTTCGTTTTCATCCTCCAGTCATATGATTACATTTTTACATTCTCTTTTTAATCCCTCTTTCTCACTGAGTCTTCTTTCATTGTTGAATTACTAGACTTCAGCCTCACTTTCCCTTTCTCCTCATCGTTAAACGTATTTCTGTCAGTCTTTCTTTCTATCTTTCTTTTTTCTCTCTTTCTTTCTTTCTTTCTTTCGTTTTCATTCAAATGCTTCTCACAGATTGATCCTCTCCTCTTTTTTTTCAATCTTTCATTCTTGTTTCTGTGTAAATCCGGATTCTTCTGGTTTTTTTTCTATCGCGGTTAATTTGTTCTTCTTTCATATCCTTCTCAATTCTTTCTTTTTTCTTTCTTTTCTTTGTTTCTTCCTTTGTTTCTTTTTTGTTTCTGTCCTTCTTTCTTTTCTTCTTTTTTCCCTATTATCAAACCTCGAATCCGATGTTCCCTTGCTCAACCTGTCATTTTTTTCCTGCATTTTCGTAAACGTCTATTTTTCATTCTCTAATAACTTTTTCCCTCTCTCATATCCTCTATCTTTTTTTCTCTAGCGTTTTCCCCCCTAACAGTCTCTTTTGCTTTCCTTCTACCTACTTTATCTCTTCCTCCCCCTTCTCTTCTCTTCAATCTCCAATCATAGTTTTCCCTTTCTGACCTCTTCCTTTTACACTCACCTTTCAACTCACGACTTGTTTCCATCTCCAATCAAATCTCTGCTTTCCTTCTGTTCCCCTGCGTCTCTTCTTCATTGTCCAATCATTTCTCCTTTCCAAACACTCCTTCCACCTCTCCGACTGTAAATGCTTTCCTCCCTGCTTATCTCCTCCCTCTCCCCTATTTGTACACATCTTTTCATCAGCTTGCTCCGCTAACCACCACCATACGGCTCTTGCTTTAAAATCCTTTAGAATCTTGACGCTTCAGCCTGACACATTTAAGACCCCCATTACGAGCCAGGACACTATCCTTAGAACTTGCAACAAATAAACATTCAAACAAATAACAAGGAGAGTCTCTTTAACTTGTGTTCTTTTTTTTTTTGTTTCGCTTCTTTCTGTTCAATTCTAACATGTTCTTAATTTCTTGTAATCCTTTTTGTTTTCCAATAAAATCGACATTAAAATAAATGAACATTTTTAAAGAGCTTTTACACGAGACAGAGAGAGGAAAAAGAATGCACATTGAGGGTTTACAGGCGAAAAAAGAGGGGCTCTATTATATCGTTAGATTTACTAACATGGGGCTGCAAATGGCATAGCGGTTAACAGCACGAACAATGGAATCGATAAGCCTCGTTCAAACTCCAGTCAAGGCTGTTCACGTGCACTTAACCCTTTGGAAGCACATTGATCTATCTTCCCCTCAAGCTATAGGCAGGAAAAAAGAAAAGAAAGAAAAAACAGGATAGATTTGGCTCTCTAGTTTTGGGAAGTTAACCAGTCTTGGAAAATGACAAATCTGATTCAAAATCAGGGAGTGGAGCCCACTTAAAGCGACTTAATGCCAACTTTGACTTCCTTCCAGCAGCTTCTGCAGCCAAGCTTATACCAAACGTATCGCACCTTGCAATCCTTTGAACTACATCAGCAAGACTTAGCAGGAGATTTTGGACTGAAAAATGACTTTTTATTACCCTTTTTTTTTTAACCGAAAGAACAAATTTTTATTACCTTTCCTACGCCGAATGCCCTCGTTTTTATAATTTTTACTGAATTCATTAAAAAGTTTAAGAAATATATATATTTGTATCTTACTGCACTTGTCTGGTTATTTTTGCTGGATATTGAGTGACAGCAAGCTTCGTTGAATATTCAGGTCTTCGTTCGGTATTCTCAACAGTACAAGTACCGAACGTTGTATTACCATGGGCTTGGTGGTCTAAATCTGTTTTCAAATCTCAAATCATCAGTATTTTTTTTCTTTGTTTTCTTTCAACTTCAACCTTTGATCGGCAAACCCAGCCACATCTACGCATGTCCAGACACCACTTCCGTCGTTTTCAGCAACTAGATCCTGTTATCTTGTTTAGACTGGATAGCAGGCTGTCTCTTCAAGTTCAAGAGAAATGTATTATTATTTTTTGGTGATATTTCTGCTAGTTTGAACCTTTCGTTGCGATAAATAGCAAGAGAAATAAGCTGCAAGGAAAAAAAACTACCAGAAATTATAACTGACAACCATTCATCTAGGAAATCCGCAGGAAAAATTAATGTCATGTGCCACACATACATCGAGGATAAAGACACGACGATCAAAATTAAAAACGCTAAGGTGGACAAAGACGGCTACATCGATGTAGGACAACGAATCTCGATGAAATCTTGAAAAGAAGATGAAATCAAAGGAAGAATCACCTTAGGATGGCAAGCCTTTAATTAAGCAAGCTCTGCAATCAAAAACAGGAAAAGTCCATTTGTTTAGAAAAAGTAGAGTCTGCAATCAATGCGTCTTCCACTGTAACGTAAGATTACCCCACCAAATTTTTTTTTCAAACTAAGAACCATACAGAGTGTACCGGAGAAGGAACTGCTTAACATCACACAAAGATGTCACAAGCCAGCACATCATGCTAGAAGTGGTCAGATATATGAAAACCATTGAAAACCCGAATGGCAATGGGCTGGCTATGTTGCAAAGATGTCAGATAACTGCTGGGAATCACGACTCACAACTTGATCCCCAGGAATCATTCACAGAATTGTCGTGACCATTTAGACAAATGACACATTGAAGAAATACATCAACAAGAATATATCTTGATAAAAGGCCTATGCCTAACGACAAAGGTTAAAACATTGATGCTGATATATTTATGTATAAATGTATGTATGCAAACATATATATATATATATATATATATATATATATATATATATATATATATATATATACATATATATATATATATATATATGAGTGAATATACACGGTTGCACAGGGGAGAACGGATTTCAATCATATTCAGTTCCAGTTTTCCTTAGGGATTAGACTCCCAGTAGAATTCTTTATTCATGACCCCTGATAATCCCTTTTCTACTCTGTTCTAAACCTCAACTCTCTTATACAGCCACACACACAAAAAACACACTCACATATATAATATATATATATATATATATATATATATATATATATATATATATATATATATATATATATATATATATATATATATATATATATATAAAATTTCCACACTCTTGATTTATATACATATGTATATATAAATCAAGAGTGTGGAAATTTTACTTTCCACTGTTTTCCCATGATTTTCAAACTCAAAGAAGTTGCTGTACATTTATTGGTGCAATATTAGCTTTGAGTGAATAACTAGAGAGAACTAAACTTGCATAAAGCCACAAATATGGATCAAACTGTCTACATGAGCTATATACCATGCAAGATAATTTTGCTACTCAACATGCTACCGTAGGCGTCTATGCTATTGACGTCTACATTGTTTTATGACCATACAGGAGGTATATACTCCTATTGACAAATAGTGTATTTTTATTTTGCGTCTTCTTTTACAAGATATTGATGGATTAGGAATTTGAATTCATTATTATCGTGTGCAGGACTTCGTAATTTACTTTGCGTTTAAATTAGGGAACTGTCCGTATTCGTACGTTAAGATCGGTGAATCTAGGGGCTGCGAGTGCGTCTGCCCATTACTAATGGAATTTTGGTTAACCTGAAACAATGGCTTTCAATATAATGCTGAGCCTTGGGGACCATACAGGACTGATGCCAAAGTGATGATGAAGAGGAATGGGGGTCGGGTGCCTAGGACGAGGAACGTCTGGTGAGGGTAAGAGAAATACGGGTGGGATTAAGAGAATAGAAGTGGGGTAGAGAGAGGAAGAGAAGAGAAAGAAAAGGAAGGAAATTATTGAATACACAGTTGAGACATAAATATGAGAAGTGTAGAGGGAAATATGGATGGAGAAAAGAGGAGAAAATATAATGCGAAAAAAGTCGGGGATCGGGAAATACACGTTGGAGGAATTGATATGAGAAAATGTACATACAGTGGACACTGAGAGAGCTTTATTGTAATTGGGATGAGTTTTGAGAAGCGGGGGTGAATGAATAAAAGGGTGGAAGGTGAAGGAAAGGGAAGAAAACGTAAAGCGAAGAAAAGTTTAGAAGGAAGAGAGTGACAGAAAGATAAACGGTTGAGAGTGTTTACGAAATAAAAAGAAACGATTCAAGAGAAGAAAAGTAATAGGTAAAATGGAAGGAAGGAAAAAGAGAAAGGAAGAAATAGACAGATAAAGATAGGACAGAAGAAAAGAAAGGCAAACAGGGGTAAAAAGAAAGAGAGAAAGGAAGAAAAATGGAAAGAAAGAAAGGAAGAGAGGAAGGAGATAGAGAGATAGGAAGAAATGAAGAAAGACAGAAAGAAATACAAAAAATCGAAGTAAGAAATGAAGAAAAAACAGGGGAAAAGAGAAAGGAAAAAAGAAAAAAAGGAAAAAAGTGGAGGAGGTGAAGAAATGAACAAATATCAAATGGCAAAGGAAGAAAGAAAGCAGGTGGGGAGAAAATGAGAAAAATTAAAAAAGGAAGATAGAACGAACGGAAGAATGAAAAAATGAAAGAAGGGATGACGGAGGAAGATCAAAAATATTTTGAAGAAAGAGCAAATCAAGCAGAAAAAGAGAAGAGAAACATGGAATAAGCAAGAGACGATCAAAGGGATATATAAAAAAAAACATACTGAAGAAGGAATGAATGAATGAAAGAAAGAAACAAACAAAAATACAAAGAAAAAAAAAGAAAGGATGAAAGAAAGAAAAGGGGAAAATGAGAACGATTATGAAGAAGATATATCTCTACCTCACATTGAAAAATTGCCGTACCCTGCGTTTGTACCAAAGTTTGCTTGAAATTATCTGAAAGAAATAGATCTTCTATCTAAAATTATCTAAAAAGTATACCTACACACAATTTGGACATGGTTGGTAACTAATGACCATACTCATCCACTTGAAGAAACAACAACGAAATAATCGTCCGTAGATTTAGCCTAGTAATGAACTACTGGGAATATTCAAGGTTGTGGCCCCCCATCCCCAAAATGACCACGGAGGCCTGGAGACACTAACACATAAGCAAAACGAGAAAGATCTGAAGGCCATTCAAATAGTTAGTTGGACCTTTGTAGGGCTACGGTGATTCGATTGAATATTTTGGGGACCAACGAAGGCAAGAGGAAAAAAAGAAAGGAGAGAGATTATGGGAAAATATGCTGGAAAGTGTTACGTAATAGATGCATACGAGACACAAGATCAGCAATTTTGGAGCATTTTGTATCTTGAAAAATGTGTGTGTGCACAGTTATGATGGAATGTTAGTGTTGATGTTCTACTCCCATCCCTTTTTGATGAGAAGATGAAAGGATCAAGGATGTAAAAGCAGCTGATCTCTTCCCCAACATAGCTAGCCCGTGAAGGGACGAATTAGGGATTAGTACTGACAAGGGTGATAAGAACCAAAAGAAAGTCTGCTAACTTATGTGAATGTGTGTATTTAAGTGACACATATATATGTGGAAGCATATATGCACACATCAACTCAAGAATTAAGAAATAGATAGAAACAGATCCAAGAATAGGAACTGGGGATAGGTAGCAGTTCACTGTTGGCCCTGGGGGCCAGCAGGTGTGTCTGAATATCTCAGAAAAATTCAACCTAATCTCGCACATCGTCTGTGCAAAATGCATTATGGAAAATGTAGCGTTTCAGATGCATAGATCTTTCAGTGCTGTTTCATCTGATTACATCATCAAGGGAAAGGCATGAAACAGATGAAACATTATTCTCATAAGCATACTCCATGTTCTTCAAATTGAACCATATGCAGTGTTTTTTCTTTTCGCAGATTCTTCTGCATGTTTCCCAGTGACTGGGCTTTCGTGAAGATTGCATGGACGGTTAAGGTGCAAGTATTATATGCACACATCGAAAAAGAAAATAAAAAAGAACAAGCAGTCGATTTTGGGGACATGGTGGCCGGTCCCTAGAGAAAAGAATTCGGGTGATAAGTCCCTGCCATTATCCAACATTGATAAATTGTCCCCACGGTTATCTAACATGGTTGAAATGTTGTACACCGCTATTATCTTACAAAAGGAGCGTGGAAAATGTGTAATATTAGCGAATGAATATACGAATGAAGGAAAAAAGAATAAATATACGAATTAAGGAAAAAAGAATAAATGCACGAATGAAAAAAAAAAGAATAAGTATTCGAATGAAGGAAAAAAGAATTAATATATGAATGAAGAAAAAAAGAATAAATATACGAATGACGAAAAAAAGAATTAATATACGAATGAAGAAAAAAAGAATAAATATACGAATGAAGAAAAGAAGAATAAATATACGAATGAAGAAAAGAAGAATAAATGTACGAATGAAGAAAAAAGAATAAATATACGAATGACGAAAAAAAGAATAATATACGAATGAAGAAAAAAAGAATAAATATACGAATTAAGAAAAAAAATGAATATACGAATGAAGAAAAAAAAAGAATGAAAAAAGAATGAAGAGAGAAAGACTACTTACGAAAAGCTAAATTGAAAGAAATAAATAAAAGGTGAACGTAGAAGAGAAAACCGGGATGGTAACCATTGCAAAAGCAACTAAAGTTACCGGCATCAGATACACTCTTACCCCGTTTTGCGCAACCTCAGTAAGCGCTGAATTGTCGTAGCACTCTTTGTCAAATATTTCTAGTTATTAATTTAGTTATGTTAAATTTTTGAAGTAGATAATCACGTTTAGGTGCGTATCTACAGCACTCATCGGGGTATTAGGAATCGTCGACCAAAACCTTCACCGATACTGTCTACAAGTTTCTTGCAGTTTTTGAGTTGGTTGGGATGACTCTGCATGTATGTATGTATCACGCTTACATCAGTAGAGCTAGGGAGCTGAAAAAAAAAATTTTCTTATTATGTTTTGTAAAGACGATTTTTTCTCTCTTTTAAATTCCCCCCTGAATATGTTCCTACTATGGAGTTCAGTTTGTAATCTAATTTTATCCCTTGGTTTGCGCCAATGCTTGTTTTGGTGATTTTTTTTAGTGATCAGTACCCACCAAAAGGCGTTAGAAGTAAAATGATCTTGATCTCTATTGAGTGACTAACCAGACCTATCACCATATTTTTTCTCATCTATAGTCTGTCAACGTCTCCTTTTTATTGCGTGTGGTCTTGGTGATTAGTTTCTTAATTAGTCGATTTAAGATATCTAGAAAAAAATTCTCGGCGGAAGCGATATGTTCCAGGACCCCAAGTGCATGCTGGGACTGCATTCTGCTTTTTTGAAACATACTTGTAATTTATAAACTAAACTTTACGATAAGTTTGTGTGGGGATATAAGAAAACATAGTAAATAGAGTTTGGCTCACAATCTACGGTTTCGGCATTCACTTAAGGTCTTGTAAAGTATCACAACTGAACTTGAAATATTCATCAACTATTCATAAACAATATCAGTTCAGAATATCCTTCTATTTATAATTAACTAGTTTTTTGAAACATTCTTGCTCGGAGCAATTACTTTATCATGATTTCAAATAACGGTGAGGAAATGATGATTTAGTATGTATGGGTTATTCAACGTCACAGGATGGAAAGACGTTTTGTTTTGAGGTCTTGTTCTTCTTGCTTTTACGGTGGAAAACGAAGACAACTTGAAGTGGAGTATGACAATCGTGAGAGGAATTAATCCCTGAATTGGTTGACGAGATGAATATCTCAGGAGCAGCTGACGACTATTTCATCAGCATGACGTCACACATTGACATTATTTGTAACTACAAAACCAGAATGTTGAATGCTGATTATCAAGGAAGGCCCTCCACACAAAGAAATATTGATGCAACACAATCTCATCATCCTTCTCATCTTTACACATGACTTTGTGCTTAACTAAACAGCACTTATCAGATAAGAGATAAACTTATGTTTGGGCTTGTTCTAGAGTTGAAATTGCTGGGTACTTGAAACATCGGGAAATATCTAAATATCTAGAATATCTTGATTTTTTTAATAAACTCAAAAGGTGGAAAGGCTTTCCTTAATCTCAACCCCCTCCCCCCCCCCCAAAAAAATGAAAACGTTTTTGGAGGTGTTTAGTAAAGTACTGATGTCAATCTCCAAGACTCTAGACAATACGGCCAGGAGTACTGGAACACACTAACACACTGACCATGCTCATATAAAAATGATAAGACCCTTTGCTATCTTTGATATCTAATTATCAAAGATGAGAGAATCATCATCATCATCATCATCATCATCATCATCATCATCATCATTCTTCTATCGTCCATCGTTGGACACAGACCTTCCCTGAGATTCACCAGATCTCCCTATCGTGAATGTTGCGGAGCCAATACTTTCTGGAGTTGTCTTGTTTGTTTGCTATTTTTTCTTTCGGTTCCAGTTTCGCTTCTGATCTCTGGGGATCCATGTTGCCTGCCATTTTTGCAACAATGTGGTTTTCTAATGGATTCTATGATGTCTCGGACTTCTGTTTCCTCCTTGGTATACTGTGCTGTCTTTTGATCTCTCCATGTGATGTTAAGTACGATTCTCCCATATGGACGTTGCATAATTCTCAGTTCGAGGGTCACCCTCTGGGTTAGGTTTCATGTTTCAGCTCCATGGATGTTAACAGACATACAGATATGAACAAACTAATATATATATATATATATATATATATATATATATATATATATATATATATATATATATATATATATATATGTACGTATGTATGTATGTGTGTGTGTGTGTGTTGGTGTGTGTGTGTGTGTGTATTTGTATGTGTGTCTGTGTGTGCTTTGATTACATGTGAACCAATAGAAATAGATTGATATAGATACAGATGAACATGTGAATGACGTGGAAATATATATATATATATATATATATATATATATATATATATATATATATATATATATTGCATGTGAACATACTTATATAGAATCATAAATATGAACATGCAAACAAACTGAGATTGATATGAAGAGATATGTATATATATATGTATATATATATATATATATATATATATATATATATATATATGCAAAGATATGAATATAAAGTAAGAGAAAGTAAGACAAAGAGGGATGAATGAAGAGAATCATGCACTGATGCGAATATGGTGGAATGAAGGGAAATACAAGAACACGAAGCAAATATTCAGACGGACGGATTGATGGAAAGACAGACTAGTTTCCGAAGTGTGGGTGAAAATTCGCGCCAAGCAGACAGCGAACACAGCGAAGTGCACCTACTTATAGCGGAAACAAAGCGAAAACGAAAGTGAAAGTTGAAACGAAACGGAAAGTGTGAAATAGAATCAACATTAACAGATTCTTGCAACGAGTGTTTCCCGCAAAAGATGGAAAGAATTACTCACGGGCCGAAAGCCCCGGAATGAATACGCACATAAGCCAAAGTGATTTGAAGGTGTAAATAAGGTAATTTTAGATAGACATAAATTGTTATTAACACGTGGCTGTCGAAAATAATCCGAGGTAGCCGAGTGACTAGTTTTGGAGAGTGCTTGCTTTCTGCTTGGTAGGAGTCAGTGCCTGCTTCTATAAAAAATAAGATATTCTGCTCTCAGAATGAATTAAACTCTTTATTAGTACATTTTCCATCGAGCGATGGAGATGAGATGTGTGGCTCTATTATCTATGGTCCTTTCTTTCTTGACAGCTGATCTTGTTTTAACTACTATGCCTGGGTGTTTGGTATAGAAGAAGTACTCTTGATCACACTGAAGGCCTCAAAAGGGAAAAAAGTGCTCAATACAAGGTCATCGTGGTTGAAAAGGATGCATCCTCAGCTGGGAACAGCACCTGGTTTTACCAGATAGTCACCCATCAATGCAATGACCTGGCTCAACGATGCTCAAGTTTGGTAATCGTTCAATGACAAAACGATTTGGCCGAAATGGAGATGACGTATCGGTTAACATCATGGACACTGGAATCTTTCAGTCCAGTTCAAATTTCCAACGGAGACTGTTTACGTTCACATCGCACTAACGGCCTCGAGGAAATCATAAATTCATCTCTTTTTCCCCCCCAGCTATTGGTAAAATAGCAGGACAGATTGAGCCCTCTTGCTTTGTGAGGTAATAAGTCAAGGTGACGGAAAATTCTGAATTCAAAAGCAGAAACTGAAATCTCTAATGTAGTCGAACGCTGACTCCTCCAACGTTCTGTCGACTCCTGAGATTGAAATGTTACTAAGCTGTATCGTTCTTTGCCACGATCGTTCGAGTATCAACTTTGATGGCAAGTGCTATATATAAAAATTCCTCATTTATACAGGCTATATTGAGATTCAACTGAGATTTTTTTTCTTTTTGAATGAACATTGTTTACATGTAAGATCGAATACTTCCTCTGAGATAACTGCAAAGAAGAAAAAAAAGTCGAGAACAGACAAGTCTGGCAAACACAGTGGACAGTTGAATACTGATTCACGTGGAATTAATTTTCAAAGCTTATACGGGAAGGCATTCGGGGAATGTAATAATCCTCAATTAGTTCGAAGCCATTTCAAAGGTCAATGCACACACTAACACGCACACACACACACAGAGATGCGTGCACGCACCCCCCCACTCACACAACACACACAAATATATATATATATATATATATATATATATATATATATATACAATAAAAATGTTTTTTGGGTAACCTAAGCCCTGTTTCAATATAAACATGTAGTATAAAATGACATCAATGTACAATACAAATAGAACCTTGTTTAACATGTCAGACTATTTGTGTGCCATAAATTATAAAAGGAGTGGTGTCTGATCAACACTGCAAGGGGTGGTGTCATGTTGATATAACTGTTTTGTCTTTGAAATCCCCAAAAGATTTACATGGTAAACAATTGATGATTCCAGCAAGAGACAATTTATACATTGTACCATATTGATAAAATATGTGTGGAACAGGGGGAAAACTAAAGAAAATTACATAAATTGCATTGACATACAATGGGGAAATAAGTGACTGGAGCGACACAAACAATCTTCTGAAGTTTTTTCAATATTTAGTCTCCAAAGCTTTTTAGACTATATATATATATATATATATATATATATATATATATATATATATATATATATGCATATGCTCTTCCATAGGAATAGAGCCCTTCAGTGAAAGGGGAATTTAAACTAAATGAATGTATCGCTTGAATTCAGCCTTACAGACCGTCCAGTTCCCTAGTGCAGTGGTTATATACTGGCCTCCGGGTCTGAAGTGAAGGTTTTATTCCTGCCTCGTGGTACTGGATGGGATAACGGATAGTCTATAGCCACACTGAAGAGTTGTAATACAACGAAACAGCCGTCTGTGGATGACACAATACACACACACACACACACACACACACACACATATATATATATATATATATATATATATATATATATATATATATAAGGAACATTTCTATGCCTTTTTATAAAAAATGTAAGACAAGTTTTGTAATGGAAAGTGACTTTTGCTGCACCCTATACTTACATTTCCGGACCCTGATCCATTGAACAAACAGCATTTCAAAGTAGCGAGTCGAAGTGCCCTCACTATCACAGGTTTCCCTGTTCATTGTTTAGATCTGCGTAACGAGAAGTAATGTGTGAACTATAATTTGAAGAGCGATTTCTTTCATCTAAGAACGTGTTGATTTTTGATGGTTCTTGGGTGGAACGAGCGAGGAGCCAAATGTTTAGAGGAAATGAGTCCTTAGAGCACCACTTTACATTCTGATTGATCTTTGGCGTGTATGGCATTTAGGGCTGATTGAGAGACGGAAATCATTCATTAGTTGCTATGGAGATACATGTCGTCTCAGAGAGAGAGAGAGAGAGAGAGAGAGAGAGAGAGAGAGAGAGAGGGGGGGGGAGAGAGTGGGGGGGAATGGAATGGAAAGGCTTTGAATTGTACAAACAATGATGGGCTATGTATGGAGGGAAGAAAGAGAAAATGGAGAGAAGTGGCCGAAATGACAACAAAAAAAAAAAAAAAGAAAGAAGAGAAAGCAACAGAATGATAGATATGTATATCAAACAAATCTATCCGTCTATATCAGTTTATTCATACCTGTCTATCCGTCTATTTGCTTACCACAGTCTGTTTCCATCTATCTATCTATCGTTCTATCTATTGTTCTATCTATCCGTCTTGTAATATCTATATATCAATCTATCTATCTACCTATCAATATCTATCTATCTATCTATAGATCTATCCGTCGATCGATTTATCTATCGCTGTCTGTTCATAAGTATTTATCTCTTTTCTAATATCTATATATCTATCTATCTATCTATCTATCTATTCTTAGTCTGTTCATATCTATCTATCCATCTATCTATCTATCTATCTATCGCAATCTGTTAATAAATATAAGTCTATTCATGTATCTATCTATCCATTCATCCATCTATCTATCTATCTATCTATCTATCTATGATTATATCTATTTTATTCATCTTATATATATGAATGTGTAAGAGGGAGAGAGATTGTACAGGTGCACACATGTGGTCATGTATGTGTTCGATCGTGAATCAATAAGTCCTTAGCTAGATACGTATTTTCGAGTCGAATTTAGGCCGAAATTCACGATGTTCCATGTTTGATATATTTAACCAATAATCTCCATTGAATTACATATACCAACAAGCAAGGTGATTATTTTGTACAAATAAAATCGTTTTTCTATCATCAAGATACGGATTTACTGATTTACTAACGAAGTTCATTGGTTAATGTGAATTCTCAATGCACAAAATCAATATTAACGATAGAAAGAAGCATGCATTTATATCGGACAGGGTTGTAAATGCATAACAAAAATCCCAATGAAAGGTCGTATTTAGCTCCTTTTATCCGGTTTTAACGTATACCCCAACTGATAGATACATTTAGAACAGTGGAGAACATTATCTGTATGTGCCCCAGAATGAACAGGTTTGGTTATTCATTCAATAGAAACTATCACATGACCGTTTTGCAGGGTGGTCAATTAAAAGTTTTTTTTAGAAAATGGATGTTACTTTTATCTTGGGTAATGATCACTAAAGTGATTGGATTGAAAAAACAAAAAACAAAAAACAAAAAAACAAGAATACTGCTGGTCATAAACTAAGGGATACATTTAGTTTAAACTTACATTACAAATTGATCCCCCTACACACACATACTAAAACACACTGAGGACATTTTTTGTTGACATAAAGTGTAAATGTTGAAAGATTCAGTCCTCCAGTTTCATTGGTGCAGTCTGTGCACGTGATACGTGCATATATGAACAGGTTAACTTGAAAACTGAAAGAATCTGTTTTGATAGGGACGGTAACGGTTGCTTATAAAACAAGATTAACGTTGGTATAATAATTTCATGCCCTATTTCAGTGCAAGATTCACTGTTACAAATAAAGTTTTCAAATTTGTAGATAATAACACGGACGTTATCGTCGACCAAAACCTCTATGCATGTTTGAAACCTCTCACATGTGTGTGCTCATGCAAGAGTGTAGGGAGTGGGGGTGCAGGAACAGAGAGAGAGAGAGAGAGAGAGAGAGAGAGAGAGAGAGAGAGAGAGAGAGAGAGAGAGAGAGAGAGAGAGAGAGAGAGAGAAAAGAATAGAAAGGCCGAAATATTCGCGCCTGTGCACATACATGTACAATGATGTGATTAACCCCAAGAAACAAGAAGCTGTTGCCAGTTAAATGAGAGACGTGAAGACAGACTGAAAGATCGGCTGCTGAGAAGTCCCCCCAGCGCACGATCGCCCATGCACATGCTCCTGCGCAAGCGCACACGGTAAACTTTCATGAACGCACGAATCTTCCTCAACACGGACGAATGCACCCGGGGCATTCGGTTTGGTGCTGGATACCGGGATGAACTGCAGCGTAGTAATCGGATGGCACGATCGAAGGTGGGCATCGATCAGACACACTCATAATCAACGATACATAGAAACACATTCAGGCTAAAAGAGACAATAGAATCAGAAGTCCTACAATCAGATTAAATGTATAAATGGCTGAACTCTGATACTGACACGAAGGAAACCGAGAGAAAGGCCCAATGTACATATATTCACACGGTGGAAGGGAGATCATACAGCAGGTGTAAAAAGTATGCGATACATTGGAAAAAAAATTCTTTGACCCTATTAAAAATCATCAACATCATCAGCAGCAGCAGCAGCCTTTTACTGTCCATCGATGAACTTAGACCTTCCCCAAAATCCACCAGACTTCTTTATTATCATGGGCGTTGCAGAACCAATACATTCTAATTTTCGTTGTTGTTCTCTTATTACAATACAACTTGGAGCGTCGCTCAACGGCAGCCATCGAACAAAATCAATCTAGTAGATTAGATTACTTCATCTTGCGATGAAGATAAAAAAAAAGAATTACTTTATCATTATTTGAAATATTCATTTTACCTGGATTTTGTAGTTGCTTCTTATTGAAATCTTTATTTCAAGATTTCCCCACGAAAGTGAGTAAAACTTATATATATATATATATATATAAGAAAAAAGTGTATTGAAATAAATTTTCACAGAAAAAAAGACAGATATTAATACAATAAATACAAAATAGAACAAATATTGGAAAAAGATTCGGGATCACTAAGGGGCACCCTGTGATCGTCCAGTGATATTCTGGTTCAGGCGATCATCAAAGAACATTCAAAACTGTTAAGTTTATTTTCGACGACTCAGCCAAATATACCACCATTTCTTTTTTCGATATGAGGTAGTTAAATTTTTTCCTCTTTTAAATCTCCATTTTGTCGCTCGGTTACTTATTTGATATCTTTCACTTTGGCCTGTTCTTGAATCCCTGCTGATCTTTTTCTATATTTTAGAGTTATTTCTGGCATTGCTCTTTCCATGGCTCTCAGTGTGAGTTGGTTTTCAAGATTTTTCGTTACTTTCCATAGCGTTCAATTGTACATGCATTTTGTACTTTACGTTGTAAGAACATTGGCATGCTGTTTTTCAATAGTTCTCCGTATTTATAGATATTCATTATGTACTGTTTTGAAGAGCTCATAGTTTTCCAGCAAATGCAAAATATACAATCTTTTCTATCAAATTTCCTGCCTATATATTTGTTGAGCCGGGATTCTTAGCCGAACAATACCGACAAACAAAATCTTTCAGCTGAGAATCCCAACTCAAAACACCCGAATAAAAAATATATTCATCCAAACCATAAATGAGGAATCATTTCGTTAGGTCTAAATGATTAGTGATCTGAAAGATTTGATAAATTTAATTATCAGTCCCTTCTAAACAGAATCAACTCTACGGCAATAGCATATTGTTATATTTGGTTTAACAAAGAAGCAACTAGAAAACAGTTCGCTCACAATGAATACAACTTATCTGAGGTTGATATTTTTATTATACACCGTGTTTTCCTCGACGCTGGGACCATGAGACTTGCCAGATAATTAAAGTGGATCCAAGCACTTAATTCTGAACATAAATGAGAATGAGCCATCAATGGTAACACTGCTTCCTTAAAAAAAAAGAAAAGAAGAAAAAGTTATTTCCCCTGACAACATTCATCACGATCATGGCATGTGCACTCGTTCACGAATACCTTATCTCACAATTCTATTATTTTGAAATTCCTGATGAACTCATTATAGCTGGTGGAATATACAGTCTTAACCCACAAATAAATACCACCCTATCGGGTTGACTCACATCCACTCTTTTGAAGTAGATCGTTCAAATAAAGCCTTATGTAATCTGGAATGGCGTGAAGCAAAGACATAATTTCTGTCAATACATTTTGGAAATATTTTTTTGCCTTCCCTGATCCCTAAAATAGAATTAATTGCTCGTTTGCTTGTCATTGAAGAAGAATAACAGCATGAGTTGAATTATGATGAAACACCTACAGAATTAGGATGAGGGTAGTCAAGGTTTAGACCCCGTATAGGATGGCTAGCCTATGGTAGTGCAAGCTCAACCTTAAAAAAAAAGAAGATCCCAATAATCTTAAAAAGAAGAGTATACAACCTATGCGTCCTCCCAATAATCACTTATGGAGCTGAAACATGGAACCTAACCAAGAGACAGACTTACAATCTGAGAAGCATGCAACGCGCGCATGAGAGAATTATGCTGGGCCTCACATTGAGAGTCCGCAAGACAGTACAATATATCAGGGAAAAATCACAGGGACTCCGAGACATCATAGAATCCATGAAAAAACAGTGGGCTGGCCATGTTGCCAGAATATCAGACAACCGATGGACATCATAACTCACAACATGGATCCCCAGAGATCACATGTGCAACCGAAGCCGGCTGAGCACTAGATGGAGAGATGAGCTGGACAAATTCAGAAAGTACTGGCCCTGCAACGCTCACTATAGAGAATTGTGGCGAGTCCTTGGGAAAGTATATGCCCAACGATGGACGTTAAAAGGCTTATGATGAGTCAAAAGATATCAAGACAATATTATTGAATGGTCTCTGAATACGAAACATCGGCTTTATTTTCTTGAATAGTGCCTTGTCGGACAAATAACGTTTTCCCATGTGTGTACAAGCAACATCACACAATTCTGATCACATATTTGGAACGAGGCCTCTTCTACTGGTGCACGTGTGTGTGTGTGTGTGTGTGTGCACTTGCCAGTTTTTGTAGGCGTGCGTGCACGCATTGACCTTTGCTCTCTGCTGAGTCTGGGACCAGCGTGTCACAACCTGACCAGGAAATTGAATGCGTTGTCGAGAGTTGATTAAAACCAAAGTGAATATTGTGCACATCGGGAAATTGTTCACAGCTTCGATTTGGAATGTTCTCGCTAAAGCCCCCAGGGGTCGTTAGCTGGGGCTTGTTCGGGGCTGGCGAAGTGAGGCTCCGGTCAAATGGTAAAGATAGCGACGGGGGCGGCGGAAGAGTAGAAGGTGAAGTTCAGAAGGTTTAGATGGAATACAAGAATAGGAAGAAGAGAAATGAGAAATAATAATCGAGAATTCAGAAAAGAAATAAAGAGACCAAAAGAAGAAGAAGAAGAAGAAGAATGAGAGACGATACTGAAAAAGAATAAGCGGATACATCATCACTATCATCAGTAGCAGCAGCAACCTTTTAGTATTCGTCGTTTGTCATTGACCCTCTATAAGATTCAATATATGTCTCTACCGTGGGCGTCGCGGAGCCAATACTTTCTAAACTTTTGATGATGGTATCAACATTTTTCAGTCAGGAATACCCGATCGTCTTTCTATGTAAGTTATTGCCAATTGCCCATTCGATTTGCGCCATTTAGGTTCTTGGGGATTCCTCTTGAATAGTGGGTTGGGGACTCGTACATAATTTTCACAAAACTTGTATCAACCCGCGTAGTCACCCTCAAAATTGGGGTTGTCCAACCTGTAGGAACTTGTCCAACACACATACCCATTCCCACCCATACGCAACCTCTCCCTCCCTCTCTCTCTCTCTCACACACACATACACACACTCTCACGTAAATACATGCATGTGAAACATGTATCGTAATCTCCGAAATATTCAATGCTGATAACACGGAAGTATTTCATGATAACAATTCATAATCTAACCGTTTAATGAGTTCAATCGAGTCTGCTGGGGTCGTAGAGTGATTCTGTTGTTCCAATTTCCCAAGTGGGGAGTGCCAGCCTATCTGCATAGAAAATCAGCTATCGAAATAATATTCAAAGAAAGTGAGAAAACATCCGTTCAAAGTCTATTTGCACAGAACCAGATCTATCAACATATTTGCATTAGGAAGAAAGAGACCTACCGTATTTTTTTTTTGTCCTTCTTTGAGTCGAAACTATTCCCAGCTTAAACCGTTGCTTTTGCAGGCCCCTACGTGAGTTTGATCCTTCCCTAGTGTCGCCTTTTGAGTTGACAAGTCTTTGTTGATTCAGTATCTACGATTGATCAATCCAAGCGCTTCATACAGACTCACAATCTGCAGGAGGTTTTCATGTCCGGGAGCTGTTAATTCAATATATTTTGATCCCAGAATGAGTGGAGAAAGCATGAACTTGCAATGGTACACCAGTGAGTCCATTGCCTGATACGTAATTTTTGTTAAATTTTGATCTGAGATGTTCATCGTATAATTTTTCGAACTGTGCCATTATTACTCTCCTCTAAATTATGTGCATTGAATGTTGAAAGAAAAATGAAGTAGAAATTGTAATGTAAAATAAATGCCTGTATTATCGTGAGGCTTCGGATTTATAGATTTGCTTACGTAGAGTTGTCGGTTAGAAACGAACTCATTTGCATTGCAAGACTATTTTGCTAACTGTTGCACCAATGTCAGAGATAGGAAGGAGTTTGGCAAAAAGTTGTGAAAAGCTAGGATATTGAACGCATTGCTTGTCCAGATAAATACTGGAAAATAGAAATTGTCTCTTAAGGAGTAAAATAGAATGATATAGTTTTTTGTCAAATTACAGTCCTGACCTAATTCAGGAAAGTAAACTCTCAACTGCTTATTTTTTTCCGATTTGTTACGTAGAACCAAACAGATATATCAAATCAATATTTTCCTACCGTTAGTTGAAACCATGATCTAGTAATCGGTAGTGACTGAGCGAAATGTAGTATATATATATATAAAAGAATTAGTACGGGAAAGTACTTTTCAAATAACTAATTACAAAATGAAAGAAAAATCAATCTGGCTGCAGCAGAGTAAAATTTCACTTCTACTTCTATAACAAGTGTGGATGATTATTGTATCTTTGTTGTATGTATGATAAATTGATAGAAATATGGAAGTAATCTCTTTGACTCTGTAGGCAAATGAGCCAGCTACTAATCTCTTGGTTGTGATTTAAAATCATGATTGGGAAGTGTTACTTTTATAGTTTTATATAGTTATTAGAATGAAAAAAAGGCCTTCGCGTTTTTCAAACATAATTATTTCTATAGATATGTAAGGCTTGTCAATTTATATTAGTTGGTGAGAGGGACGCCTAAGAGCCATATTGTTTTGATCACAATGATAGGGGAAAGTTGATTTTACATATCAGTTTTAATTTGACGTAAACATCAGAGCAAAGAGTGAAAAGTATACCGCTGAAAATAAGGTGAGGATTATTTTTGTTCTTTTTCTCATTACGATGGGAAAACAAAGTCAACTCCAGCCTTGGACCAGAGTTTGACAAAAAAAGGGTGAAAAGCTACGACGAACCAAACTGATGTATCAAATAAGCATTTTCCTACTCTTATTTGAAATCATGATTAGGTAATTGGTAGGTGGCTCTCTCACTGACTGAGCCCAAACTAACAAATCTTACACACACACACACACACACACAGATATATATATATATATATATATATATATATATATATATATATATATATATATATAAGTATGTGGTATGATTTTGTATTCATTATGTATACAATACACAAGTTGAAGTGATCATCTTGTCCAATTGGAAGTGGGAGTTATATATTTTCATTATATGAATTATTCTATGATAGATGGACATTGTTTGTGTTTGCTTTGGCTTTTTAACTGGTTATATATATTTTTTAAATATAAGATTTTAAAGAAAAAGAGAAAAATTGTATTTGATTTTAGGTTATGATGAACATCAAAATTTGTCTGATTAGAAGTTCTCCGATTCGGTTTCAAACCGAACTTGGGTTTTCACATTTTTGGTTTTATAAAACACTGAATCACTGTTCAAATTGCGCTTTAAAACTAAACCAAAGAACTTCGGAGGAAGATTAAGAAACCAATGGTGAAGGAAAAAGAAAGAGAAAGGGATATCAGAAAGAGAATAATACGAAGGGAGGAAATTGTTGGAAAAGAAAAAAGAAAAAAAAAAGGGAAGAAAGTGTGAGGGCAGAAAAGAGAACAGATAAAGAAACTGAATGAAAAGAAAGGAATGAAAACATGACAAATGGAATGAAGGAAAGAAACAAAGAAGGGGACTAAGTAGGAAGGGGAAGGGGTGGGGAATGAATGAATGAATGAATGAATGAATGAATGGAGGAAGGAGGGAAGGAAGGAATGTTGGAAAAAGGCATCAAGAACTGAAGGGCGACCAGTATTTGAATAATAAAGCACTCGAAAATGAAGAAAAGAAAGAAGAAAGAATGGGGTCAGCAGCAAAGATTTCTGGTTTCCCGCTCTAGAATCTAATGGCGTCTATTAGCGCCATCTTTTCAGGCTGTAAATGCATTTAGGCAATATGTCGGGAATTCGGCCAAAGTTGGCGAACGAGCTTATGATTTAATAATTTTCGCCTTCCCAGATTTCCGAATTAGGAAAGGAACTGGAGGACATTGGATAGGATATTAACTGTGTCGTGGAGTGATTCCTGGATACGGACGAATAAGAGGAGAGTAGCGTTGCATTGTAGGGGAGCAACGGCTTAAATAAAGACCTAAAACCAGACAAAATATAGCAAGCAACCTTACGCTGACTTCGTCATTAGCGATCCCTTCCTGGGATTCCCACAACAAACGTTTCTCTTGTCTCGGCTTGTGATACGTCAAATAAACTTAGGGTTGACAAGCGCCAGAGGTGGTGACACTCCATCATCCTAACTTACAGCATCAAGTTTTCTAAAGAGTTTATCAATCAAGGTGCTCACCGGGCTCGATTTTGCTCAACTTTGTTGATCACGGGAGCTCCGGTGTATCAACCTGAATTGGCTGTTAGCCACAACCAGATAAAAAGGAAAAATATTTCTAGAGGAGGTGGTTGATATGTAAATGGTATCACAAGAAATCATAAGGTGAGAAGCGAAACGAGATATGGCAGGATTTCAAACAAAGATAAGAAGTTGTATTACAAATGTTCAGGAGGATTGCAAATGCCCTGATAATCGAAGCTTAAATTGAGAATGTCCAGAGATCGAGATAGATTCATAAATCATATATATATATATATATATATATATATATATATATATATATATATATATATATATATATATATATATATATATATATATATATATATATATATGTGCAGGACGAGTCATTCGATAGAAACACAAAAATGTCCTCTACATTGGCGTCTGATCTGATCAGAAATTGGTAATCAGAAACACATACATACCTACAAGCGCATAGACGTACACATGCAAGCGCACGTGCACATGCATAAATGTATAGATATATATATACATATATTAATAATTATGTCATCCACAGACAGCTGCTGTATTGTATTACAACTCATCAGTGTGGCTATAGACTATCTAATATCCCTTCGAGTACTGCAAGGTAGGGTCGAAACTTTTCTTCAAACCCGGAGGCTGACATTCGACCTCTGCCCTATGCAGAACAGGACGGTCAGTAAAACCGAATTATGTGATACATTTACTTATACTCAATCATATATATATATATATATATATATATATATATATATATATATATATATATATATATATATATATATATATATATATTATAAGCTATATAGCAATGCTCTTCCAACTCTAGATTGGGGCACTCTGGTTGATGGATAATTGTGCATAAGTGAATATATGAAAAAAATTGTCTCTTCTCATTTCCCTCCTTTGATTAAAAAATATACTTGGGATTTCGACCGCTAAGATTTGGATAAATTCCGACCATGTTAACCCCTAAAGGTGTGAAAAATCGTCCTCTGATATTTCGACACCTAAAAGTAGAAAAAAATTCTCTTGGATTCCTTGAAAGTTGAAACAAATAATCTTCCGCTCGATTTCGACTCTTAAGATTGAAAAATTACTCCATCGACTCTGACCCCTGAAAAAAATTTTCACTCCTTAAAGTCTAATAAATTAGAAAATACTTTTCCTTATTCTCAGAAGTAAAATTATCTTCCCCACCCAGTTTTTGACCCCAATAAAGTGAAGTAAAAATCTCCTTTGCATTCCCTCCCTAAAAGTGGAAAAAATAGCTCTCAATTTGGACCTCCAGTGGGGAAAAAAAAATTTTTCCCGATTCTGATCATCTCCCCCACCTCGCTCTAAAAATGAAAAAAAAAAATCCTCTTTTGATCCCCGGGTGAGGCAAAAATAATACCCCCCATTTCGACTCCTAGAGGTGAAAAAAATCTACCCTCGACCAATTTTGATCCCCAAAGAAGAGCCCTACCATTTTAACCTCTAATAGTAAAATTCCGTTAGATTTCAACCTCTAAAGGTAGGAAAAAAATTCCTGTTCATTTCGAACTTTAATAGTGAAAAAAATATCCCCCCCCAAATTTGAACCTGAAAAGTGCACATAAGACAAATAACCTAAAATTCCGACCTCCAAAAGTAAAATAAAAACTTCAATTTTTACTTTTGAAAGTAGAAAAATATCTCCTCTCCAATTATAAACCCTCAAATTAAAAGAAAATCCTTTTGGAAGCCGACCCAAATAGTATAAAAATATTGTCTCTTTATTTTGACTTCTCAAAAGGAAATACCGGCCGATCTCAAGTGAAAAAGAAAAAGAAAAAAAGAGAAAGAAAAAAATCTCATCTTCCGATTTCGACCCTAGAATAAGAAATGAAAGAAGAAAGTTTCCCTAAGATTTCGATCTCTAAAAGTGAAAAAATGAGTGATCCTTATCGATTTCGACCCCTAAAAGTGAAAAATACAAGTTTCCCTTATACGATCGACATAACTCCTGTTCCCCCAATTTCATACTGGGAAAAATATACCATAACCGTACTTCATCAAAACATCCACGTATCAAAACATCACTATTCAAGGTATTCATGTACAACCAATATATTATATTAGATATGTTAAAACATATTTTGGCTTCTTTCTGAATAAAGAACGCAGTCTATGTCACACTTTTATCTCTGAAGATTAGGATGAGATTTGAAAATATTCTTTTATTATTATTATTATTATTATTATTATTATTATTATTATTATTATTATCATTATTATTATTCATCAAAAAGTATTTTTAACATTGATGAATAATCACAAGAATAAACGTCCCCACTTATTTGAAAGCTCTTCATGAACATATTTTGGAAATTTTCAAAAACAAATTTGCTAAAAACACTTTCCAGGGTTCAAATCCGTACCCGTAGAAAATTTTATGTATTTATATCAAGTAGTTTTCTGAGGTAGGCAAATACAGGCAAACAAACAAACAGACTTTTGGTGAAACAATAAAATCAGATTTTGCCATTTGTTTAAGTTCGGCGATTGCAGTCTGCTGTTTATTTTTGTCAGTTGCTATTCATGTTTCAATGACGTCACTTAATGGTGTGCGAGCATTAGATATTTTTTTTCGTTTTAGTTCGAAGGAGTTTTTCAATTATCAAATGTATTCAAGTAATCAATTAATTAATTAACCGAAAAATTAATGATCGATCAACAACCTAATTATTGAATACATTTAATGTACCAGTACCTCGACTAAAGAGTTGATCGTTCAGTGTCTCCTTGGCTTAATCACGAAAGGTTCCATTATTTGCAAACTATTTCTGTAAAACTCCACCCTGATATTGAATATGGAAGAAAATGCTACCGAAAGCACTCTATGTACATTGAAACCAAAAATCAGTTCATTTGTACAGGTATCCCTTATCTGTCATTTTTAATCGAAGGTGTATTAAAGAAAGCATGCTGACAAATGACACACACAGACACACACACAGACACACACAGACACACACACACACACACACACACACATATATATATATATATATATATATGCATATATATATATATATATATATATATCGAATCACCTGATTTAATAATAGAAATGCTTGGAACCATTTCAATTAATTTATACAATAGGGGAACAAAAGCGTGGCTGACCTTTGGAAAAGAACCTTAGGTTTATCTGCCCTCTCCTAAACTCTAGAAAAATTATCTCGAACGAAACATACAGTGAGTGCAAATTGTGTCCGATACATTCCAATAATTTTATTTCAATATCCGTATACACTTTCAACATTTCCAAAGTTTGGATTAATGATTAGTGATTTTTGCACACTATTTTCTAATGTTCAATCTTGTTCCAATTCTTCTTGATTGTTTAATTTTTCAATCATGGTCCAATACATGTTGCTTGTTGTATTTTTCAATCTTCTAATGCATCTTGATTTGTTTGATTTTTCAGTCTTGTTCCAATATTTCTCGATTTGATGTATTTTTCAACGATGTTCGAATACGTCTTGATTGTTGTATTTTTCAATCTCGTTCGAATACATCTTGATCTGTTGTATTTTTCGATCTTGTTCCAATACATCCTGATTTGTTGTATTTTACAAATTTTGGTCCTATTCTGTCAATTTTGACGCTATATTAAGTAGTTAAATTAAAATTCTTGAAATGAATTGGATACTTTCTATTTTTCATTTAAATCAGTCATACCATTAACTTATCTGTAATGAATTTGTCGTTCGAAATTTTGAGTCAGGACTCGTCAGCAGGTCAAAACGTTGGGCTTCCAGTATAGGATCGAAATTGCATCTTTAGTAATGGTTTGCAAGACACACTTGCTTATCACACCATTAGGACGAGGTACCAAGATTAATCTTTTACTTGGAATTTCATTTTTGGGGGTTAGACTCCGTACATGGATCATTAGGTGTGGAGGATAAGATCAAGCTTGAACACTGACAGAGACGAACGGTCATAAAGATAGAAAGGATCTGACAACAACTGTGAACGGATCGGAATAGACAGAATTTAATGAGTTGAGGGGAAGGAACGCATCTGTTGGGCAAATTTTGGAACGTATCTCAGAGAGTGTATACCTTTTTGCACCCTGTACACTAACTAAAATCTGAATGATGATAAGATATTGAAATACA
>OY735223.1:41524218-41561718 GCA_963457665.1 Thysanoteuthis rhombus | reverse complement strand
TAGTCGTTATGATCAATAGGAATATGAAAGTATTAAGAGTATGTAGTCCCCCAAGAGTGCAGTGAATGTGACAATCACAGCAATATATATATACATAAATTATTTTCCACCTATCCATCAATCCATGTATCTATCATTATATATATATATATATATATATATATATATATATATATATATATATATATATATATATATATATATATATATGGTACACCGAGCAGAAATATTAACCCAAGAAAAAACCTTAGAAGTAAAATATTATATCAGAATATCTAAAACGTCATTTAAACTCAGATTAGCCCATCACACATCCATTACAAACGAAAAATAGATAAAAATGATATATTATTATCCACATATCAATGGAAAAGTTGCAAAATTAATTACAAACCAACTGTAAAGTGAAAAATTCCGAGACAAACCAATACATGCGATAATATGAAAAATCTAAGTTATCTCTGTGTAAATGAGAAATTTGAAATTCTCAGGTTTGCTTAAAAAACGAAAACAAAATAAAATAGATTTACCAAACAAGAAAAAATAGAATAGCATCAAAATGCCGGCTTTGCTCAGATTTTTTATCAAAAAATATAACTCAATAACTCATGCATTAGTAGCCTAAAAGTAATACAGTTTCCCCATATACTCATCTCAAAGAACCACCTAATCCATATTGTCGACTTCACCCCGTCCAAGTAAACTAGGAACAATACAATTCACCATGGTCATAAAGCATTGGGAATAAATCTAATGTAACAATCAAGGTTAAAATCAAGACATCTCTTTGAGCACATTAGAGCATCCATTCTTAGATCTTTCCTACACCCAGCCCATACCTCTTGACATGTAACTTATAACCACCAGCAAAACACACGCTATAAACTTAAGAAAATAACTATAAAACAAAACTCCACCTATCATAGTAACACTCACAATATTTTCCAAATTTAAATATACACAAACATTCGCCTGAAGAGGCCTAACAGGGCAGATACATAGACATGTTTGGGTAGCGAATCTACTTTATATATATATATATATATATATATATATATATATATATATATTATTTATATCTTATTTATAGTCATCAGTAGTGCCATGGAGAAGCTGTGAATGGGGGACGGATCCCAGGTTACCAGGCGTGCAGCTTAATTTAGCCTGCTTCGTCCGAAAACGAACGCAAGTTTTATTGTCGGTGCAGTGACACTTTGAATGAGTAAAACCAGCCAGAAAATGATAGATTGTGTCTTTTCAGCGAGTTATTCAATTCCGATTTAGAGCTTTACAGTAGAGAATCAATCACCAATAAACATCCCATGACCTGGCATCAAAAGACCTCTAAAATAGCTACTTCTGTTTATATTCATTCTCAAGTGTGATAAACATAATCTTCCAAAGAAATCCCGGGTGACAGTGAAGAGTTACAAGCAGAATATTAATGACTGTTTTTGTGTTTAAATAGCCGCTTACTTACAGTAATACTCACGGCACTTTCACTGTTTCGCTTTGATTGTTTTCTCAGAAGAAATATGATCACCATAGGAATCCATTAATTATAATATTACTCCATATATTAGTCATAAAAAATAAAATCCTATTTGATGTTTAGTACCAAACCAATAATATCTTATTGTTTTATTACCCAATTTTCATCAGATTATATTGACACTCGCCTTATTGCAATTTATATCAAACACGTCTAACTTCTACCATAGTGAATTAATATCACACATTTGCTGCCCTATGAAAGCAAAGCTTAGTAAACGAAGGCTTTCCCTGTTATACGGAAGTAAAGTGTCCAAGTGTGAATTTTTCCTTAAGCTTGTATGGCGTAAACCTAAAAAGCATTGACTTATATAGGTTATGCATTTTATTGTTCTCACGACCCAGAAAGGTAATGATGGTTTGTTGGGCAGAGTGCTCGGAGGTTGGGGTAGTGAGAAGTACAAGGGTCATGCCCGTATAACTGCTCACTGCAATGCAAACAAAGAATAGTTTCACTATTCGTTTTTTTTCGTAAAAGTGATAAACTTGCGTAAAGCAAACTTTCAAAAACCGGGATTTACCAGTGTCTCCTTTAATCATGTGATATCGGAACATCAAAAATATTTTTAATCATTCAGAATAGTTGCTGATTTCATAGACTCATCCACGAAGTTAAACTTTATAAACTTTCACAGTGTCTTCAATATCGTCAACCCAAATTTTCTCTTGTCTCACAATTGTGGTCCTTAGCATTCTATCAGAAATACACACCACCCGACAGGCACCTGGCAAACAATTGACCAATTATAAATTACAATAACTGAATGACTGGTAGCGGCTACTTAATAAAAGGTGTATCGGTCACCCTAACGGTTACGGCAGCGAAGGTGCATGAGTGGCCAAATTTGCCGCGATATTAATTCTAAGTGACCACTCGTTACTGGACACTTGAATTAAACGTATTGAGGTCAATTCGTTGATAGAAGCATCGAGACTTAAAAATGCCGATAGGTATGTCCATCTATTTCGATAACTACGTCGCTGCTAATATCGGCAGGCTCGCTTGTCAAAACCTTATCAAAAATCATTGGCAGACCTTTTGTCAGAATAAACGCCCGGCCTCTAAAGAGAGGAGCGCCGACGGCTTTTTACACGACAAGTGCTCCCTCGAACAAATAAACTAGGACAATCTCTCAGTTGAGACCACTTGAAAGTCCAAATTATTGTTATTATTATTATCATTATTATTATTTGCAATCTCACACCGGTTTATTATTTAATTGATCGATACCAGTAGTATCTGATGACTTACACCGGAGATTAAGCGACAGCAAGATTCGAAAGGTGAATGAGCCACGGTTTAGGAATAATAGAAGACACTGTCGTTCAATTTTCTGACGAGTATCGACATTGTGAGCCTGTTCACCAATGTTCCTCTGGATGATTCTATATCACTGTATCGAGAATGAATTGAAATACAACCCAATATTAGGGAATGCATTAGCAACCCGATAGACAACATTTGTCGATCGCTTGCATTATTCGTACAAATGACAATTGGGTTCTGAAATATATCGGTGGGAATAAGGCATGTTGATGGGGCCACCATTGTCCTGAGTAATGACGAACATAGACATGGAGTACTTTAAAGAAATTACCATCGGAATTACTAAAGACTATCACCGTCGATAGGATAGGAAGATGACTTTTTCAATCTGCCACATTACATGTGAACTCCAAAAGATTTACAATACAATGCACGATATAGAAAATAAATGGTGAGATTGCCTATCTAGATGTGCTGGGTTTGGAACATCCATACACTATAAAGAGGGATTCATTGAAGGTAATCTAAACCAATCACATATTACGAGAAATGATCGTTCCAAACGTACGAGCTGCAACCCGGACAGACAATATGTGACTAGCATACAGAAACAACTACATAATGAATATTATATCGGCAGAAATCAGAAAAGAACAAGCAGAAGCAGAAGCCTAGAAAGGACAAAATGAATATGCCAAGGCAATACTACAATCCATAGTATTGAAAGAGGATAGAACATACGCTCTGTGTTACACCAGAACAGTGTCAAAAACGGTTTCATGAAATGCACAAAACTCATCAAGGTGCCACTACCACTTGTAAAAAACATGACCAAGATTCCTATGTATATTATCCATGCAGTTGTGACAAAAAAAACAAAGTTGAGATCAGCCCATCCCCATGAAAAAAGTTTTGGGGATAATGAAAAGCTGTTAAACTTTGAAAACACTTTGTGTGGAATGGCTGACCACGCATCGTGGGAGATGAAGTGACATCAAATTTTATGAAATTAGGAAGAAACAGTTCACTGAGTGAATCAGTGGAAAGGATATGTCCACTTACTATGCTCAGATAACTCGATCAGCTAATCTATGATAGACAATAGAAGCTTGTAAGAATCAATACAGAAAAAAAACAAGCAGTGAACCTAAGCTCATACTGGTATGACAAAGAAGATTGGAGCACGTTCTAAGTTCAAAGGAGGTCATGAATTCAGAAGACGATTCAAAGAAATCACAGACGTACAAAGAGACGCGATGTGGATAGAAAGGGCTATACAGGAGAGAATTGTGCTCAACTTAACTTGGAGAGATCACTAAACTGCACAACATATTCGAGGAAAATCAGGAGTCCGCTTTACCATAGAATCTATAAGAAAACTTAAATGAAAGCAGGATGGTCTTTTTGTGAGAACTGATATCACGACTCACAGGAATCCTGAGAGATTACGCGACCAACTAAATAAGTTCAAAATGTATTGGTTCCGTGACCCCTAAGATAGAGAGGTCTGGTGAATCAACTTTCAGAATCGAAGATGCAAAACTGGGGAAAGTAGACCACTATATCTACCTAGAACAACAAATCTCCATGAAACCCACGAAAGAGGAAGAGATCAAGCGAAGAATCACCCTAGGATCGCAAGCCTTTAGCAGAGCATGCTCAATCTTCAAAAACAAGTCAATCCCAAAGAGAATACAACCAATGAATCCTCCCGATGGTCACTTATGGAGCTGAAACATGGAATCTAACCAGAAGTCAGACCCAAAAACTGAGAAGCATGCAACGCGCACATGAGAGAATTATGCTCAAACTCACATGGAGAGATCACAAGACAGCAGAGTGTATAAGGAAGAAAATGGGAGTCAGAGACATTATAGAATCTATCAGAAAGCTTTAATTGCAATAGGCTGGCCATGTTGCGAGGATGACAGACAACCAATCGACATCACGACTCACAACATGGATCCCCAGAGATCACATGAGAAACTGAGGCCGACAAAATACAAGATGGAGAGATGGACTGGACGAATGTAGATAATACTGGCTCTACTACGCCCATGATAGAGAAAATGGCGAATGCTTTGAGAGTATTCAATTAGATGCTGAGTGCCCCAGAAAATGTGTCCTGTTCAGTTTTTTACACCCATCGTCCAAACCCGCGACTTTCTGCGTATGAGGCAGGCAGGCTTACCATCACACTATCCTAACTGACGTTGACCGAAGTAAACAACGAGACTGAATTTGTCACAGTTTGATAGCCGCAGAAAAATCTTACAAGTATTGATTTTCGAAGGATAAAGCATGTGCATTCATATTTTCTGTATACACTCTGCGTATTAGATAATGACTATGATTTTTTCCTCTGTTAAGAAGAACATATGCCTGTAATAATCTATTCCTTTCGCAAATAGAATTCAGAAATGCGCATAGAATTATTTGAAATGCCAGTCATTTTTAGCATTTCTTGTATTTGTTTCTGGTCTGTTTTCCTGTCGAAATTCCCGAAGGGATATCTGGATTTTATTTCCTGTTTCGCTCGACTTGAATGTTTCCCAAATGATTTGCTTCTTGTTGTATTTCATGATAATGGCTATAGTCGAAGCAACTTTGAAATCAACGAAAATAATCTGAAGATATAAAAGGCCATGTCTCTTTGTTTGCTGGTATGGTTTCTGTCACGCTAGAGCAAAGGGAAAAAGAGGAAAGTAGAAAACTGTTTTTCTCATGTTGAAGAAGAAATTTGTTTTTCATCAAATTCTGTTGTCTTATTGTTTTTGAAATTATTCGAAAACAGGAAAAAAATAAAGCTATAGAAAATCGACGGAAAATTTTTTATACGTGGTATACGGTTTTTGGCTTGTAATGAATACATTTATACTGAAACATGTATTCGTATAATTCATCAATGCGTGAATAATCACGTGATTTTTGACAGGTACTGAATCAATTGACATATATATATATATGTTTATATATATATATATATATACATATATATATATATATATATATATATGTATATGTATATATGTATTTATATATATATGTATATATATATATATATATATATATATATATATATATATATATATAAATATATATGTGTGTGCGTGTGTATGTGTGTTTCTGCAGAATTTTGGAGAATCTTTTTCTCTGGCAGTATTGTTTTGGTGCGAATACAAATCAGCACTTGCACACATTTGCTGGCTGTTCGAAGTTCCATGGTTTGACAACCACTTTAATAGTTTTAATCAAGCATAAAAACTGTGATAAAAGACATAGACAAAAAAACTCCGCAAGGATCAAATTAACCATTTTTATTGATCATCCTGCAAGATCGACTTATCAACAGTGTAGGTACATTGAAGTAAATACTTGACTTGGATTGGTTTGGGCAAAGGTCGCAGATATGGCTTTTGATTTTGTCCGAATTTTCTCGATCATTTATCCATTTTTTCATCTTTTTTTTTCAGTTTCTTCTTCCTCCCCCCCATCCTTGCTTTCTACTGCTAATTTCATTTAATCTTTTTTTTTTCCTTCATTTTTTGCGTCTTCCTTTTGACCATTGATATTTCTACCAACAACTTCGTCTTTCCTTTTATTTATTGTTTAGTTTTCTACCGATCTTACCGTTTTTTTTCTATTACTGATGTTTTTCTTTCATTTTTTTCTGTGTTCCTTTCTTTCTTTTTTATTTTTTTATACCAATACCTCCGTCTTCCCTCCTTTCTTTCTTTCTTTCTTTCTTTCTATCATTTTAATAACAATACCTCTGTCTTCCTCCCTTTCTTTCCTTCTTTCTTTCAATCATTTTTATACCAATACCTCCGTCTTCCTTCCTTCTTTCTTTCTATCATTTTTATACCAATACCTCCATCTTCCTCCTTTTCTTTCTTTCTTTCTTTCTTTCTTTCTTTCTCTCTCTCTTTCTTTCTCTCTTTCTTTCTTTCTCTCTTTCTTTCTTTCTCTCTTTCTTTCTTTCTTTCTTTCTTTCTCTCTCTCTTTCTTTCTCTCTTTCTTTCTTTCTCTCTTTCTTTCTTTCTCTCTTTCTTTCTTTCTCTCTTTCTTTTTTTTCTTTCTATTTTTTTTCTTTCCATCACTAATTTTTCCTACCAATCTTTCTATCTTTTTCAATCCATCAGTTATTTTTTCACCAATCCTTCTGTCTTTCTTTCTTTCTTTCTCTCTTTCTTTCTTTCTATCTATTTTGTCTTTAAAAAAATATTTTCTTTTATTTGTTTTTTTTTTGGTCTTCAAACTTTCTTTGCTTTGTGTTTATTCCTCATCATGCTGTATATTATTTCGTTGCTCTGTAGTACACTCTCTTGTTTCTATCATGACTATATAGACTAAACGCACTCAAACTTACACCACACACACACACACACACACACACACACACACACACACATATATATATATATATATATATATATATATATATATATATATATATATGTATGTATGTATATGTATATATATATATATATATATGTGTTTGTGTGTGTGTGTGTGTGTATGTATATGTATATATATATATATATATATATATATATATATATATGTGTGTGTGTGTGTGTGTGTGTGTCAAAGACAGTAGGAATAACCTCAGACAAACCTCATTTAAAAACATTAAAACATATACTGAAATATTTGACAGATTATTACACAAGCATCCAACGACGTACACAGATATTAAAGTGAACAAACAAACAAAGAGCCCACTCAGAGAAAATAAATCTCTCCCAATGTCATGCTCTGACTATACGTTGAATTAAAATCAGTTGATATATGGCTATAATTCAAAAAGAATAAAAGTATGTGTTTTGATTTTTTAATATTCTACATATTATCTTATTATTCAAGAAAATACCTCTCGATCGGAACAAAATCTGGATTCGCCTGTAATTTGATCAATACTTCCTCAAAAAATGATCCAAACATCCGCTAGATATCATTGAAAGTCATTGAGAACTTTTGGAGATATTTGGTGGACAAACAGACAAGCATGAGTGAATATATATACATCTCCCTCTTTCGTTGGTAAAGATTGAATATCTCAGACTCAAAATACGTTCCTGTTACCGCCCAAATATTCATTCAATTCCCCCTCACCATCCATCAAGGTTCATCCATCGAAAATATGTTGACGAAACCCATTAAAAACTTTTGGAAATAGTGTGTGGATTGATAAACAAACAAATTATTTAAATATTTTGAACCGTTGTTCCAATATTCTGAACCGAAAAAAAAATTCCTGGATCTGCCTAAAAAAAAGTGATTGAACAGTTTAGTTGGGGATAAGGTGTGATCAGACTTACAAACATAATTGAATGTAAATAACTTTTTCATCTCTGTTAATGGAGCTGAGCTGGGCTTTTATGAACATTTCCAGATCTGCTTCTCAATCAATTCAATACTTTCCGTGTCTATGGTCTACCTTTCCAAGAAATTTCATTGAAATAGGTGGAGGACTTTTGGAGATACCGTGTGAACAGACATTAAAATTAAAGTGAATACATGTAGCTCTTCCAACTGGGCTTTTATAAAAATACGACCACAATGTTCTGTAATGTGTAAACATCTGCTGTGTTATACACACAGGAATACTCTCGAGCAATCATTTCAAAAGGCTGTTGTTTTGATTTAAAACAACAGGCTTTTCCCTATCAGCCTAAAGAGGGTTTTTTTTGTTTTTATCTTTTTAATGTAAACTAAGTAACTGCAAAAGAAGTAGAGAAAATGTTTATTGAGGGTAAAGAAAGGAAGAAATGGAAAATATAATAGAGAGGAAAAGATTTAAAGAGAGGAGGAGGAAAACTGAATCAAGGAAATAAAGGAATGAAGACAGATTGAATGAAAGAAAGAGGAAATAATGATCAGAGAGAAGAATTGGAAAGAGAAAACTAAGTAAAGGAATACAGATCGTTAGGAAGAAAAACGTTTGAAAAACGAAAAAACAAAGCGGGAAAATGAACAGAGAGGAACTGTTGGAATAAAAGCAAGGATTGGTCCAGGAATTCGTTTACAATCGTGATATATTTTTTCTGTTTTAACATTTTAAACATACCAGTATTTGCTCATCAATGTCCACACGGTATCTTCAAAAGTTTTGAGAGAATTTCAATGACATTTTGCAGAAGGCAGAGCCACACGATAGAAAATTGTGTGATGGATCCAAGAATTCGTGTTTCATTGGGAGATATGTTTGCGTTTTTTATAATACATTTCTTTATCTTCTCCTGTCTGTCCCACGATATCGCCAAAGGTTTTCAATTGATTTTAATGAAATGGTGCAGAAAAGGAGGGCCATTTGCTTTTGATTTAGATACATTTTTCTGTTTTGATATCTTATACATTTCCATGTTCGTTCCCGTCGGTGTACACGATATCTCAATGAATTTTGATTAATTTTTAGGAAAATTTGGCCACAAAATAATAAAATTTGATCAAACATTAATGAAAAAGAAGAAAATAGAATAGGAAAAGATCAAATTAGAAGGAGACAGAAAGAGAGGGCGAGAGAGAGAGAGAGAGAGAGAGAGAGGTTAGAGGTCGGGTTATAAGAATGAAAGTAGCTAGTGGGGAGGGTGTTAGAGTGATGGCAGAGCCAAAACTTGGAGAAAGGAGGTAATTGAACTAATGCAAATGAAATGCAGAAGATAAGGACAAACAAAATTAATAGAACAGGAAAGCACTCAGAGAGTGCATGCGTCCGCCACTGCTATAACTCAATTAAAAACAAATGAAAGTAAAATAGTTAAAAAATCAAATGACAGAACGCCATTCTTCAAATATGTACAAATATTAAGTTGCTCTCTCGAAGTTTCTTTTGTTGCACTTTTCCCTCAGTCCAGCGACATGGGGGAGGTATATGTATTGCTCAATGTATTCGCATCTTTCTTTTCATCTTTCCCGCAATATCCCCAAAAGTTCTCAATATATTCAAATTGGTTTCTGTTGAATGAGAGTCAATGGGCCACAGGATAAGTGAATAATTTTCTGGGCAAATTACTTTTTCGTGGACAGCCGATCGATGGGACACATAAATCATCTGTATACACAGTATCTCCAAAAGTTCTCAATGAATTTCGAATACATTTTGAGAAACGACGGAAATTGGGCCATCGGAGAAGTGATTAGATATAGCTGTTCATTCGATACCTTAAAAGATTCTTAACCTATATGGATTTTTAGGTCGATCCATGTACAATAACATCCCCTGCATCGTATCTTTAGGTCAAACCCAATATCTCCATAACGTCTCAATTGATTTCAATGAAATGTCGTAGAAAGTGGCAAATTAGCAACAAGAGAAGTGATCAAATTTTCGGGAAGATCCATGCACAGTTATATCCTCTCTATTTAGTGAGTACACTCTGTTTGTTTTTTACTTCTTCTTCTGTTGAATAATCAAAAAAAAAAACCTCCCAATCGAAAGAGTTCCCGGAATTGCCCCAAATTCATTCCCTTCTTTTGGTATGGCCAATGATTCAACAAAATAGCATTGGGAATTCATAGAGAACTTTTGGAGATATCGTGTCGACAGATAGGAGGATGGATAGGCTGATAGAGAAACAGGGATGAATGCATCTACTTCTCTCTGAAAAGGATTGAAGAAGTTGAGGAGAAACGTAGGAAAGCAGCTGCAAAAATATCAAAAGGAAGAAATTGAGTTTGTTCCACGTTATCTGAGACATCTATAAAGCTATATGGATTCATGTAAAAACATATCTGGTGCAGTTCTGCATGTAATCATACTTGATTAAAATTCAACTAAAACATTTAATTAACATCAACCGATAAAGAATATGTACTTAATTAGAAAGAACGTGTAGCATCATGCTGTTTTGATGGAGAATTTAGCCTTCGAAATATTGTTTCTGCGTATGAAAGAATACTAGATGCCGGCACAGTAGATACCACAAAAGGTAGAAGTGAGGAAACGAAGGTAAACATCATAAAAGAAGACAGTGAGTGAAGAAGCAAGAAAAAAAAATGGTAGGGAAGGTAAAAGGGATAAAAAGAGAAGAAAGAGGGACGAAAGAAATATACAAGAAGATGGGTAAAGAAAGAGGGAAAGAACAAAGGAAATAAAATAAAAAGAAAATGAAAGAAGGGAAGAAAGAAATGAGATTCAGGTTGCCTCGATTTTTCACGAACAAATGTAATTTGTTATTGTAGTAGATAAAATTACAAATCGGCGTACATCCAACCGAACCCAAAATCAGGGCGCCCTGTAGCTCAAAAGAAAAGACAGAGCATGAGGAAGATTTGAAAAGAAGGGGAGGAAAAAAAAAGAAGGAAAAAAGAGAAGCAATAAAGTAGAAAGAAAGCAAGAATGGAGTCAGTAGGTTTGCAAGCCAGTAAGAGCATCAGGGGAAAAAAGGCCCCAAGTAACCAACGCTAGTAACCTACACATACGTCAAAAATGTTTTTCTTGCTTCTTTTTACTTAGTCTTTTCTGATTTCTCAAGATGCATTAAATGACAAATTCCTTTGACATCACTCTGCAGAGAAAACAAAAAAAGAGCCAAAACATAAAAATCATTGAAATATTTCCGTAGAGAGAAGAGACCAGAAGCCTTTAAAATGGCGCCGAAACAGCAAAGTCTGCGCAGTAATTGTGCACAGTGACAGCAAATCTGAATCCGTGTATTTTTAAGACCGATGTTTTATACATTTTAGTAAGTAGGCTTGTTTTAGGCCGCGTACAGGAATATTTGTGTATCTTAAGTGTTTCTACGAATATATTTACGTATTTGAAGACAAAGAATGATTTCTGAGTAGATCGCCCCCTCCTCCCTTTTAAAACTTTCAATCTATCTCTCCTGCTTCCATTACACACACACACAAATATATATATATATATATATATATATATATATATATATATATATATATATACACTCACACAAAAACATACATATATAGATATATATAAGAATTACGTAGATATCTACTCGATGAATGTTAACATTTCCTGCCTACCAAACTCATCAGCAACTGGCAATGTTTTCTCTGTAACTATGAAAACAAACAAAAAACATTTACATATGAATAAAGTATTTCTTTATTATCCAAGTTTAATCATTTTTAAAAACCGAAAAATTGTAACCAATATTCATAGTGTATGAATGAGGATGACCCATCAGACTCACGTCCTTTTTCTTTCAATTACCCCCTAAAATATGTATGCAATCATTTTTTCGATTCATATTATTCCTTTTTTCATGTGTACCTATTCTTTATTCTTGTGAATTTTCAAGCATTTCAAATCTTATACTATTTTTGAATACTTTAATATAACAAAAGAATTTAAAAATTTATGTAGAAATACGCTCATTGAAATCCTCAGTTCAAATTTTGTATGTACATATAGCAAGTAAATTTTAGTCATATAAGTCATTTACTCTATAGTAACTTTACTCAAAATATATTGCAATATCGTCTTATCTACACATGCATGGAGTGCTACCAAAATGTTCGGGGAAATTGATCCTAAAACATACTTGTGATGCAATCTTGTACATATGTATAGTATGATCAAGGCTGGATGCATGCATGTAGTGGTTATTAGCACACAGGATCAACAATGCCCCTACAGATGATAGAAACTCCCTGAGGCCCAGATCATGACGTTTAGTTATAATTAATCTTCAGAATCGGACATCAAACATCCCTAAGGCACACAATGCAGTGTCGTTGTCATTATTTAAAAGGAATAGATCCATGTTTGACCTCAATTATCCATCACTCAAATTTTAATTGAGTTTCATACACAATCATAGATATCTAAAACATCAGCTATAAACCATCCCATCTGGAGGACATGAACATAACCTTCTACCCGAGAACTCAATATCTCCGTGGGACATGACACATATCTCTGCCCAGCCATCCACTCTTCTATTTACTATCTTCACCCACCAAAAGTCAAAACAGCAGTGAGAGTGAAAATTATTTAATTTTTAATATCATTACTGATTTCGACCTTTGGTCATCGTCAGAGGAAAAAGATGACAAAAAGATGAATAGCTGTAAGTCAATCCTTGGTAGAGCATGACCCTCCCCTTTTAAATAGTAATCTTCTAGGATATGACTCATTTTTATCGGTTAGACATCTCATATTTCACCCATCGTCTTCATTTAGGGATTCAATTAGATCCTTAAAGTTTGTTTTTATCAGTGGTGACAATTGGTCTTAATATAGAAGGGATGCCAAATTATTGACATGCTATCTGGTTCTATGTCTGCTTATCTCGGTCTGGTCCCATTAGATATATTCCAGGAAGAAAAGGTTTTTGCATCATTTGCGTATAGGGGGGGGTAGATTTTCAATTCCATGATAACTGGGAGAAGATATACGATCTTCTATAGCAATTCCCACACAAACGCCCCCAAGAAACAAAACAACGTTTGATTGTTTGAATTAATTTGAATCCAAATGTGTGTTTGATTAGCACTGAATTGTTATATCAAATATTCGTATTGTTCATAATAGTTTATGTCTCATAATGATAGAAAGTTAGATTTTTGTTTCTTTTATGATATTTCAATTTCTAGTTTGGCTTGGGTTGGAAAAATGTATGTTTTCGTGTGTTATACACAGTTGTTCGTATTTCTGAGCGATATGATGTAATGTTCTTAGGTTGGTTCAATTTATTATTGAGCCAATCAAGAGAAAGACTTTTTTTCATTGCTACATCAATTTTTGTGTTTTTTCAGTCCAAATATCTGAGAGTAGCTTAGAGAGCTATTCTTGAATATTCTGATAATATTGTTCTGTAAAATATATAACATGGAATACTATTTGGTTTAGATGGCATATTTATGGTACAGGACAGAACTGAGTCTCGTTTATCAAACAATTTATTGACTAATATTCCATTTATTTTCAATATCCATATCTGGGAACGTTGCTTACATTCAGTTATGTTCATATTTCAATTCAAAATCTTTAGGGTATATATTACTAAATGATTTTCCGAATGTTCCTCCATCATCAAGAAAACATAAGTAGTCAGTAAAGTAGGCACAACTTAAAAATGAATGAGTTTGCTTTATATTACTTCTAATGAAAAACAGCATAAATATATACTCATGTCTCTGTATATACTGATTTTCCAGGTTGGGAGCATGTATGATTCCTCATATGGACACCTATGATCTGATGAAATATCTTATTACCTAAAGTAACATTCCCCTATTGGATGACTAACAATCGCTTTAAAGGTTTAGCACGCGAAGAAAGTCTTGCCTTTTTTTTTTCAAAAAAATTTATTTTCACTGGAAAGCTTTGGAGTTTGTAAATATAAACTTTGTAAACCAAACAAACTCTAGAGGCTACAATAAAGCAAGGACCTGGACTTTTAGGCATTTCAGGTAACTACACACAAAACTTATCGACACAAAATCAGGTTATATTATTCAGTTGATTTCACACACACACACACACACACACACACACACACACATATATATATATATATATATATGTATATATATATATGTATATATATATATATATATATATATATATAGAGAGAGAGAGAGAGAGAGAGAGAAAGAAAGATAAAGAGAGAGAGAGAGACTAGCATATAATTGCACAAAAGAGATTATATGTAAACTTTCATCAATTGATTGCATCCACTCTGGGATATGAACCGAGTGCATGATAGAGAGATATAGATACTTGGATACATACACACATAGATAGGATACTGATCAAATGACAATCAGGCTACAATATCTAAAACATAACCACACATATCAATATGTGTTGTGTGTGTCTATCACTCCATGAAACTGTCTTAGTAGTCTCAGAATAACAAACTAAAATACTCACCTCTTTGCTCTTTCCTTTTATTCATTTTTCATCTATTTTACTCAGTATAAGAAAAATCAATTTTAATGTCCAGATTCAAGTGAGTTTTCTTTTGTATTTTTCTGCTTCTCTTGTTTCGTGTGTGCCTGAAAAGTGTTCGTTTGAATTTTCCCTGAGATGCATTAACTATGGAACCCTCTTGCCGCAACCTTTCCTCTTCTCCCTCTTCTTCCCATTCAACTCGTCACTGCCTTGAATTCAAATAGTTTTTTTTCCCCTTAAAATTCAATTTTATCTTAGAAACTGTAAGCCAAAAGCTGTCAACTGTTTCTTAAATTTCCATGTGAGTCTCGCTGGCTGTCTATGTTTGTAGGTGTCGTACATACAGGCAGCACCAATGGAGTGAGTGAACTGAACATTTAAATGCTAACTCTTTAGTATATATATATATATATATATATATATATATATATATATAATGTGTCATTTACAGTCAGCCGTTTCGTTGAATTACAAATCTTCAGTGTGGCTATAGACTATCCATTTTTCAAAATACATACAAACACACACATACACACATATATATATGTTTGAAATTTTCTCCCAGATATTTTGTTGGAAGTTCAATTTGCAGTATATAATTTTACTAAATTGGACTCTTGATTTGTGTTTGGTTGCATCAACGTATTTAAAGGATCATTGGCTAACAAAAAATGAGAGGAGTAGTGTATACATAGACCACAATTTTCAAATCTCAATCGATCACCCCAACATGGGATGCTGCCAAATACACATGAAGGTTTCTTTTGGGTGACTAACCAGACCTGTTTCCTTTTTCTCTATTTTTTTTTATAACTTCTATACGTGCACTTAACTCTCTCTTCTTTTTTTCACCAGTGTCGGCGCCAGGTCATCCCTCAACATTTGGCAATCTTCTTATTTACATTTTTCCCACTGACATCTCCCCCCTCATCCCCCTCTCTTTCTCTTTCTCTTGCATACATAAGATCTCTCTCTCTCTCTTTAGAATCTCCATGTTATTGAATGAGCCAGATCGAACTGTGTTGAGTTTTTAGAAGGCAACTTCTAGGGGCATAGGTTCAGCTGCTATACCAAATAGATGCTTTGAAACTGCCAAAGTTACCTATCTAAAGTAACAAGGCAATTATATATATATATATATATATATATATATATATATATATATAGAGAGAGAGAGAGAGAGAGAGAGGGGTATGACAGCTGGGTTTGTCTCTCTTTGTCTCTTCACTCTGCATCCCTGTTTTAGTCTCTTCACGCGTCCTTGGCTGATGCGCCCAAATACATGACATTCAACCCTTTTCTTTCTCTATATTAAAGCATTATCATTCTATTCAATTCCATGTATTATTTCGTATATCTTCGTATGTCTGTCCTTGGATTTATATTGTCATTTTATTGACATCAATTCTCCCTTTCTTCCAGATACTTTTTCGCAAATGCCCTGTTTTAATAGATACTGCCCAGCTTCGATTCTTAAGGCAAAATGATCGGTACTTTTTAATATAAACAATGGTTTCTTTATATGAAATGAAATGCTCGTAAGAATTTAAAACAAGCACGTTTTTATTGCCAGGATGTCCAAATTGACTTATTTAGTTCGGAAACTCTTCCAATGGCTATGTGAGTTGGCCTTTCCGATCTCCCTGCTCGATTCTGAACAAGATTTTAGAAGGATAAAGATAAACTAGTTTTCATCAGCAATTCAGTTCGATGAAAAAATATTTTCCAGTTATTTAACAGTCAGAACCAGAAACCTGGCTAAATGCATGCCTTTTTGTTATGTTGATTGTAATAAAATTTGGAAGCGTTCAGTTGTTCAAATATTCACAATACACTATAGTACAATATGTCTATATCTATATCTATATATTTATATATATATGTATATATATATATATATATATGCATATATATATATATATATATATATATATATATATATGCATATATATATATATATATGCACATATATATATGTATATATATATATATATATAGAGAGAGAGAGAGAGGGAATGAGAGAGAGAGGGAGAGAGGGAGAGAGAGGAAAGGAGAGCGTGGGGAGGAGAGGGATAGACTCTTATTCTCATATGAACAGACTGATATGGGAAGCATCTAATAATGACTGTGAGCGATAAAACAAGAAGCTTATGTATAAATATATCTTTACACATCCACTTGAGTCTAATAACTAACCGCTATTGACCCCGTGTTTAGCCCAAACCTCAGGCCAGCAACCCAAATCGGCTGCAGACGCACAGAGGCAAGGAGAAGGCCTAGGAAATGGATGCAAAGATGGATACATTCATGAATCAATCAACGTCAAGTACTCTTCGACGAATGCAACCTCCGGATGGCCGGTGTTGCCCACAAAGTTCAGAGCGCGGCCAAAGCTAACCGGCAATTAGCGTACGAGGAGTAGATCATTTTACTGGTATCTGTTTACTGGACATCTGATTGATAAGGTAATGGCCTTGCTGTCCACCCCAGTCTTTTTAGCCGAGGGTTTGGGATACAGGAAGCTCTAGTTCTAACGTCAATCGTTCTAGCGGTACTATATAATGTCGTGCGTTCTGACAGCACGTTTTTTTATATTCACGCGAGACTAAGCCCTTTCCCTGTGCAAATTCAAAATCAGGTAATTTGCATGCCGTATTTTTTAAAATTCAAATACCATAATTTTGATCTATCCGATATAACAGTGTATTCCTTATAACACCACTCCCTGAGGGTGTCGAAACAACGGAATTCTACTGTATTTTGTTACCAGGGTCTACCATACGCTTTCCCTTTAAAATCTTCTCCGAGTAGACTGAATGGGTGTACAAGTATATAATCTTGTGAGACACACATTGGTTAGTAAGAAAGATATTTTTTGAATTTAGACAAGTCTGGCATTAGGTCATTATTCTGGAGAACACAGTTGGTTTGTACGTTCCGTGAATATATATCACTTCAGTTATTCAACGATTACACCACACCCTGTGATTTTTGTATCTGGTTAGTGAGTGTTATTTCCTAACTGTATATGCATAAATGTATAGAAAGTTACTATTATTCATTTGAGAATTCGCTGTAGTGACCACGACAGTGATATTCATTTGTAGTTATTTTATTTTTGTTACTTAATTTACTGCGCAAATCTGCTTGTGATCCAACTTGAAATGAGTAGATTTCACATGATCACTGTCCAGGTCACAAAAGCAAAGTTTGAAAAGATGATTGACAATTTGTATAGTCTTTTAGGCATAATCAATCAGTGGATAACACTGAAGATCAAGACAGACACAAAGAATGAAGATAAGTTGCTCACTGTTATCAGACTGAATAAATCCGACAGAAAAACTTCGAAGTTCAGGTTATGAACGATGAATTTTCCAACATTGCCTTGTCAACGTTCAATGACAACCGACCATTGACTGAGCTTAACGGGGCCAGGCTCAAGGTCATGAATATCTTGCATTTAGTGGGTATTGGATTACCATTGTTTTATACTTAAGATCGACCCCACCAGCTATAGCATGAATGGCAAACTTATGAATCATGTACGGCAGGGATCTATTAAATATATACATATATATATACATCTATGTATATATATATATATATATATATATATATATATATATATATATATATATATATATATATATATATAGATGTATATATATATACACACACACACACACACACATATATATATATATATATACATATATATATATATATATATATATAATGCATTTAGCACAGATCAGGTAAGCAATACAGCATAATATAAAGCAACGTCTGATATGAGATGGATTTATTTTATAGAGTGATCGATACATTCAAGTTTATACTATGAAAGTCAAGTTGTTTTTGAGAAGAGGTGGAAATAAATAAATGATAGATAAATCAGATAAATAATAAATAAATAATAAGGCCCAGAGAGGGCAGAAACATGAACTAGTTTTATCAAATCCACATCCTATTATATCTATCTATCTATCCATCTATCGATATATATATATATATATATATATATATATATATATATATATATATATATATATATATATATATATATATATATATATATATATATATATATATTTAAAACTGGAATTTTGCTTAATTGGCTCAGTTTAGAGACTGACAAACAGGTACTTCATACCTGACGAACCAAATTGTATGGCAATCGGTGTAACAAAACATGCATTTTCTTTTGCTTTGTGATTTAAAATGCCCGATTCCAGAAAAAATGATTTTTAATGGACCTCAATTAATGACACCAAGTGAAAATTTTCATCTTCGATCAATGGAATTGAAAATGTTGTTTAAGATTGATATTTAGAAAACTTGTCAAACTGGTTGGCTAATAGCTTCTATCTAAAACAATACATATTTCGGAAAGGATGCAACCATAGGCGAGAGACACTGACTTTGCGCTTATTCAAACATTTATGAGGTGAACTTTTAATATAAAACAAAATATTGTAAGCTTTTTTAGTAACGGAGGTTGCTGTGTATCTATGTGAAATTACCATGGTAAACTGTTTAAAAAACGTAACATTTGTCATATTCGGAAGATCTATCCAAATTACTTGGATTTATCTGAATATTTATCTATCAGTTTATCTGAATCGGTTAATGTTTTCAGATCTATCAATCTATCAACTGGTCCCAGTATATGTAACATAATACGTTCCTATCTAATACATATCAGGCAATATACCTCGTTTTCTTTATACATTCACACATACATATATGTCGATATATACATGTATAAAACACACACAAAAGCATGCACACACATGTATATATCAATTTTAATGCTTTATGCCTCGATCTAATCTTGTTCTTGTTACACTAATTTATTATCAGGATTCGCTTTCTTGTTACCTCTGTACCCAACTATTTTTAAAGATTGTAAGACTATCATCGGTAGTTTCCTAGTTTGAAAAAATCCAAATTGATATAGGTAAATGGAAAAAAATCCAGGTATTTCTATTGAATGAAAATGATAAAATGATAACCTGTATACTATGACCTTTGTAGATCGATAAAGCAATCTCATCCCCAACAATTGGTTTTCTTTCACTGCATTCACGCAGGTATAATGCGACCTGTGTACCCTTATCTCACACCTTAGACTCTACTCCACCACCCAAAGCTGCCACCAAGCGAAATGTTTGGAAAGTTTCCATCAGAGTTTAGAGAAAAAGATCCGTTTCACTGTCAACTACTCTAACCAAACTCACCGATTTTTCTCTCGTATTGTACACAAGTGAACGAGGTACGGGTACGAATGGTGTGAACTTCTCGGCCGTATAGTATCTGTAAATCTATTAATGATTAAATGAAATTCATCATCAGCCTTTGTTGTTGTTACTATCCAACATTCTTTTGTTTTCCCCTCTTCGCCGGGAAGCAAGGAATTCAAATCGATTAGGTCGATGTCCATTAATGGACTCTAGCTAATCACCTTAATTGATCACTGAACCCAAGTGACTAATCACTCTTTGCGGAATCAAATTCCTTTGTTCCTGCGCGTTGATATTTTGTCTTTATCTATTTGCAGTTCCTGCGAACAAGACCGATAGGATTGGCTGAGAGTTTTGTTTTGATCACTGCCCTGAATAGAGCAGTGGAAAGAGCAATGATGGGAATAACTTTGAGGGATGAAAAGCAGATCAACATGGATTGGAGAGACGATCAGGTTGAACCATGTCATAAGAGTAATTACCAAACAAAAATGGAGATGGGTAGGGCGCATAGTAAGATAGGGGGGAGATGATACATAGTGCAAAAGGTTAGTCGATTGGCACCCAAACGTATTAATTTCGATCAATATATATATATATATACATATATATATATATATATATATATATGTATATGTATATATATATGTATATGTATATATATATATATGTATATGTATATATATATGTATATATATATATATATATATATATATATATATATATATATATATAATTTTAACAATGGGAAGTGAGAAGGACTCAAGAGTGAAAGTGTATGAAAACTAAGTTTGTTAATCCGTAAATGTTTTCATTGATGAGCTAGATATATTTTGGGAGGTATTCCCCTCTTCAGTAGTGTACTGTGTGTGTATGTGTACCATTTAATGGTCATGCATTTGCTGTAGAACATAAGTCCAATATCAGGAACTTTGCTTTGAGAGTAAAAAATGGGATCCCATCTGTTAGGGTCATCCTGTTGATTGAGACATAGTTAAGTCAATGATGAAGTCCGTGGTGTAAGCTGCAGTAGTAAGTTTTGAAGACATAAGGTGTCAGGGTAGGAGGGGAGTGGTTTCGTGTTAGATTGTGTGGGTAGGTTAGGGATTGTATAGATGTGATATATATATGTATATATATATATATATATATATATATATATATATATATATATATATATATATATATATATATATATATCACATCTATTCGATTAAATATTAAACGAAGGAAAAGAATACTTTCCGGGGGGAAAACACATCAAAGAAAACAAATGGATTACTATTGAACTAACATGAATACCCCTTAGACATTCAAAACAACCAGTCACAAACCCACTTCCCTATGGAGGATAAACAGAACAAAACGAGGAAAAGAAAAGAAGGTTTGCAACCAAAAGAAAATAGACATCCCCTAATAACATCCGAAATAGGGATCCAAATGAATAAAATCATTCGCCTGAAGTGTTTGTTTAGCGAATTTCTTATATAAAAATATATATGATATAGGTATAAGTATCCGACTAATAAAAAAGGGCAGTTTTAGAAAATAAATTATTTACTGTTGAGAGCGAAATAACAGCAACCACCAGAAAACGAGGGAATTCATCCTAGATGGGTTTGAACCAACAAGCATTACTATAGGAGCATCACGTAGCTCAGGTCTGCGCTAATTAAATGAGAAAGAATGAGTTAAGGGTGCTATTCCGATGTTAGTCCAACATCAGAGTCCCGATGACTAAATCGGATAACGCAGACCTAGGCTGTATAGGTACTCCCATTGTAATGGGTGTGGGCTCAAATCTAATTTCATTCCTCTATTTTCTGCCTATCGCTGATATTCCGCTCACTACCGTAAATGATTTGGCATTAAAACGCTTTTCATATATATATATATATATATATTGTGTCATCCACAGACAGCTTTTTCGATGTATTACATCTGTTCAGTGTGGCTATAGACATTATCCCATCCAGTACTGCGAGGCAGAATTGAAACCCTCACATCGGACCTGGAGGCCGATATCCTACCTCTGGACTGGACTGGGTGGTCAGTTAGGCTGAATCTAAGCGATATATTCATTTCTATCCAGAAACTTCCCATCCACCAGAGTGCTCTATTCCTATGGAAGAGTACTCACAATTTAAAAAAAAAATTATATTTACTGTATATTCTTGAATACAAGTCAACCGTAAGTTGAGACAAATTCAGAATTGAATGTAAAATATTTTCATTGTAAAATATTGTAAAATATTGTAATTTCAGGAAACCGACTGAGACGAATATAGGCTGTCCATTATAATCCCATAACGTTGTCATAAGAGATATCCCCTCTTTATGAAAAGATTGCGTATGGCACTTGTTTAGCTGTTGTCAAAATATGCGTTTCTTTCTCTCCAACATACCGATATTTTTTTTAATGGAAATATCATCTGTGATGACGAATCTACGTGAAAATGATTTCAAAAGGAGATTACTCAATAAGCATAGTATATCAAGTGCATAGTTTTTTCATACAGAACTATGATAATTCATATAGTTGAAACGACAGACATTATCACTTGCTAATATATGCTCATGCTGAATTCATAAAGGTAAAAATATTGGCAAATTTTGACTGACCAGGAGACGAAGAGTTAATTTTAGGCCATTTTCACACAAAAAACTTCTTTATATATATACATATAAAGAATATATATATATATATATATATATATATATATATATATATATATATATATATATATATATATAAAGAATATATATATAAAGAATACATATATATATATATATATATATATATATATATATATATATAAAATTAGGCATAAATGTTTTTTTAGGGCTTCACCCTCCAAATACTCCTTTTCAGAAATAAATCGGATATAGCTTATTTTCAACTATTACATTATTTTTAGTAGATGGGTACAATTTACTATTTACTAATAATTTAAAACTTGACACTCATCACTTGATAGTGTCGAAATAGAACATTATGTATGGAGCATTTTACGACATTACCAGAGAAATTTTTGTTTTGATATCAGTCGAGGGGGTGAACTTTTTTGTTCTAATAACACTTTCTTTAGGAAGTTAGATTCTTACCTGGCTTCATACTCTAATCACACGTTTTGAAAAAAAAAATTGGGCTAAAAGTTAGTGGAACATTTTTTCTTCTTGTGACTTATCTATTATGGCACTCAGGTTAATTTGTCTAGAGCTCAATCTCTTTATCGTCAATCGAGTTGAAGATGTTTTTGTTTCTTTTTCATCGATAGCGCCTCAGTTAAAACGTAGATACTATCTCAAATCTTGCACGTTGTGAGTTGATGTAAATTACTGTAAAGAAAAAAAAATAGTGGTTCTCGGTCGTTTCGTCGAACACCGTGTCGTGATCCGTGGATAGCAGTTTGATCGTGAGGACGTTTCGTAGAGAGAATTTTTCATCGAAGTGATGTTTTGCCGACTTGGCTATATGCCGACTGCCGTTTCGTCGAAAACGGTGTCTACCAAAACGACCGGACACTAAACTAATTGGTAGTACTAAAATACGAGGAGCAACAGAAAGCAACATTGTGCAATCAGAAACAAAGGGAATGTAATTAGGAAAAAAACAAGGTTTAATAGAGAAATTTCTGGTGATTAATTACAGAAATTAAAATTACCGTTACCGTCCCTGCGTGTGCTGTACTGTTTCTTCAATTCTTCGATTAGCTGTAAATGTCTCAAATTGAATTTTCCTGTAAATTAGATTCTGCAAATGATTTAGTACAATGTGGTGAATGCAGCTAATGACCTCGTTTTGATTGTCTTTCACCTGGACTTGATTCTTCTTTGTTTTACAGTGAGCAGAAGGTTCCTTGTCCTTTCTATTGTTGTAGCTGAAAAAAAAACCAGAAGTTTCATGTTATTGTTATTTTCATGAATAACGATTGTCTTTGCATCGAATGGTATTTTCTTTCGTGGATTCTAATATTTGCCACGACACTAAAATAATAGACGGAGATATTTCGTGTGGACATTCTTATGTGGAACGTTTCCACTTATACATATTATCAATGATTAGCTTTTCCTATCAAATCACTGTAGCCGTGGTCACTGACCAGACCAAACAACAAGCAAGGTGAGGAGGGTTCTTCTTTTGTCACACAGTCGTTTATTGCTGTGTCAGTGCAACCAGACACACCATTTAAATTTTTGTAAAATATTTTTTTGCTTTTTTCTTACTTTTTTTGCAATGTGCCAGCGCTATTGGACACACAATTGGATTACAATATCACTAATTCGCATGAGCAATCAACTAGTCTTTTCTTAAAACTGTTTTTGTTTACTTTTTAGAAATTTGGAAAAAAAAAGCAGATTTTGGGGAGGGAGTTGAATTTCTCAAGTATTTGTCAGTGCTGTCGGACACAGATATTTTTATTTTTATTTTTCAAATCTAGCAATTCTAAAATAAGAAAAAATTCTGAAAAGGCAATATTGATCCCCTTGTTATTCTCCAGCAGCTTATGATTTATCATTTGAAGTGTCGTATACCAGGGCTTCTCGAACTTAGGGTCAGGACGAACGGATTCCATGAATATTATTGGAATTAGGGAAATAATTCATAACCCTTATAAAAGAAATGTTCTTATGCACGAAAAATAACTGGAGTATATACTATTTCAAATTTTGTACATGTGTGTCAGCGCTACATGACATACTACGGTGATAGTTACTGTGGCATGTTTGGACTATAATTATGTTCCTCATCAGGTAAAGTGGAAAATTAGCTTCCTGGATGCTTGTTCAAGTGTCATTAGAAGCCCTTTCTTTATTCAAATCTTCTGCTATTTACTATGACGCCCTTACAACTGGTCTGCTGAATGACTTTAGATGAAATGCACGAAATATAAAGAAAGGTATTCAAAATAAGTACGGCTTCAATTTCCTTTGCTTGGGCTCCACATATAACATTACTATCAATACGGCCCGTCGGCGATGTATTCGCAATAGAGCTAGTGGCAATGAACTCCTGAAGTAACATCACTCACTTAAATCTGCTGTATTTTACCCAATCCTTTGTGGGGAGAGATTCATTCCTTTTTTGAGAGCCTAAGTGTGAAGCAACATAAATTGTTTCAACCAGATTTTGAACTCGGTTTGAAGATTCTTTTCTATGTAACGTCACCGGCTCGGTAAGAACGAACCTCCAAATGCATTAGAATATAAAAAAAGATATGAGTTATCGGGTGGTTTTCTTGCTGACTGAGTTGATCTTTCGTTATCAGCGGTGGTCAGTTCTTGAAACAAGATGAAAGCCAACAAACTTCTCGAAGCAAAACAATCTTCCTACCTCCCTCTCATCGAATTAGGCTCTTTGGGTGTATGCGATTAAAATAAATTAAAGATCTTCCTCACTACCTAGAAGCAGAGTACCGTTGAGAAAAAAACATTTCGTAAACAGAAAAAGTTTAGAGCGGAGAAACAATTACGATCTTTCAAAATAGGAGCATTTCTGAGCATAAACGGTTTTGTTTGTACGTTAGTTATCAGAATTTGGGTATGTGTAGATGAACAGTCGACCTGGAGTTAGGGAAAAAGACAGGGAGAGTTGGTGAGCATTGCTACGATGACGGGATACTACAAAACAACACATAACGTCATTTCTCTCCTATCACCTTTTTTTTTGTAAAAGCGGAAATGTGGCTGTGAGCATATTTTCCAAAAGCAGTGGATACCTAGATTTAGATTGAACGAAATTGGAAGAATCCATCGATACACTAGACTAGTCGCTTGTGATAAGTAGATGCTATTCTGTTCAGTATTGTTAACCATTAATCGTGATTTGTCTCTGGATATTAGAGATGAGAAGCCACTGATATAAAGATTGAGGAAAACAAAACTGCTACATAAAATAAAACATCAATCAATCAATCAATCAATCAATATATATATATTTATATATATAGTGTCATCCACAGACAGGTGTTTCGATGTATTACATCTCTTCAGTATGGCTATAGACTTTACATTATCCCATCCAGTACCACTGGACCTTCGTTTCAGACCCGGAGGCCGATATCCTACCTCTGAGCTACGGAACTGGACGGTCAGAATTTAAGCGATATATCAATTTACACATAAATTCCTCATCCACCAGAGTGCTCTATTCCTATGGAAGAGCATTGCATATATATATATATATATATATATATATATATATATATATATGGGTGTGCGTGTGCGTGCCCAAATTGTCAAATTTTATGTTATTCGTGAGGAATTTCGTTACCTCGTAATATTTTTCATCAATAGGGATGACATTTCAGCAACCCCGTAGACACGAAAACTGCAGTTGATACCCATGAAATCATCTTCCCACATGTCCAACAATCCATCAGCAGACATGCCCCTTTCAAACACACACACATTGATGTATGAATATACGCATGTATTAGTTTTGAAAAACATATCTGATAGAATATACCATCATCACATGTTTGCACGCGTGCACCCCTGCGCGCGCGTGGGTGTGTGTGTGTGTATGTGTGTGTGTCTGTGACTATGCATTACATATGTATGTACGTGTGTTTGTGTATGGTTTTTTCTTTTTATGCTGAAGTTCATTTGTTTGTACAGCAAACTGCACTACACCGGAATTGGCAAAGATTAAAAATTGCACTATCTACATATATTGCTGTATGTACACACACACACACACACACACGCACACACACACATATATATATATATATATATATATATATATATATATATATATATATATATATATATATATATATATATAAACTCCCCTGCATTGAATACTAAAACTTGAAAAAACAACTTTTTTTTAAAAATTGATGTCATATCATTCACTTATTTTTTGATATCTGTTAATGTAATTTATCTAGTTTTCCACAGTATTTTTTTTTTCATGTTTCACATAGAATATGATATCATGGTGCTATGTTAGAACTTTTCTTGTTTGGATCATCAGTTGTCTAACATGTAACCGTTTTGGGAATTCAAAAAACAAAACAGTTATATCAACATGACTCCCCAGCATCGTTGATCAAAGATCACCACCCTTCAGCTCTGATTTTAATTTGTACTTTATGTCATATATATATATATATATATATATATATATGATAATGAATTGAATCCAGATATATTGAAACTATATTTGAAATGACATCCCGATATTGAATGTATGATTTGGCCTACACACATAAAAAGAACGTTTGCGAAAATGGACCGGCTGCAGGACATTTCTGTTATTCTTTATTCTTCTTACGTTTCTGGGGCCAAATTTGGAAAACCACTCCCTAATGACTACTTTATATGAATTCATTATCATCATGATGATCATCATCCTCTTAGAGTCCGTTTTGGGACACAGACCTTTTCCAAAATTCACCGGACATTTCTATCATAGACGTCGCAGAGCCAGTACTGATTGAATTTGTCGAGCTCTTTGCACCATCTTACTTTCCGTCGGCCACAATATCACATATAATTTCTAGGGATCCATGTTGTGAGTTCAGATATCCAGCGGCTGTCTACCGTTCCTGCAACATAACTAGTCCATTGCCATTTGAGTATCTTGATGATTCCCTCGATATCTCGGAATACTGTCTCTTCTCTATAATACTGTGTTGCCTCATGATATCCTCCCGTGAGGTTGGGTAAAATCCTCCCATGAGCCATTTGCATGGTTCTCAGTTCGAGGATCAATCCTTTGGTTAGGTTCCATGTTCTAGCTCCATAGGTGACATTTCTTTTGAGAACTTGTGGGATTTTTTGTACGTGAAAGTTGAACGGGCTCTATTAAAGGCTGGCCAGTGTAGTATGATTTTTCGTCTAATTCATGTTTCTTGGAGATTCGTTTCCGTGATAGTTGTGATGGTCTAATTTTTTCAGTTCGGCTTTTTCGATTTTGTGCGCTGTGTCTTTGTCCTTAACATGTTTGTCGAACACGACATTTGCTTTGATGAAGTTCATGTGGAGGCCAACTTTCTCACTTTCTTCATTTAGGTTGTCTTGCATTATCTGGATATCAGGAAGGTTCTCAGCGAAAAGACGATATCATCAGCAAATCGGAGGTTACTGGGGTATCTGCCATCTATTCTGATTCCTTTGTTCTCTAAGTTATGGTGTAGGAAGATCACTTCGACAGTAGGCTGCAAAGTGGTTGAGTTAGCTGGTATCATTTTGTCTCTGTAACAAAAGCTATTACAACTTTTATGAACCTTTACAAGTTGGAATCGATAAGATATTTTTCTTATTTAATGCATTTCAATTTCGATTCGGTATTTTATGAAAATCCATAAGATTTTAACTGATCTTATTCACTTCTTTCCTCGTCTATTTTTTTTATTTTCTCAGATTTTACTTTGAAATAAGTTTGAGATTGATGTTAATATTCTTGGGTCTTAGCTCTGATGAAATAAAAATAAATTCTATTGAGTGACGTGTTCATTTAGGATATACTTTCCATAAACATATGTGTAGGTATGAAAATTATTACTAAGGGATTGCATCATTCAGCCTTTTGTTTCCAAATATAATTAAGTTATTCTTATTTCATTGGAGCAGAGTGGAGTAAAAATCGACTTTAATCTCAAATGATTTAAAAAAAAAGATTGGGGAGATTGAAAAAAAAGAAAGAAAAGTAAAATTAACTTTTTGAGTCTTCAAAATTTCAAATTTAAATCACACACACACACACACGCACACACACATATATGTGTGTGTATACTATGGTACAAATCAGTAATTCTGTAAACAATGTATGATTGATTGTTTCATAAATTGTTACGAAAATATGGATAGAGCAGAGCTCGAGATAAGGTGAAATAATGGATTCGCTCAACAAACACGTGTATGTTTCTGCGCTTCTAGGCTCCTTTATGCTAATCGTAAAGAAGAGCATATCTGTGTTGCAAATACATTATTTTACCATATATATATATATGTATATATATATATATATATATATATATATATATATATATATATATATATATATATATATATATATATATATATATATATATATATATATATATATATGGATGGATGGATGGATATTACGTACACACATGTGCGTGCGTCTCTAGGTGTGGATCTCTATATATGAATGTGAATCTTAATTTATCTACATCTGTGCAGATATTTGAGGATTAGAAGTTAGAATAAAGGCCAATAAGTTAGGTCCCTTTGAAAATGATATAATTTGAACGTCTATTATCTAAATGTCTTACGTGAAACAGAATGTACAATCTTTAATATGAACCATTGAAAACACCATCTTTACGCATGATATATATATATATATATGTGTGTGTGTGTGTGTGTGTGTGTGTGTGTGAGTGTGTGTGTGTGTGCATATGTGCAAAGAAAATCACTATAATATACGAATGTATATGTGTATATACAGTGCACCACAAATTACAGACTCAAACGATAATTTCGGCTAATCTAATTATCATTATGGAATAGATTGACTATCATTTGTCGTTCTAAAGTTGGCCATCTTATAACCAATTTCCAACCGTATCGAGTTTAATTGTAATAATCTGTTCAGTAGTCCCAACAGAATTATTAGCAATTTTTGTTTTGACTCAACTCATTGACAATTGAAATCATATAAAAGGTTCAAATTGCAATATATTGATTCCTGTAATCAAAAAAACAAAAAAAACAAAAACACTGTCAAGTCTTGAAAATGTGGGATCGAGATCACACCTATCTGATCCCGAAGTTGCTTGGATTATTGAACTACAGAACAAGGGTACATGACAATGTGGGATAGCTGAACAAAAAATTGGATCCATACGGTAATTGAACGTTTTTTCGTGATCCTGATAGGTATGAAGTTAAAAGTAGATGTGGAAGACCGTAAAATATCTCGTATCGTAAATGCAAAGCTAATTATCAGAACATCGCAACAAAACTTCAACCAGTCCATCACTCTGTGGCTGGAGGCACAAACAGGCAATCAGACAGGAGAAAAAAATGGATGTCAGGATTCAGCCACAGAAGGAAAAAATGTAGCGTCGAACTTTGAAAATGATTTACACACAATGCAAACTACAACTTGCAAGACTCTATCAAACGTAGGTTGAACAGTCCAGTTAAAAATGATCCAGGAACGACGCAGATCTCCGATCTAAATTGTTAGGTATAACTTTTTTTACAAAGAATTATGGTATCTATATGCATAACTTATGATCAGACCAAATAGATGTTTAGATCAAAGATTCAATACGTTTAATTCCTTGAAAGGAAAATTCTTTATCACATGGATTCTTTCTTGATTTCAACTTTGCTACGAAAATAACTCCAAGATTATAATGTACTAATATTATCCAAGAAATTTTATTGAAGAAAAAACCAGAAGTGCTTTGTCTTCGGAAAATATATTTTCTTCGAGAAAATGGATAGATCAAGGAACAGCTCCGATATTACTCAATATAAACCGTCACATGAGCATCTCTTGATAACATGCTGCGTTGGGGATGAGCAATTAAAATTTGGAAAAGGGGATGATCAATGAATGAGTTATTCCTTTCACCTTTTATCCGGCGGTGATAACTAAAAATGTTCGGTACCATTAATGCTACAGGACACAGAAAATGGACCAATTTAGCATAAACTTAAATTCTAAATTGAACCCCCAGTAGCGGTGGTAATGAAAAAAGTATGCAAATTGTCAGCTTCCTCGGTGTGTCCTGATCGCGTGCAAAATACATTCATTGATAGGCAGCCAACCAGCCACGTAGACAGACCCACCTGAAAACTGAAAAAAACCTATTATGAAAGTTTTGCTGATAGTTTTAACTGACAATGTCTGAGAATTACTTCAGTTTCTTTCAGTAAGTTTTCATTTTTAAAGGATAATGTTGTTTTACTTGGATTTCATTCCTGATTTCATGTTGGCTATGAAAATTATCCCTTGGTTATAAAGTACGAATATCAATCCAACGGTATTACTTAAAAGACCCCCCCCCACTAAAAAAAATGCACTAAAACAAATGTCGACGTACATCATCATCATCATCATCGTCATCATCATCCTTCCAATGTCCGTCGTTGGACATAGACCTTCCCCAGGATTCGCCACATTTCTCTATCATGAGCGTTGCAGAGCCAGTGCTTTTTAAATTTGTCTAGCTCGTCTCTCCATCTAATTTTCTGCCGGCCTTGGTTGCGTAAGTGATCTCTGGGGATCCATGTCGTGAGTCATCATGTCCATCGGTTATCTGCTATTTTTGCAACATAGCCAGCCCTCTGCCATTTGAGATTTTTAATGCATTCTATGATGTCCCGTATTCTTGTTTAAACAGGTCTGATCAGTCATTCCATATGAACTGTCACGTAACTGACGTCTTCGTATGTTGTGTTGGTTATGATCAATTAAAAAAATTGAAAAATTGGACAATTTTTTCTAGCATGAACTTAGCATAAACTTGCATTGTAGATAAAACCCCCTCAAATACTTACTTTGAAGGGCAATTACAAAAACAATCGTTTACCCACAAGTTTGAATTTTCAGTCCCTCTCGCTATGTTGGAACATCCCTCTCGTGCAACTCAAACAACGCCCGGGAATAGCTAGCTAAAATTTTTTTATAGAAGTTATTTCATGCAGTTTCAATGAATTTCCGTCTTGAAACGGTGAAATGTTTTGTTTTTTTTTTCACTCAGATTCATTCTTGTTTCTACTTGGCTACGAAAATACATCCTAGGTTGAAATGTACAAACATAAATCAAACAATTTAACACGGAAATAAAGATAACATGGCGTATGTCGTCTGCAAAAAATATTTTCTCGTTGAAAAAATAAAAAAAATAGATAAACGGAGGAATTAATTATTTCCTATGACTTTTTGCTTGAATTTAACTTGACCTCTACTGTGATGTTAATACACACACCTCAAAGGTCAGCTTATTTATTTATCCACTGGGCTAAATCGGCAATTTCCTGCGTATTCAAATAGGTTTGGCTAGATGGCACGTCTGGTTGATTTTTTTTAGGGTGGGGGTTCTTTAGTATTTGTCTATTTTTTGAAGGTTTGGGGATATTTTAAGCAACAAACAAGATCATGTTTTCACCCCAAACGCCCACAGTGATCCAGTCTACTAAAAGTCTCACATACGATACTCTTAAGGAATAAATAGCTATTAACCGACGGTTTTTCGAATACCCAGGTGCGATCGGGTATAGTTCAATTTTGGAAACTGGCCGAAAAGTTATCTACGTAGTTACTGACACAAATAAGCGAGCTCATGCACTATATATACATACATAATCACACACACATCTGTATATATATATACATATATATATGTCTATTTGTATGTCTTTATGCGTTGATTTATAGAGATGGATATGAAGGAAGAGAGCGATAAAATTAAAGTGTTGAATGATCAAAAGAAATGATTGTCCATAGTGTAAATATATATATATATATATATATATATATATATATATATATATTGCTGGTGGTAAAGTCCAAGTTTTAAAAGTTTGGTTGCTGGTCAGATGATACCTGATGAGGTAGATAAAGGGTACTCACCAACAGCAGCTGGAGGGAAATGTATGAATAGATAGATAGATAGATAGATAAATGGAAATCCGATTTTGAATTTGTTTTTTTTTCCTGATTCAGGTGAGGCTGCGTGTATTTGCTCATCTCCACTATACTTTGAAAAGATACGTATTTCAGCATTTCATCCAGTTTCTGTATATCTTTACCATATACTTCTCGTTACTAGCATGCCAACAAAGTTCACAGAAAAATAACTGCTTGGACAAACCATATTCCTATTGCTACCACATTTGACCACAAAATGCGAAAAATGCTGATACACAATTTCTGAACCTTGATCAAAGGCAGTCAATCCTGTTCCCAAAACAACCACAGAATAAAGGTAGAAGAAAGAAAGCAGAAGCAGAAGATGGGTGCTCCCTTCAGCATCCAAAAATTCTCCTGATACCGCTTCTGAACAACCTTCCATATTGGACCTTATTGTTCGATTGAGGGTCTGCAACGGATGTGGAAACCCCTGCCCCCAATTTTTGTTTGTGAGGCGAAGCCATAACATGCACACACAACTGCAAACACAGCTGCACACACACACACACACACACACACATATATATATATATATATATATATATATATATATATAAACATGAAACTGTTTGAAATTACCTATAAAAGGATATAAAACCTACGCAGCCTTTGAAAGACATCTTCTCACTTGTTGAATTTCACCCCACTTTGTAAAAAATAATCGTTTTTTTAGTGGGTATGATGAGTGACTGAATCAACGTGAATTTAAACGCAGGTCCCTTCAAATTGCCGGGAGAGATTTAACTTCGACAATAAAATTGTTTGTATTTTAATAAGATGTTGAGACATGGTAAGGAATGATCTGAAAAAAAAAAAAAACTGTTTGAAATTATCATCTTACTTTTTGTTGTTACTTAAAACATGGTGATGGCATATGAAACCAAGGTTGAAATATTAACAGATCTTAAAAATGAGAACCATCGACATTTCCCCCAGATCTCGATAGAGATTAAAAATATGGTTGGAAAAGTTCAGTTGCAAACTTTTGCATAATATTTATATTCATTGGATCCGTATAGGTATCCATATATACAACATCCCATCCCATCCCCAGAAAACAATGGTATGTGTGTGGTATGTATGTATGTGTGTGTATGTGTGTGTGTGTGTGTGTATTTCAGTACATAGATGTCAAATGATACTAAGTGCTGATAAACAAGCTCTCACAGATTTCTATCTTGCTGCTATACTTTGTATTCTTGTCCCATTGACTACGATTTTGGAACTCTAGAATATTCTGGCCTTTACTGGATCATATTCTTGAAATCAAACCCTCATTCTTTTATCTACATTGCGTAAATAACTGCAAATTTCATTACCTCACTGAGTACCAAAGATGAATACTTTACTTTCACGGCTCATTGCATTTGTTTGTAGATTCCATTTGTACTGTTCGTCTTTCAGGTTTAGTGCCAGGCTGTGTTGAGTAACTATGTGTAGGATGGATCTTGATATATTATGGGTATAACTTTGAATTATTTGTTGAATAAAGTCTGTACGAGATATATTGGTAAGAACATTGAAGATGATGAAACTCAGTCCAAATAGAAAAATTGCAATTACAAAATGCTATTTAAAAAGCAACATAAGATTTAAGCATTTTTAAACGGTTACATTTCCCGCTGTTAGTATTGCAATGCCACTATGGACATTGCAAATGATACGACGACAAAAAACGGGTTATGAAGTGTAGTAAAAATTCGTTTACTTATTTACCTACGTTTTCGTTTATTCTCATTACTTTTTCACTTTTCATTTCATTATTTGAATTCAACAACTTCAACATATCATTGTAACATGAATGAAATTCGATTTTACCACGTCAGGTGAATCCTTTATCTCATCTGAAGATATCTGCACAATTATAATTATTATATTTGTGGAAGTACAACTAAACACTCACTGTCAATATATATATATATATATATATATATATATAGAGAGAGAGAGAGAGAGAGAGAGAGTTTATATATAGAGTATATATATATATGTGTGTGTGTGTGTGTGTGTGTGTGTGTGTGTGTGTGTGAAATATCCACTGTTTGCAGCTTCAGATAAGTTCACAACAACAGAGTTAATTTGAAAGTTACACGTAGGTTATATGATCATTGACAGAAACATCCGCCCGGAACGGCTGATTAGATATTCAATATAAATTTTGCTACTGATTTTGAATCACTGAATTTGAGTATATTAGTTCAAATTCACGAAGAAAGCCAACTGAAAAATTAGCTACACCTGTTGACACTTAAATCAAAAACGTCAGGACTGCTGACAGTAATGCAGGGCTAGTTTGAAAACGTCCACTTGCTCTAAAACCTGATCTGAACAACAAGTTTGTTTTTGATGATTAAAGTCCTTTTTCTTTTATCACTAATGTTGCTTGAAACTCGTACGTGCCAGACACTGGGTGTAAGAAGTCGGATGATCATGTGACATAGCCATAAGACCAAAATAATTAAAAAACTTTAACAAAATGCTGATGGTCCGACTTACCTCGACACCCAACTATCCCCAGTCTCCACCCCCTATTCAGGGTTGAGCACTCCTTAAGTGAGTTAACTCGTTCATCATAAGCTTATGCAATGCTCTTCCATAGGAATAGATCACTCTGGATGTACGGGGAATATATGCTAAAATAAATATATTGCTTATATTCAACCTTACTGACCGTCCAGTTCCGTGGTGCGGGTGTGGAATATCGGCCTCTGGGTCTGAAGCATAAAGGTTTCAATCCTACCTCGTGGTACTGGATGGGATAACGGATAGTCTATAGCCACTCTAAAGAGTTGCAATACAACGAAACAGCCGTCTGTGGACGACACAATAATATATATCGCTTGACGAACATAACATTTTCTGACGTGTTGTAAAAATGCTCAGCATAAAAACCAATTGCATGTGTGTGTGTGGATGCGTGTGTGTAACAACGTGTGAATTAGTGATATAAAGGTATGAAATTTGAAGATAATGGAACTCGGTAAGAAAAAATAAGACAAAAAAAGCAACATATAATTTTAGCAATTCTGAAAGGTTAACCTTTTCGCTGGTTGTGTTTTATACGCCCTTTTGTATGTTGCAAGTAATACAACTCCACAAATGCAAGTGTTGTAACCTGTAGCAAATATTTATCCACTAGTTTGCCTGTGCTGCAGAAAAAAGAAATGAAAAAAAAAAAAGGCATATGGAGTACATGGACTTACACATTGCATTTCATATGCGTGGATAATGGACATTTGCATTGCAGTGAGATTAGAGAATAGCGTTTCGTTGACATCAAACGGACTGTGTGAAATTTTGTTTTTTGTTACTTTTATTGTTCAGTAACGTTTACTACGTTATTAGAACATGGACACGAATGAATTTTTATTTTACCAAGTCAGCTGCATCTCAAAGCGTGACAAAACACATCTGCACATTGCTCATCATCGTATGGGAAGGTATATATATATATATATATATATATATATATATAGAGAGAGAGAGAGAGAGAGAGAGAGAGAGAGTACGAATCAGGCTGGCAATATAGTATATCATATGATATAAAGCAATGTCTGATGTGTCATAGATTTATTCCGTGGAGTGCTCGATAAGTTCAACTTCAAACTCTAAGTGTCAAGGTAGTTTATAGTAAAGCTGGAAATGTAATAGAAAGTAGATTTGCTACACAAACACATCTATGTTTTTGCCCAATTTGGGCCTCTATAAGCAAATTGATTCACCTGAAGAAGCCCAAACAAGACAGAAACATAAACGTGCTTGTGTAGCGAATCTATCTATCTATCTATCTATCTATCTATCTATCTATCTATCTATCTATCTATTAGATTATAAATTGCAATATATTACATAGCAACTTATTGGAAACGATCTCTTGTCATTACAGAGTTAATCTATCACTCTCCGTAGACAAACTAAATAGAATAGATAATTAATGAAAATTGGGCTGCTACAGGATTCAAACCTGCTACTGATAGGGTAGCCGCATCATCCTAGCAATGCTCTTACCACCGAGCATAACAGCCGTCGGTAATGCAAAGACCCACGTAATTGCTTTCGACCCAAATTCTCATCTAGTTTATTTTCGGTACATTTGCTTTTTTCAACATGACTGTTATGCATTAAAAAAATATTCCAATTATAGACATATATAGGCAGGTAATGAATAGATAGAGGGAAAGAGAGGGAGAGAGAGGGGGAGAGAGAGTGGAGAGAGAGGAATAGGCGTCTAGATATCTATGATGGAATGACTGTGATCAACAATTATATTCACTTCCTCCTTTCTCTCTCTCTCCCTTTCTCTCCCTTTCTCTCTCTCTCAGTTTGTCTGTCATTCTTCTTGCTGATTGAAATTTTTAATCCTGCATAAATCGTTCTCCCTCAACCCTGAATTATTAACCTTTTATTTATCTCCCAATGTTCAACGATGCTATTCAAATCTTAACCCCACCACCAACCACAATACTCCAGCCTCAATCTTCTTTTCTTGTTCTTCTTAACTTTCTTCCCAGTTCTCTCCTCTCTCCATATTTTTACCCGAGTTCCTTACCTCTCTAAGACTTCTCAACTGCCTTACCTCTCTAAGACTTCCCATGTGCCACTGGATTGCTCGTTGTCTTATCTTGCAGATACCTGCCAACAAGGATATCAGTTCACCCTTTCGAAGATCGTGTGTTTATAGATGAGGAGAGCAATTTTGATAGCGCGTCAAGACAGTATCAATGTGTATTATTTAAAGTAGAAGAGATAAAGCCGTTCAGGAACGAAACCAAAATAGTTTCAGTTTTGCTGGGAATTGGCTTAGATATCGTAAATATAAACTGAATTGAGGTGTAGAAAACGTCAGATAAGACGCATATAATGGAACGTGCCACTTTCAAAAACCCGGAAAAATATGTAAGATATGTAATCTAAAAGTATGGAATTTTTAACATGACCG
>OY735223.1:41489218-41519218 GCA_963457665.1 Thysanoteuthis rhombus | reverse complement strand
ATATTTCAGCTTGATGTACAAAATTTGATTTTAGACATTTAATCTACAAAAAGCAGCTATTGCTATTTTTAGAATTGCAGCCTGGTTCATTTATATCTTATCTACTTCGATTATTCCTTATAGCTTTCTTGTTATGTTTTTATGATCATTTAGAAACTGCCCAAACAGCTATGACTAATTTTGAGTTTGTCCTTATTAGATATTATAAGCAGTAAGTGATTGTGAAGAGCTTTTCGATTAGTTTGAGGAAAAGTTTCCCCATGTTAGTTTACTTTAGTGGGTTGAATGGCGGTCTATACACAATGATTTTTCTACCTCTACTTCTTTTGTTATCGCTGTGTTTGACTATATTGGTTTTAATGTATTTAAAGTTAGTTTTGGTGAAACTGCAGTCCTTGAAGCCTATAGTGTATTCTTTTCCTAACATTGTTAAGTATCATTATGTTGGAAAAATTGTATATCAGCCTACTTTTTAAAAAATTATTTAAGGATCTTCTTATGATCAAATTTCATCTTGATATCTGTAATATCAGAATTTTCTTCTCTATGTGGATCGTGAGTGTTATCGGTTCGGTTGAAATTGATATTTAAAAATTCAAAATTTCCAAGTTGTCGTTAATTTCAGTTTTTAAGTTCATTTTTTTCCATTAGTTCAATGATGTATTTTTCGAAGCTTTTCCGCATTTCAGTGCATTTTTATTTTCCACAATTAGTAAGCCATCGTCCAACCAAAGTTTTAGAATCTAATTTCCTAGTAATGCTATATAAGTTCGACCTCTCAGCTAAATCCAGACTTTCCATTGAATCATCAGTTGTCAACATTGTTTATTCTTCCTGATTCATTGCTCTTATTCATCGAACGGTACGGTCTGTCTATGGTGTTTTCTTATTTCTAATTCATTTTTGTTGATGTTTGTATATTTTCTTGCAAGTTCAACGGTCTCTTCGAAGATTCCTTTGGATTTTTAAAGGTTGAAGTCCATTACAACGAATTGTACAAATGCACAGGTGTTTTTCTGCTCCATGTTACAAAACCAGGTAAGCCAGGACATCACCAACAATTGCAAAAGAATTACGTAACAAGACAATCAACTACGAAGAAACTATAAACGAGGAGAGCAAAAGTATCATTGGCAAATTAATCGTCAGCTATTTGTATAGATAGTCAAAGATAAACATGGATCAGAGAGAAGCTACAGTGAAGGATATATTACAAAAACATAAGGCGATAGAAATTGAGATGGGCTAGGTATTTAGCAAAGAGAGAAAAGAACAGTTTGAGCAAAAAAACTAACTCATTAGTGCTCATGGGACAGCAAATGCAATAGGAAAAGCCAGACACGTTATAAATGGATGACATAGAAACGGTTGACGATAAGACATGTTAAAGATCAGCACAGTCATAGCTGGGCAGAAGGTGATGGGAGAGGCCCCTGTCCATCCGTGGACTTATGATGATGATGATGATGATAATGATGATGATATTCTTGTTTACAGTTTCTTTGATTTTTGACAATAGCTCCCCAGGTTTTTCGGGGTTTTAATTACTAAGTAAGTTTATGTTGAATTTTCTCTTTGTTTGAGTCTTGTCACGTTTCAATTGTTTTTTGAAAATTCGGGCGTGTCATTTGAAACCCTGAGATACAGAATGCCGCTAAAAGTCATTGTTTATGTGACAGTTTAATATTGCGTGACCAATAAGACCTGCTTGTTATAGAATTTATCTTTTTTTTTTCATTTTTTTCTATATTTCCAATATGATATTTTGAATTTTGAATTTTAATTGTAATTATTTATTAATTCATTTCCTCTATTTCATTTTCATATCTTATTCTTGATAGTTTTTATTTACCAACGCTGCTGGTTTTTTTTTTAAAGAAATTTCTGTTTATTTTATTTCGTTTGATTTTTGATTTCTTTTTTAGACTTTTTTTCTGTGATGGCTTGAATCTTTTCTGTGTCTTTTTAATTTGATCCTTTTAAATTATCACACACATACATGCACACAATTAAACTCACACACATACACACACACACATATATATGTTTATATTATATATATGTATATATATATATATATATATATATATATATTTCCTGATGAGGCTTGTTTGTTTCTAATAGAGGGGATATTTATCTCGTGACCTTGCGAACTCAAGCTGAGCACATTTAGCTGATAAAATATATCAGCCAATGATATCAGCTTTTCACACCTGTCATTATCACGCATATGGTATTGCAATGGCTTCTTTTCACGTTCTAAAAAGGGCGTGTGACTAGTTCTTTGGCATTCAAAACATTGGCTTGAGACAGTCATTGTACCTCGGATAGCAGCGTTAGGCACTGAGACTCTAATTACATTTCCTTGTTGCATTGCCAGAAACGTACAAAAAAGAGCATCAGTTTTTGATGAATTCCAAGATTCTGCTCGGCTGGGAACAACAACGGCATAAAGGTATACTTGTAAAGATATATTAACACTTTAAAATATTTCACTTTAGAACAATATATATGACATATATTATCGAACATACTTATGATTGGGAATATAGGAAGCTTTATACTGAAGGATACATTTCTATCTAAAACCCTTGTAACTGATTTGAAAACGATTGCACATAGGAGTTTGGGGTATTCTTGTTAGTCCTAGGCACATTAAATAATAATAGCTAATAGATCTAACAGTATTTGTATTTGCTTAATAAACGAAAAAATGACAAATTATTTGGGACATTTCAGCAACTCAAATGTTTTTAGCTTATGTAGATAAAAAGAAATTAAAGAAAAAAAAACTAGGGTAAGAGAGTAAGTTGTTATAGTTAGTCAGTCAGTTACAGCAATTGTTAGTTTGTCTTGGAGGCTTGATCTCCAAATATTTCGTCAGTTTTAATCTGGCAAACACAAGGTTCAATTTTCATAACAATGTAGTACCTATAGAATATCAAACACACTCACAATGGTCCACAATATGCCATTGGCAGTCACCAGACTTCTCTAAGCTTTTAATAATCATATAATCAGAGCCCAATGTCTTGGGGTAAGTCTATTTTCATGCCAAGGCCTGGTTGGTATCTACATTGACATATTTAACCACAATAAATCTCTCTCCTTTTCTTTAGATATCGACCTCTGCATCACTATTTTCAAACTCACTCTGACCTACACGGATAGTGAACCCAGAGATCCCTATTTTCATTAATTCATTAGGATATTGATTATCAAAGCGTGCGCTACAACTCGCTCCGGGGCGCAGCAGAATGTTTATAAAATTAAACAATGCCAGGCAATCATAATTCGAAGCGCTAATGCGCGGTTGTAGGAAAGAGCATTTAACTGGCACGTCGCAAATTACTCCGTCCACGTAGTGCTGAATGTTTTAACACTTATTGGTGCCCGGTTGATAGACAATGTTTGATCCGTGTCTCAAAGGTAGGTCATTTCAAATAGAGTTACAAAAAATATAACGCATTTATGAATATTGTTGGATTACATATCCATTTCTAAAGATAATATAAGTGTCTGCATGAAGAAACAACTATACAGACATGGACAGAGAATGAACAAGAGTAGAAAACTGAGGATAAAGCAGTTATTTGAGCCTCCGTCTTTTCATTGGGTTGTTAAGCACAATGAGAAGAGCGGCGCTGTGTCGAAGTGGGTACCTCATCGATTGCAGGTTTGATTCCTTTTCCTTTAATTGTTTATTCGATTAACGCTGTCAAGGCCAAGCTACTCATTTCCCCTGTAATGACAGGAGTTCATTTCGAATATAGTTTCAAATGACTGAACGCATTCATTGATATAGAGATGTAAGTGACCATCTTCACTTTGATTTGATTTGAAACATCATCAATCTTTTAACGTCCGTTGTTGGACATAGACCTGCCCCAGGATCTGCCATATATCTCTATCATGGGCGTTGCAGAGCCAGTATTTTCTGAATTTGTCTCGTTCATCTCTCCATCTTGTTTTCTGTCGCCATTGGTTTATCATGTGATCTCTGGGGATCCATATTGTGAGTTGTGATGTCCATCCAGCAGGTTCATACACGCTACTCCTTTTTATGATTATTATTAGTGGATACAGATTTAAAACGTTTTAAGAATATGAATTGAATGAGTGGTAATTTTTTTAACTGCTGCCTTAGAGCGTGCTCCATAGGCGCCAGGTAGATGTGCACGTGTGCCATACGTGCATATGGTCCAGCGTATTGCAGAGGTGTCAGGTATCTGGTGCCTAATATGCATGGTTTGGGTTTCAGGAACGAATCCAAAGAGCAGGAAATGATAATCCGTGTGCGACATTCAGCAGCAACACATACGTGAACATACATGCATACATACGTACAACATACATCGAGATATATATGTTTATTTATATATCTCTCAATACATCACCTTATCCATCTATCTATCTGATAGAACGATATATGTATATCTGGTCTTTACAGTTTTACGCACTAGGGATGTTGCTGAAAAAATGTTCTTTTACTAATATAGATTAGTTTTTCAGTCTCATCGCATTTTAGATTTTATCACGTGAATCTTAATTAAAGATCTTACTAATCTTTTTTCTGCTTATTATTTCTTTTCCTTTATGTTATACAAATCAATTATTTGCTAATAATTAAAGACGTTCAAAAGTTTTTTTTCTTCTAATTTTTGATCTTAGTACCACGTGGAATTTTCTAGTTGGACTTATCAGTTGTTTACCGTGGAACTGTTTCGGGGTTTTTAGAAACAAAACAGTGAAATAGGCATTGCTTCGCAGCAGTGCTCTTCAAGGCAGCACCTCCCCTCGAGATATGAATGTAATATTTTGCCTTTTGTTTAGTTTTACGGTAGTCTTGATACAAACGTGTATACATATTAGGAAATAGGTATATTATCCGACGGATTATTTATGAATACGTTATATTACTTGCAACACAATTTTGAATGGCTTTCAGTTATCACACGGAGGATGAATCACTTGTCCGAGACAGAATAAATAGAAAAACAATTAAAGAAAATGTAGAGACAGCAAAAATCGAACCCACGACCGATATGGTAGCCATATCAATGTAGCATCACTCTCCCCATTGACTTAAAGAACCTGGCAAAAGGTGAAGTTCAATGACTGTTTTATTCCCACTTTTCTCATCTTGTTCATTCACTGTCCATGTGTGTACTGTTGTTTCTCAACGCCGAGAATCATATTATTATGAAGTGCATATATGACCCGAGAGTATATTTATTAATGCGTTAAATCATATGACACCGTTTGATAAGACCTCCTGTTATTACACGGAGAATAAGTCAATTGCATAAACAGCGTAAATAGAATAGTAATTGATAAAAATAGGGCTGCCGCAGGAATCGAACCTGTAACCGATAAAGTAGCAAATTCAACATTGCATCGCTCTTGCCATTGAGCTAAACAGTCCATCATAAGTGTTGGTCCAGATAACAGCTTCATCTAAACTATTCTCATCTCTTCCCTGCAGCAGCCACATTTTCTTTGATTGGTTATTCTCTGTCTGTCTGTCTGTCTGTCCGTCTGTGTCTCTCTCTCTATCCATCTATCTATCGAAACATATATATATATATATATATATATATATATATATATATATATATATATATATATATATATATATATTCAGGTGTTCAAAAATAATCAAAGCATCATTTCAATTAAGCATTTGATTTTGAATTCATTTTCAATATTTTTTGTTGGCCCTACTTTAGGATTAATAACAACTTTAGTATGTTGTCAGATCGATTTACACAGCTTTTTGACCGGACCCTGTGGAATTTTGAACCATAAGCAAAACCCACCAGTGGAAAGATCCAGTTCCTTGGTTCCTGCCACAATTGACACCATAAATGTTCGATTATATTAAGATGCAATCCGTACGATGGAAGTGGTCAGCCAGAATTGACAGATAGTCCCGGGAGTCCACCCTTCAATGCAGTGTTACTATTGAACCCATAGAACTCCATGACGTGGCCACCAAAATCATCGCAGATCCATCCGCATGGTCAACTGTTGGAGTGGAGTAAAACAGTCAGGATCAAAAGTTTCAATACGCAGCCTCCAAGCGTATACTCGACCAGATCATGGGAAAATGTAGACGGAGATACGTCTGAGTATATCCTATATGCTTTCACTGTCGAATTATTATGGGCAATACACCACTTAGTGCACCGTTCCATATTTATTAGCAGAAGCAAAAGTTTATCAATTGCAGTCCATCTGTAATAACTAACTCCATGATGCACATTGGACTAAGTTGTGGAATAACATAAGTAATACTCTGAGGTTTTTAAGTCATTTGTAGTTTTATGTAGTAATAGTGTAGTCCAGAAATACACTGAGAGCTGATTTTATCCAACCCATTATGTGTATGTATATATATATATATATATATATATATATATATATATATATATATATATATATATATATATATATAGATAGATAGATAGATAGATAGATAGATAGATAGATGGATAGATACATAGATATAGATATATATGCGTGAGTGTTTTTCTATATAACATGATTGATATCATTAGACAAAAAAGCAATTAATAAAGTTATACATATACACACACATACACACACAAACACACAGAGGTATATACATGTATACATGTGTGTTTGTGTGTGTGTGCGTGTGTGCGTGTCCGCACATGTGTGTTAATTGGTAAAACAGTTATAGCATGAGTAAGGACTTTTTCTATGGTTCATAAAAGATTGTACAATCTGTTTCACTTAAAAAAGATATATATATATATATATATATATATATATATATATATATATATATATATATATATATATATATATATCGTAATAAATTTTCAATTTCTATAAATACGAAGAGAAATAAATAGTAAACAGATTATCTGATATAGATGTTTAATCGGTGTTTAATCAGTTCTCAACCCAGTTAATAGCGTTATTATCACATAAAGAAACTGAGAATCCCAGGATATATACCTGGTTGATGATAACATTTTGAGCCAGATGCATCAGCAACTGTCGATATCTTTCTCTCTCTCCCCTCTGTCTTTTTTTCTTTATCTCTCTCTCTCTATATATAAGTACGTATACATATATATATATATATATATATATATATATATATATATATATATATATATATATATATATATATATATATGTATGTATGTATATATATATATATATATATATATATATACATATATATATATATGCTCACATGTTTACGATTGTGTGTGGGTGTGTGAGCGTTTATGAAGGAATACACAGTGTATATGTCACTCTACGGATTAATAATTTCAACAATTTCCATTATCACCAGGTATATTCTCTTGTAGTAGTTAGCACCATGTAACACGAAGTGAAGGTGTCAGATTGCCTCGAGACATGGAGGCAAAATATTTCAAAACTTTGGCTGATGGCCTTCGAGGAACAGAATTCAGTGAATGTCGACAAGTGTCAGAAATAGCGTGTAACGCTAAGAAATCTAAAACTAAGAAAACAACTTTACCTCAGTTCACAACTCCTTTCAGTTCCTGGATCAAGATAACTTGTCACAGCTACAGTGCAATTTCTTCGTATGAACATCTCAAATAAAAGCAGCAACCCGTATGATATTTCAGCGTACCATAAGAAAGGATGTATTTGCAAGAGTGTGTATCCATAGCCTTACACCTTAATTTTCATTTCATAATTGTCAATCTATGAGAAGATATTCACCTTTTCGAATGGAAGCAGTTAAAGTTGAAAATTAATATTTGTTGTTCGGGATGAATTCCTTTTCATCATTAAGCTCCTTCATCCTGCTGCATAAAGTGGTAGAGCCCTTCAAGCTCTGGAAAGGTGTAAGACAAGGTGATACCAGCTCACCCAAAGTCTTTGCAGTCTGCCTCGAGATGATGCCCCTAAACTTAGACCTGAAAAATGAAGGAATACGAATGAATATCGAATACCAAAACAGCCTCACATCTGCAGAAGAGATCGTCCTTTTTGCAAGGAATCTACACAACCCCCAAACAATGCAAGACAAACTGAATAAAGAGAGCAAGAATGTTGGCCTTCTTATTAAAAGGTCATGTACAACTAACACGTTGAAGACTGACACACTCTGACCAAAATCGAAAACGCAGAGCTTAGGAAAGTAAATTGCTAAATGTACCAAGGACAACAATTGTCCACGAAATTCGCAAAAAATAAAACAAAACAAAAAGGAATCAAGTGAATAATGATAACTGGAACATTGAATCTGACAAAGATACTGACCCTAAAACAGAGGAACGTGAAAAGTGCGCGTAGAGAATCACAAGATTGCACAATGTATTGGGCAGAAAACAGGAGACCAATACATCATAGAATCCATGAGAAAACTCAAATGGCTATCTGCTGATCATATGTGAAACCGTAACGGGCAGAATATGACGAGACTAACTACACAGTTTTAGGAAATATAGGCTCAGCGATGCCCATCATGGAGGTCTGGCGAATCCTGGAGAGGGTCAGATTATATATATATATATATATATATATATATATATATATATATATGGTACAAATCAGATAGCAATATAACATAACATGATAATGTATCAATACTATGAAGCCATTACTGAAGACGGCAAAAACATGAGCTAGTTCGTGTAGCAAATCCATATATATATATATAAATTGAGTAATGCATCAAATTATTCTAATACTTTAAAGAGTGTAATTTATTCAATGTACGACGAATTTAGGTATAAATTAACCATATTATGCACGGTAAACATACATACATACATACATACATGCTCACACACACACACACACACACATATATATATATACATACATACATACATACACACACACACGTATATATATACATATATATATATATACATATGTATATATATATATATATATATATATATATATATATATATATATATACATATATTTATACATATATATATATAAATTTCAACGGAGGAATATCTGCTCTAGAGATAATGATGGAAATTAATCTTTTAATTGCCTTGTTTTGACTTCATTGTAATTTATGTACAGGGGACTCCAAGACTATTTGCTATATTTTCAATTGGAATTAATTCAGTGAATGGCAGTACTGCCAAAATTAAGTAAAGCTAAAAAAAACTGGATTAGTTGTTTAAATATGAAACACTTTATCATTTGTCAAGTTTATCATATTAGCATAATAACTCCCTTAGTTTATTTTCTTTTTGTTGGATAAATGTCAGAAGAAAAATCAGTGTAAAAATTCCTCATACAGATTTACATTGATTATGATATTGAGCACCGTATTTTTAAAGACAACAAAGAATCCAAACACACATACACCCCCCACACACGCATATATATATATATATATATATATATATATATATATATATGACGGTGTGTGTGCGTGTGTGAGAGTATGGATACGAGATACAATGAGGCAACTAGTATCACGAAATCAATACAATGAAAAAGAGTTCAAGAGGAAACAGCCGCTCCAAATTCATTTGTTATTGTTCATAGATCGACATAACTATGCGCAGCACTGTAGTTCTCTCTGCGAGACTAAAATTTAAATTCTCATATCAGTAATATCAGCACTTAAAAAAAGCAGAGAACAAGAAGAAATCTAAGTGAAGGATTCGTACCTACTGCCACTCCGAATGCAATTTTATGTAGATTGAGATAGCTCTGTGCTGACAAACAATTTCGTCTGTGCGACTGAAAAATGCAATATTGGGAAACAAAGAAATATTGATAGATTTTGACGTGTTTTGATAAACAAGTGCATATTTAAAGCTGTGTTACATTAAGTGATAAAAAAAACAAAACTGCGCAGGTGAAAAGGTAGTCAATCATAAGTTATATATCTGAATATGTATAGATCAGTTTACAGAACTTAAGCAGTTTCTTTGTTTCCCTGGCAAGTTTAAACATAAGCATTATCATCAACGATAACCTGTGGTCTGGACATTTTTGTATTCAATCTGAGCTCAACTGCAAATTGCTTAAAGAGATATTTGTGAATTTTTTTAAACATGCAATGAAAATATCTACACAACAAATACAAGTAAAAAGCGTGAAACATGGAAGCTAAACTCTATAATAATGTATCAACTGCTGCTCTTATGTTGAGTCAAAGGTCAGCATAGCTCTATGTATCAATGCAAGTTCTTCGGTGAGACTGACAACACCCTGCTTATACAAGAGTATCAACCCTACCAGATAGTGTTGGAAGACATCAGTTATATGAGAAATACCATTCAGACTCAGCACTCATTCTTTTCATCATCATCAGCAGCAGCAGCTGCCTTTTAGCATCCATTTTAAATTAATATTCTCCAAGATTCGCCAGACCTTCCTATCATGGGTGTTGCAGAGCCCATAACTTCTGGATCTGTTGAGCTCATCATGCCATCTTACGTTCTGTCGGCCACTATTTCGTATGGGGATCTATGTTGTGAGTCGTGATATCCAGCGGTTATCAGATATTTTTGCGACATGTCCAACCCATTGCCATTTGAGTTTCCTTCTCTTTATACTGTTCTTTCATATGATCTCTCCTTGTACATGTTGCATAGTTCTCGGTTTGTAAAGTCAAACTTTCGGTTTGATTCTATGTATCAGGAGGGTGCACTGGTTATAGACATTTGTTCTTAGGACTGGTAGGATTTTTCTTTGACACACCATCTTACTTTCCGTCGGCAAAAATTTTGCATATGATTTTGGAGGATTCATGTTGTAAGTCCTGATATTGCGTGGCTGTCTTGTAATATATCTAACTCTTTGCCATTTGGGTTTTCTAATGAATTCTTCGATTTCTCAGATTACTGTTTTTTCTCAAATATACTGTTTTGTCTTATGATCTCTCCATTTGCACGTTACAAGGTCCTCGGTTTGAGGATCAACTGTTTGTTTAGGTCCCATGTCTCTGCTCCATAGGTGACTATCAAGACAATGCATTGGTTGTTGACATTTCTTTTTAAGACTAGTGGGAATTTTCTTGTTTTTTAAAGTCGAGTTCGCCCTAATGTCAGCTTGCCAACCTAGTGTAGTTCTTTAAGATTACTTCTTCTTTGGAGAATTCCATGGAGATCCGTTGTCTTAGGTAGATATAGTGGTCAACTTTTTCCAGGTCAGCGTTCCTGACTTTGATCGTTGTATCTTTGTTCTCAACATGTTTGTTGAACAAATAATTCGTTTCACTGAAGTTCATGTGGTGGTCAAATTACTTGCTTTTTTTATTTATTTCGACGAGCATTCACTAGAGATCACAGTGGAATTTCAGTGTCCGTAGATGTAGCAATTGTCTGACATATACGGGGATTACAGTTTGTATTATTGCGTCAATGACTTTGGGGATTTCCACTGAGTCAAAAGCCTTTTTAACGTCAACAAATGTTAGAGTGAGAGGTTATATTCAGTTGCTTTCTCTTTTAGTTTGTTTACAAAATCGAGCTGATTATCGCAATATTCTTCAAATAATTCTTGACAACTATTTACCTCCATATCAATTTATCGGTTGTATTTATCACAACTTGAACCCAGACTGTCACTCTACGACAGTGAGTAAACTGCACAGATCGGAAGAAAGAGCGATATTCCAGTGTGATCAGAAATCACGTACCTCTTACCAGAGGGTAGCCTGGTTCACACCTAGCTGCTCTAACCAAGTTTGTTGTTTCTGTTTTAGATCTACTATTACTGGTAATTGGTTGTAAACCAATACTGTTTTATTTTCAGTGGGAATCGTTGCCACTACATTATTAACACTGAAGATTTGTACAAATGGTGCCAAACCATCTTCCGTGTGAGACCGACACTTACTTTCACACTCCCAACAACGCTGCCTCCGAAATATTCTCGATGTACACTGAAGCTACTTCGTTACGAACACATAAGTCTTCGAGATAGCTAGAGTCACCAGAATGGAGGTCAATGTCAAATATATGCACATATGCTGACACTTGAAGATGTAAGACGGTCGTCTATAAGATATTTTACAGTTCAGAGAATATCCTCAGTATCTATCTATCTATCTATCTATCTATCTATCTATCACTCTATAACGCTCCACAGTAATTGTTTCAACAGTATGCATTCATTCAGCATGCCCTTCGTATCCCACCAAATACTGAGCTGTAGGTTAATTATGTTCAACTTCACAGGAGTCAGAGACATAGTAGAAATCATTGAAAAAAACAAAAAAACAAAACAAATGGCAATGTGCTGGCCAGATTGCAAGAAAGGCAGACAACCAATGGAAATCAAGACTTAAGACATGGATCCCCGGAGATCACATGCGCGACAGAGATCAGCAGAGTACTTAATGGAGAGACAAGCTAAACAAATTCAGAATACTGGCCCCTCGACGCCCACGATATAGGAGTGTCGTGAATCTTTGGGAAGGTCTACGTCCAACAACAGATGTTAAGAGAATGATGATGATGATGATGATGATGATGATGATGACGACGAGTCAGAAGTACAGGGGTTATCAATGATTTTCAATGTTCCAACTTGTACAGTAACCATTTTCCCACAAAACAGATATTTTTCATGTCAAGTAGGAACTACAATGCGAGCGAAAAGATGGTGTCCAATACTTGGCTGTGATACCGCTCTTTCAAACTTCCTTATAATTTGTGAAAGTCTTCAAACTGTCGAGTAATCGATACCGAGTTTTCCAGCCAATTCCAATGATGATTGAGCTGGGTCATCACCTAAAAGAGCATGCGATTCACCACTTTCAAATTCTCGTGGTCTACAATTGAATGGTTTGTCTCAGAAGTCAGATTCACTTTTCCTACGTTTCCTGAACTTTGTAAATCATTCATGACACATACTTTTTTCCAACCGAACCACCTCAATAGGCTTCATCAATCATATTTTGGGATTCTACTGCTTTCTTGTCAAACTTGAAAAAGAACAATATTCACTGTTGCTCATGTGTCTTGTCTGGCGTCATTTTTTTCTCAACATAGGCTTAATGAACACCGTATAAATAATATTCAAAACTGCTTTTCAAAAGCGTATTCAGTCTCCACTCCTCAGAAAGGAGGGTGCATGGGGATTTAGCACACAAACAATATATATATATATATATATATATATATATATATATATATATATATATATGTTTATAGTAAAATACTTTGAATAGAGGTTTTGATTAATGCAAGTTTTGATTCAGCACGATTTATGTATTGCTGTACGGATAAATGTAACCAAGTATAAGTTGAAAAAACACATTAAACTATGGTAAGTCTTCAACAGTGATATTTTGTACGGTACAGGATATATTGGAACAGATTAACCGCACGAACATAGTATAACTCTGTCTCTCTCACTATGTGTGTGTGTGTGTGTGTGTGTGTGTATGTGTGTGAGTATACATAAACATATGTGTGTATATATATATATATATACATATGTATGTATGCATGTATGTATGTATGCATATGTGTTTATGTGTCTGTACGTACATACGTATGTATTTTGTACACCCAGACAAGAAACAGCTTATACCACGTCCCATCGGGACAACAATTAGAATAATTCTGGAATAAGATATGAAAATGATTAAGTTGGTTGTATTCAATCACACACACACACACACACACACATATATGTATATATATATATATATATCACACACACACACACACACACACATATATATATATTCTTGAGAGTCATATATATATGTACAAAACATGCATACACATATATATATATGTGTGTGTGTGTGTGTGTGTTCCTTTGTATGTGCATGTTGCTGTCTGTGTCAGTGTGTCTATGTGTTATGTGTGTATTTTCGTGTCTCTATGCAGAAATCCGTGCATTTTCGCTCATTGTCTTGACATCGCTTTTGATCGTTATCCGTTCACCTAGCCGAGGACAATTGTAAATGAGCTAATCTAATAGAACATTACTATTGTGTAGTGACTTCGACCCCCATTCAGTTGCCTGTGACCTTGTATCAGACTGAACCAAACCCTAGGAACTGCTTAGTTTAGCAGACCATCACTACTATGCATCAATTTTCGGCATATCTGGTTGTTTTGACCATCCGACAATGTTCTACACTAGCTGAAACTTCCTAAAAGTATGGTTATATATAGTTGATGATAACATAAAAATGAATCCAGTAAGGGTCGATCGCCCAACTTTAGCGACCCAAACCGAAGGAAAAGTCGGGCGACGATATCCGTCTCTGTTCAAATCTATATATTAATATTTTCGGCAGATTGCTATAAATAATCTCTATATTCGGTGACAATTTATAGTATGTTTATCAGTCTGTCTATCCTTTCATCTATCACTGTAAATAGTTATTCTATCTCTGCCAGTCATAGTGGTATGTGTCAATTTATCTATCTTCCAAGCCGGATTGTCTTTCCCTATCTATCTATCTATCTATCTATCTATCTATCTATCTATCTATCTATCTCTCTGCGTTCATTCATATATATCTATCTACGTTCCCCCAATCTATGTAAGTTCCTCCCTAAATATCTATCTATTTATCTATCTGTCTATCCATTTATCTGTCTGTGTATTAGCCTCAGAAATTTAAAACAACGTTTAATATGAATAGTTCATCACATAGCATTATCATCAAAGAACATGGAGGTAAAAGTAACCGATATAGTAAAGAAACCCACATAAAATACGAATTAAAGCCTCACATATCGATGTGCATTCCATATTACCATTTCTTTCCTTCCTACTAATCTTTCCCTCTCTACCTCTGCACATACACACACACACACACACACATATATATATATATATATATATGCATGGGTGTGCATACATGCGTAAATACTTTACTAATCTGCAAGAGTTGATAGGTATGAACTTCAAGAATAGATAGGTAATTCTTTACTACTCCCCCCAACCACCAACCTGCCAGACCTTCCATCTTCTTTTCCTACATACCCAAATCTCTCCTCCCCACGACCCACCTCCATTCTCCTCTACCATCCACCCACCCTCCTTTCCAATCTCCTTTCCTACCAATGAACACACCTATATCAGCAGAGTCTCTGGTAGGACTCTATTTACACGCTAAAATTACACTTGATTCTTGCTCGAATAGTCCCGCATTTATTTAATACTGTTATACGCTCAAATCCACTAAGAACCTTGTTTTAATACTGGAAATAAATTCACAGTAAAATACACCTCAGTTTCACAGCCCGACAAACCCGAGGTGCAAAAAGGCGGAAACCTTCTCTAAGACTTTCCCATAGTGATTCGCCCACAGCTTCCTACGCATGTGCTTCACGAAAACTATATTTTAGAAGCACGCAACACTCACACTCACAAACTTTTGAGCTTAAAACTGAATGTATACATAAATCAACAAAATATCGAATACCACACTCAGGTTACACAGACAGGGCAAAAATATGTATCATATATATATATATATATATATATATATATATATATATATATATATATATATATATATGCATGTACATTTGTACATTTGAATTTTGGAATACTTGACTCTCTGGAAAAAATAAGTTTTCTTTCTTGCTTGTTGCTATTTTTGCATCTTATTCCACGAAGTAGTGTTAGTCTTCCTGAAATAACCCAAAAATAACAGCACCATCATCATCAGCAGCAGCTGTTTTTTTTTCTTCCTCGCTACGTGTCCTGCCTATGTTTTGCATTTTCTTGAAATATCCATTTCATCGAAATTGAAAGGATCACTTGGAAGCAAACTTAGAATCACACAAATCTTGGAATAATTCTAACAAATAGAAAAAACAAATCAACAAGGACCAAAGAAGACAATAGGATAAAAGGTTCACGAGATATTGAGTTATTACAATGTATACGTATATTAATTGATAAAGGGAACAAAATTCTTTGTTTGAATTCCCCGATGTCGAAAGTTGAATTTTCTACTTTAATTTTGCTGATGTGGAAAGCTTGATATACGAAGGTACGCTTAACTGCATAGTTCAATACATATCCAATCATACAGTTCCTTGTACGCACTCAGAACAGCCGGCAAACCATCCCTTAAACACTCTCTCTCTCTCTCTCTCTCTATATATATATATATATATATATATATATATATATATATAGTGCAAAGTACAAATCAGGAATACAATATAATATAATACAATATAATGCAATATCCGATGTCTGATGGGTTTATTTCTTAGAGTGCTCGATTCATTCACCATAAAACATTGAGTCAAGTCAGAGTAGAGCTCAGACTATGATGACATTAAGGATTTGCTGCACAGGTATATGTTTCTGTCCTGTTTAGGCTTCTTCGATATATTTTTGATCGAAATTTTTCTATATTTCTGGTTGGGAACCCCTGTCCTCTTCTATATATATATCTCTTCTTCTTTTTCCTTTATTTTCTTTGTCTAGTTGTTGGTCAATGCTTGCTATGATCTACAGAGTGGAGATAAATTACTGTCTGGTAGTTATGGATTAACAGGGGATACAGTGAATGCTTTCCTCCTCAGTGTGTTGTTAAAACATTAGCTTTTTGTGGTTTGTTTCTTCTCTGGAAGTTTTTCATTCACACTTTTCTGAGTGATAGGGTTCACTTTTACATGAACTTGGTTGATAGTTTGATTCTTCTATTTATTCGAGGTCTGGTTTGTTTTTATACATCTAAGATAATCATCAAAAGGTGATTGAGTTGTTCTTAAAGTGACTAGGAGCATGAAATAATAATAATGTCAATGTTGATAGTAATACTGCTACTACTTTTGTTGATGATAATAACGAGGAGAACAAGATAGCTATCGCAGTCAATTTTTGTATAGCAGTATATGGGGTGTCAAATTATGTTTTTTGATAGAAATTTTTAGCGGTGCCGGCAATTTAATGGTACTTTTTTTTTTCTATTCTATTAGTTTTTTTTTGAAATTCTATTTTTACTTTGGGTGTGAGGTCGCTGTCTGTTGTTCTCTAGATATGTATTTACAGTGATGTACTGTTTTTGTAGTTTTCGTTTGTGAATAATAATATATGTTTGACTAATCTTAGATCAAAAGGTGTTTTAGATATTCTTATACAGTATTTCGCTTCTACAGGTTTCTCTTAGGTTGATGTTTCAGCTTGATATATCCGATTTGAGACTTTTGTTTTGCAAAGGGCATCTGTTGCTCTTTGTACGATTGCAATCTGGTTTAGATATACTTCTCCTACCGGTAATTGTTCTATTACTTGATCGTTGTGATTTGTTATGAACTTATAAAAACTATCTGTATAACTGTAACTTATTTTCAGTTATGTTCGTTTTAGATATTTTACATAGTGTGTTGCTCGGAGCAAGTGTTTTTCTATTAGTTTGAGGAAAACTCCCCGTACGTGGGTTTTTACATGAAGGTTGAATGGTGGTGTATACAAGATGATTTTTCCACCTTTGCTCCTTTTGTTGTTGTCCTGTTTTATTCAATTAGATTTCACTTTTTCACCATATTTGAAGCTAATGTCGAAAAAAAAAACCAGTGTCTTTCAGGGCTCCAATGTATTCTTTTTCAAAAATTGTTAAATATCATTTTGTTCGGGAAATTGTATATTAGCCTAATGTCTATTGATTCAGGGATCTTTTCAATAATTTTGCTTGGGTGGTTAAATTTTACGTTAATATTTGTAATTTCCATATTTTCTTTTCTCTCTGATTGGTGGTTGTTACTGTTTAAACCAGAAGTAACATAAAACATGTAGAATCTTTATGTTGGTCTTAATCTTAATACGGGAGTTTGTTTTTTTTACATTTTTTTAATGAGGAATCAAAAAGAACTTTCAGCATTTTTGCGTGTTGCTATTCAGAACAATTAGTTGATCATCATCCGTGTAAAGTCCTATGTTTTTAGAGTTTGATTTCTTAGTGAGGTTATTCAAAATGTACAAACCAATCAAGTCTGAAATCTCAGCTGAATTGAGACAATCCATAGATATATCAAAAAGACGGACGTCCTTTTTTTCCCATTGTTCTTGGTTATTGAACAGTAATATCTATCTACGGTGTTTGATTATTTATCCATCTTTATTATTAATTTTTCTGTAGTCTTTGCAAATTCCATGGCTTCCTTGAAGTTTCCTTCGGATATTAAAGGGTAGAAGTCCATTATATTGAAGTGCACAAATGTACAGGTGTTTTTTGCTTATTGTTACTAAACCAGATGATGGCATCGTTCGTGTTTATCCATTGGTTTAATTGTAGATGTTGCTTGATACTGAAGTCTATGGCTTCTGGTATCGTCTTGCTTGTTTCTCCTATTTAGGATTTAGCTGGGTTAATTAGTCTAGTGGTGGGGTTATTGTTTATAATTGCTCCTTTGTTGTTACTTATCGTGGTTAGTCTTTTGTAATTTTGTGCGGTGTTGTTGGTTAGGAGTTTGTTATAGAATTGGTAAATCATTCCATGTATATTGTTAATCTAGTCTCCTTTGTTGTTTAATTTGTTGATTTGTTCTATTTCTTTCTTTAGTTTTCTCTGGTATGTGCTCATGCACTTTTAAAATCTGATATTGGTGATAGTCATTAGTAGATCCTGGTCAAAGCATTCCAGTACTTTGCTGTGAGGTGTTTTTGTTTTTTTCATTTCTATTATTATTATTATCATTATTATTATTATTATTATTATTATTATTATTATTATTATTATTTGGAATCTCACACCAGTTGCAAGGTGGTAACCGCTGGAGTTTGAGTGACAGCAAGTTTCCTCAAGTCTCCAGCCCTCCTCTCCGAGTACTCATAGGTCGCAGTGATTCTGCGATTTACAGTTTCACACCGGTTGCCCAGTGGTTATCACTGAAGGCTGAGTGACAATAAGTCTCCTCAGGTCTTCAGCTAACGTCTCCTCTCTCTTTCACCTATCATGTCAGGGCTAAAATTCGTTGCAGTACTTATATCTCTAGCACCTTCCTCAGTATCCATGCAGTTCCCAGTAGTGCTGTGGTCTGTACGGTCTCAATCCTTCCCCTAATCCCGATCTCCTCCAGTCTCACCCTCAGCGTTTTGGGGACAGATTGCTGCTGTTGTTGTTGTTATTAACAATAGTAGTTGCAGCATTACTATTAATATTACTATTATTTTGCATCCCAAGCTGCTTCTAGACAAAATTGAATCACCTTTTCATAATTGTTTCAGGTATATAGAAACGTACTAGAACTAGAATACAAAAAAAACAAAACAATTAAACTAATTACTCAGATCATATAAAAGTTGACCCCCAAAATTGGGAACCGCTGAAAGTAAGGATAAAATGATTCCAGAGGGGAAACATACCACAAAGGGATGATGCTGAGAAGATATGTAAATAAAATAAGAGGAAGTTTCCACATCAAGAAAAGTAGACAAACATCAAAAACGTTCTGAATAGAGATCTATGACAAATCGGATCGAGAAGCCTAAAGAAACCCAAACAGGATAGAAACATAAATTTGATTGCGTAGCGAATCTTTTATTTCATCATCATAATATATATATATATATATATATATATATATATATATATATATATATATATATATATGGATACATATTCTAACATAGATAGTTGCAAATACCTTATATTATGTCGAAACACATTTTAAAATGATCTTTTGTTTCATTTGGCCTAGACAGAGTGATTACAATAAACAAAAAAATAAAATTGGATTCCTGCAGCTTCCTTGTTCTCTTTGATTGCTTATTCTATCAACGCTGTCTGGGCAAAATGATGCATTCACCTTGGTTTAACAGGAGATCATTTCAAGTAGCATTTCAAAGTAATACAACGTATTTTTAATTTATATATACAAGGGCGTCTGTATCTGTTTATAAGGGTTTTCAACCGATGCATTCTCCCGACAGTTACTCATGGAGCTGAAACACAGAACCTAACCAAAAGACAAACCCACAAACTCAGAGGCATGCAACGCACACACAAGAGAATTATGCTCAAATGGAGAGGTCACAAGACAGCATAATATAGTAAATTAGGAAGAAAGAAAACAAGAGTCCGAGACTTCATAGAATCTATTTAAAAAATCTAAATGGCAATAGGCAGGCCATGTTGCAACAATGACGGACAATTGATGGATATTACGACTCACAACATGGATCCCCAAAGATGACATTCGAAACCGAATCCGACAGAATACAAAATGGAGAGATGTGAATTGGACAAATTCAGAAAGTGCTGGCTCTGCAACGCCCATGATAGAGGAATGAGGCGGGTCCTGTGGAAGGTCTATATCCAACGACGGACGATAAAAGACTGATGATGATGATGAAGATGAGTATGATGACGATGTATTTATATGTGATTATATGTAGATGCTTGTGTCTGTATGTGTACTAGACGAGCAGAAGTTACATCAAAGTTCACCGCTGGCGACGGACAGAGCCATGAGTTGCAGACGAGGGATACGGAGAGCCGTATTCATTTATTTACCTCTGAAAGCCGCTGGAAAGTTACCGTCAAATTCCTTTGTGGTCAGTTAAAGGAAACCGGACGGTCAGATCCGTGGGGATTAGTGAGCAGCCGGTGTTAACGATAACTCTGTCACGTTCCATAGTGACCAGGATACGGGAACGTGCGTTGGAAGGATTTTGGATAACTGAGTCTAGTATTTGGATTGGAAGAGGACGGGTGCCACGAAGGAAAGCGTCTGTTTGGAGAGGACAAAAAGGAATATACATATATATATATATATATATATATATATATATATATATATATATATGTGTGTGTGTGTGTGTGTGTGTGTGTGTGATAGAGAGAAGGAAGATGTGGGAGATGAAAGACACTAGCTTATGTATAGATATAGGTGCCTGTGCACATGCACTTGAACTGATTACCTACAGAGAAATCTATCAAGAATGATATAAAAGAAATGGATCTTTTATCTAAAAGTATCTAAAAAAATACTAGTACAAAAATGTCTCGGAGTCTTTGAAAAACGGAGTAATACAAGGCGAACCAGCTCATCCCAATTCATTACAGCCTGTGACGAGGAGATCTTCTGAATCCTAAACTGGGAAAATTAAGGACTCAGAATAGACAATGAATATCTTGTTGATTTCAGATTTGAAGACAACATCGTCCTTACTGCTGAGAACCTTAACGATCTCCAAAAAATGCTTGACGAACATAATGAAGAAATGACTTCAGAAAATATGTAACAACGAACATGTTAAAGAAGAAGACACGACGATCAAAATAGAAAACGCAGAGCTGGAGGAAGTAGACCATTACATATTAAATGGGACAACAAAACTCCAAGAGACCCTCAAAGGAGAAAAAAAATCAAGCAAAGAATCACACTAGGATGGTAAGCTTTTGGTAGGGCAAGCTCAACCTCCAAATCCCCAAAACTTCACTAGTCTTTATAAGTGTCTGCAACAAATGTGTCCCCTTGATTGTCACTTATGGAGCTGTAACATGGAACCTAACCAAAAGATTGACCCTCAAATGAAGAACCATGCAATGTGCACAGGAGATAACCATGCTCAGCAACACATGAAGAGATCACAAGATAGAATAGTATATTAGAGGAAAATGGGAGTCGGAGATATCATAGAATCTATTAGAACACTCGAATGGCAATGTGCAAGCACCTTCGTACCCGTAAAAAATGATAGGTTCATTCATGCATTGATGGACCTACCACCTGAATAGCTGTAGACTCTGACAAATATTACAGTGTTGCTCTTTCTGCCTAGAGCCAGAGAATAGACGGGTTTATCTTTGAATGAATCGGCGCATCGGCCTCCCGTCGTAGGTTCAATGAACACTGCTAAAGATCTGAGAGGCTCTACCGCACTTCTGCCTAGTATAGGAGTGTAGTATCTGTGCCCTAATCAAAAATTGTTACAAAAAAAGAAACAAAGCAACAACATTGTATTGCCACTTTCGATAAGCATAGACAGTCATTCAATTTGCACCATTATTGTCCCCCATCCCCGACCTGGGTTCAAATCTGCAAAACGTGCTAATACATCAGGTTCTTCCTCTGAAGTGTTAGCTGACCTGTAATGTCAATGCAAATCTGCTTAGGGATGGCAGACCTCAATAGGTAGCTGTGGAATCTGACTGGAGGAGGAATCTACTGTCAAAACTTCGATCTAGGGAGACTTTCACCTATTCGTGCCATCTCGCCGGACCAAAGGACGCCAACCCTTGGTCTAAATGGTGGGTTTTGCCATACAAACGCCACCCAACTACTCAAAATTACGTAAAATAGGCTTGAGGACTATTCTGCGTCAACCCCCCCCCCCCTGCCAAGCCGTCTAAGGCCCTATGATCGGAGAAAACACACTGACAATCCAAGTCCAACCATTTATTCATGCGTGTGTGTAAGTTCCAGCAGGCACTTATATGTAAGGGATCAGGCTACAGTCTTCTCTTGAAAGAAGTTTCATTCAACGGATTCAAGGGATGGCTTCTCTCCATTCAGGTACACGTGGAATCATCTCTCGATTCATTAAGTGTAAAATTTGTTCAAATTTTTGTAATGTAAAACTAGTCATTATGAAGACCAGGTGAAAACTTGATGCCAATTTTTTTCCGATAATTTGAAGTTTTTGAAATCGGCGCTTGCACTATGATGGCATCATGCACAAAATGACATTGAAGAGCAATTCATCATATATATATATATATATATATATATATATATATATATATATATATATGAAATCTAAAAGATGGAAGAAAAAAAGTTACATACCTGAAAATCTAAAGAAAGATAGAACAAACGAGGCAAGAGAGAGAATTAAAAGTAATAAATGATATATATTTGATTTATACGTACATGCAAACCCAAACATACGTATAAATGAGGATTTTCATGTTTTCGAAAAAGGGAGATAGACATATATATATATATATATATATATATATATATATATATATATGCATATATATATATATATATATATATATATGCATATATATATATATATATATATATATATATATATATATATATATATATATATACATATGATTAATTCTTACAAAATGCATCAAAAGGCAGATCGAATAGTTTGCTTTCCAAAAAGTGCATCAAAACATTTCGATGAATACGTATATATATATATATATATATATATATATATATATATATATATATATATATATATATATATATATATATATATGTGTGTGTGTGTGTGTGTGTGTGACGGATTCATTATGATATAACGCCATTAATAATCTTTGTGTTGGATCATTTATCCATTTCTTTATACATAACTGCTGTGTTGAGAACGACGGATTGAGCAGTTGAGAACAAATAATATGAGAATTTGGAGTGAAAACAGTTATTTGGGCCTTTGCATTTAACTGAAGGATAAGAGCTACAATACGTTGGAACAGCTACCTTATCGGTTGCAGGTTCGATTCCTGTAGCATTCAAATTCTCATTATTTGCTTATTCTATTAATTTCATCTAGTCCAAATGATATATCAACTGTAGAATGACAGGAGATAATCTCAAATATGAGTTTCAATATATATATATAACAATTTATAATCATTCTATGGGATCATATAGCCATTTATCAATGCATAACCGTCACGTTGGACATAGACAAATAGAGCAGAGATAGACCTATAATAAACGAGATATGAATTTATCCTCATATGTGCGATATTTAAAGGTACAAGTCACAACTTTTAAGTCGCTTAAACCACTTTTTTAGCAGTATGGTGAGATAATATGCCAGTTGGTTTCACTTCCTGAATTCTACAAGCAGCAACAATTGGCTTTGGAGCCCAGATTAGAATGATGCCTCAAAAACAACCATAATCAACGTGCTCATGTCAACCTTTAGAACACCTGAAAGAAAATGTGCCACTGATTAGTATAGTTAATCATACAATGTCCATGATATTAAAGGCAATAATACCATTGAGTAATTGTCTTCGAATGTGTACAATAAATAGGCTTCAGAGTAAGTGTGAGAAACGAAAATATTCCGACTCACAAAAAGGAATAATATACACATGAGTGTCAGCATACACACATATATATATATATATATATATATATATATATATATATATATATATATATATATATATATATATATATATGTGTGTGTGTGTGTGTGTGTGTGTGTAAAGAGGGAAAGAGAGAGAGCGAGGGGGGTGAGAGAGATGAAGACGCGTTTGTAAGTGAATTTGTCTCGCAGTCTATTTAACTAACGTAGTTTATTCAGTCAGCGCGGCTTGTCTGTTATTGTTTCCTTGTGTCAAATTAATCTCGGGATTAATGAATATCTATAGCGCATCCAAGTTAATTCTTTGGTTATTCAAACGGAAGAATGGTCAGTGTAATTAATTCAATAGCCATTCTACCAAATTAGTGTGTATACATACATACATATATATATATATATATATATATATATATATATATATATATATATATATGCATTACGTTATTTGAAACTCCTTTGTGACATGGAGAAGGAGTCACTCAGCCCCAGACAGCGAAAATTGGAATAAACAAATGAAGAAAAGTCGGGTTGCTGCAGGAATCGAAATCGAACCTGCGACCGATAAGGTAGTCACTCAAGAGCGTTGCTCTTAACCATTGAGCTACACAGTCTAATGAAACGCCAAGGGTAAATAAAAACCCAATTCAAACCCAACTCCCTCATCTTATTCATTCTCGCTGTCCATGTGAGCACTGATAATTTCATCATTGAAGAATAGTCATATAATCTGACAAAATATTTATATATATTCCGTCAGATTTTGCATCAATTTATGCCCCCCATATATATATATATATATATATATATATATATATATATATATATATATATATATATATATATATATATATATATATATATATATATATATATATATATATATATATATATATATAGTGATAGATAGATAGTTAGATAGATAGATAGATGGATAGATAGATTGATAGGATGATGCAAACAATTGATTATGTATATATAATATACGTACCTCATGTTAGAGGAATAAAACCCCTGCCACGTGTTTCATCCATTTCTTACGATTCTTGAATAATGGATAAACCATGAAATACGTGTCATATTCTCATCCTAATCTCAAATAATTATTGCTCAGTATTATTGAGCACTTTTGATTTAATAAAAAATATTGAATTTCAAAATTGCAACTACACGACCCTATAATCGCAATTATTTTTAAGCAGTATAATTGATATTATATGATACATATGAGTAATTGTCATATATATGTAAATATATATATATATATATATATATATATATATATATATATATATATATATATGTATATATATATATATATGTAAATATATATATATATATATACATATATATATATATATATATATATATAATCATATATATATATGTATATATATATATATATATACATGGGTATATATATATAATCATATATATATATATTTATATATGTATATGTGTATATATACATATATGTGTATATATATATATATATATATATATATGTATATTTATATATATATGTATATATATATATATATATATATATATGTATATACATATATATATATATATATATATATATATATATATATATATATATATATATATATATATATATATATATAAATATATATATAGTATTCTCGAAAGTATTGTGCATTTTTTCAAAATTGAAATAACGATTAGCTCCCTGCCAGTCAAGTCAGTTATATTTTTAGAGCCTCCCCGTATCAAGGTTAGTGAATTAATGCCATTCACTTAACTACAGAGAAACTGTGCAGGCCTCACATAGATTTGCCAAGTCCTTAGATGATTTAAATCTTTATTCTTCACGAGCGCAATCAACGTTTTCAGTTTTTCCTATCGTTGAATACACTTTTCCCCGGTGTTCCCGTTTTTTCTGCGAATTCATCTAAACTTGAGGAGATATCTTTCAGGTAAACCTTCTCTTGGGCATATCTCTTCAGACTCAAATCTTAACCATATCCTTTGAAGACAATATTGAAAGAGCATGCATGGCTATCACAATTAGAAGAGTTACATTTTTTTAAATTCGAGAACTATTAATGTAACCTGTTTCTGCAAATGAGTTTAAATGGAGACAGTTGGATACAAAGGCGTCTTCAAAGGGCATGCCAGATCATCTAAGATCAGCTATGATCCTAGATTAAGATGAGGTCATCTCAAACTGAGATCAGCCTGAGATCACACGAATGGAAACAATGATTTAAATTCTCCCTGTGTAGAATACTACAATGAGTGCAGAATCCCGAATGCTTTAACACATGTTATCAGTGTTTACATAAGTAAGGTTTAAATGAGTCAATTTTTAAAAGAGTTCACCAGTATTTTGACAGGTCATTACTACGGTAATTATTTTACTTTGTGTATTTGCCTATTTATATGATTGACATGTCATTTATCTCCATGGGGTTAAAATAAAGATTCTTTCTCCGAACAACGACTCGTTATCACACTTTGGTAGACTTCTAATTATATCAACACGCAAATGCACACTTAGATATTGACTTCAAATTACACGTGAAAGGAAAATATATTGCTTCTCCGAAATAACCAATGTAATTCTCAATATGTATACACGCCTTCTCTATCAATGTATTAATGAGACAGCTAGATTAAAAGCTTGATATGAAAGAAAGAAAATTGATTAAAAAAATAAATAGATAAATAGATAGATAGATAATGATTTCAGATTCTCTCCATTCATCAAAAATATCCAAACGATTTTCACACTAAGTTACATTCTACAATTTTGCAGAGAACCATCAAGATTCAAAAAGCTTCTTTGATTATATTACACGATGTTTCGGTTGGTCCATTCTACAACCTTACTCAGGTATACTACCTGAATTTGACGGCGGAAAACAATATTTTCACTATAGCAGCTACGCTTTTAACGGAGTTTTAATATGTTTCCTTTTGCTCCCCTTTCCTTTTCAGGCCAGGATTTCGATACTTTGCCCCCTGTTGGATAGCAGGAGTCACACAGAGGGGGATATCGCACGACAGACATACATTTAGCCGACATGTTGATGTATGATGCTTCAATGATTTTTCTCCGTTTCAAATTGAGTTTTCTGCCAATGCTACAGGGTTCCATTTTTCGCTGACGTGGTGGCAGATTATGACGAGCCAATCATAAATACTAAACTCCATTGATAGATTACATCAGTCAATTTAGGGTCAAAACTGCCATTTCTGGTCGAACTTCGAAAAGGGGACGTCTTTTTACTTGACGCCGCATGAACCGGAAGCGGTCTAAATATAGGCGCCTATGTATTGTATGTTAATGTCCATTTATTTCTTTAAAATATCAGTTGAGGTGCCTGGCTATATATATATATATATATATATATATATATATATATATATATATATATATATATATATATATATATATATATATATATATATATATTATTTTGTCATCCGCAGATATGTGTGTGTGTGTGTGTGTCTGCGTGGCTGAATCGAGTTATAGTCATTCGTAAATGATTCACAAGACTACAAGTAGTTATACTTATTCGTAGATATCTACAAATAACACGTGGTAGAGAATTGAACAGACATGATTGGTTTAGACTTAGATAAATAGATATGAATTGTGTGAGATGCACACACACACATATACATATATATATATATATATATAGATAGATAGATATAGACAAATATGGATAATGTAAAATGGATGGATATATAAATTTGAATAACACAGGATGAACAGATACGAATATGGTGAGATAAATAGATACATAAATATGTATGGAAATCGTGAGATGAATATGTAGATATGAACAGTCGATATATATATATATATATATATATATATATATATATATATATATATATATATATATATTAAGGGAGAGGGAGGGGCAGAATATATATATATATATATATATATATATATATATATATATATATATATGTACTGGTTGGGATAGATAGATAGATATGGTGTGTGTAAGATAGATATGAACAATTTGAAATAGATATAGATATGTGGTTGTGAACAGCCTGATATATATATATATATATATATATATATATATATATATATATATATATATATATATATATATATGTATGTATGTATATATATATATATATATATATATACATGCACACACACACACACACACACACACACACACATATATATATATATATATATAACAAGTGATAGATAGTGGGGATAAACAGGCTGGGATAGATAAGTAGATATAGATTGATTGATAGATAGTTAGCTGGATCAATATAGATAAACAGCCTGAGACGGAAAGATAGATAAGAAGACTGATTTGAAAAAGCTTCATAGATGGATGGATAGACATGTTTGGTTGAATGGCAGGTACAACGTCTTTGTTGTGTGGGACGGTCCGAATAACATTACTTGTGAAGAAATGTGCTTAAAATATTGTCTCTGACGCGTGGCGCGAACAACAAGGCTGACGTCATAGCCATTACTATTCACCATTTTCAGAATGGACAAGCTCAGTGTTGCCAAATTTACTTCCAAGCTTACATCTAAATTTGTGTCAAAAAACATCTAAAAACACTCAGAAACATTTTGATATTCCAGATATATATCTTAAATCAAGGAGTTTTGTACATGTCATTCATAAATTATATGCGGCTTCTACTGTTAACATTTACTCCATTTACTTTCGAGAATAAATCATTACTTATTTCAATCCAATACGTTGAATAACATCACAACTTATTTCATCAGTGTCGTATGAACAGCAATTTCTTACATCTGGATGCAATCAAAAACATCTAGATTTAGATGAAAAAATATCTAAATTGGTAAAATTGGACAGGCTGTGAAAGCAAACGTAGACAGAGAAAATGAGAGTGGGAAAGAAAGCAAGAGAGAGAGAGAGAGAGGGGGGGAGAGAGAGAGAGAGATTCAGGTAGATGAAAGAACAGGAATGAATCTGGGATGGGTGGTTCCACGGTAGGATGTGATACAGTAAAACTCTCACTCTGATGGCACTCGTTCAACCGGCACAATTTAAAGATTATCGTTATAACGGCGTTTGTGTTTTCATATTTCCGCAATATTATTGTTGGAATTCGATTTACAAGTTCATCAAATGAAGATTTCAGTGCATTATTGGTCAAACTCGCAAAAATCAATTTTTTGTGTAAACTTTAAAAAAAAATGAACTATTTGTTAACTTAGTATTCAATTTTTGCCTGTCCAATGTATTAATACAGAATTCACTGATACGGTCAATAAAGAGACAATTATGTACTACCGTGTGTTTGCCTGACCATGTCATTTTTTTCTGCTTGATTCATTTTATTTTTTAACCTTTAACCTGTATATTGAACATGAGACAGTAAAAGGGTACAAGTTTTTTTTTTTTTTCTGTACTCATTGATCAACTAATAAAAACAATCCATTATAGCGGCATATAGTTTAAAACGACAAGAGAGAGAGAAAGACAGAGAGAGAGAGAGAGAGAGAGAGAGAGAGAGAAAGAGAGAAAATGAATGTTGAAAAACGTGATAGAAAGAAGAGAAAAACAAGAGAGTATCTTTAATTAAGTGATAAGAGGAAATTTCTTTCGTTGAGATTAAAATTGATGGAATCTATTCAGGGAGCATATGAATAGGTCATTGAGGGAAAACTGAGTCTGAATGAAGGATCAAGGTGAGGAATTATGTTGCATATATATATATATATATATATATATATATATATATATATATATATATATATATATATATATATATAAATATATGGAGAGAGAGAGAGAGAGAGAAAGTGAGAGCACTTTATCTTCTGGAAAAAATATATGTACATAAATATAAATATTCATTGGAACCAAAGATCTGCTCACTTGTACGAAAAAAGAAAAGATTACCAAAAGATTAAAAAGATACTCCTTGTCTGTCATTTTTAATGAAAGATGTAATAAGGAAAAATTGCTGCCTGTGTATATATATATATACCTATGTGCGTGT
>OY735223.1:41466718-41484218 GCA_963457665.1 Thysanoteuthis rhombus | reverse complement strand
TGTTGGTGTCCATGTGAATTACTCTATGATCACCCCGATATTTTTTTTTCTTTTAATCATCGACATCTTTGTTTACACGTTCTTCTATGTACTCGTGAATATGTTTCTGACGGGGGTGCAAGTATAATGACCATTGATTCATATATTTTTGCATCAGATTCACTTTCACAAATGAATAAATATATAGTTATGCATAGAAGGAGAGGTAAGCTTGGGCATAAATGAATGCACGTGAAATATGAATGTATACACATCTGTGTACACGTACATATGCACATATCAATATGTGTGTGTGTGAATATTAATCATCTTGGACAAATGCCTCATATACTTAATAGTTATTCAAATTTGATCGTATTTTCAGGCTATATTTTAGCAAAAATGTGTATTGGTTTGGATTCTGTGTGCACAAGAGCACACACACATTACTGAGTGTATATATCAACACCACCCCAATACACACGCACGTGCATGCACCCCTAAATATATATATATATATATATATCCCAAATTCGATTATTGGAGACATATTTTCCATTTCTTTTGTTCGGGATGTATATTAATTAAGATTGATAAATATACTCATACATGATGCATATTTATTGAGACTATCATCAAAATAGATTTTTTTACTTAATGTTTTCACTGGAAAAAAATTGGCCCTGTTTATAAGAGGCGAAGATGGATAGATAGAGATAGAGATAGACTGATAGAGAGAGAGAGAGAGAGAGAAAGAGAAAGAGAGAGAGAGAAATTTCTTTTTTTAATTAATTTAATAAAGATGCCAGCATATGTGTGCACCTATGTTCATAGAAACATATACTTACATATGTTTATATTTCGATGCACATTGATTGGCATTTTAATTAGAACATGAAATATATTCAGACTTCTGAATGTATCGTGTCACATTAAGAACCGTTTGCTCGACGATTTTAACAAGAACCATAAGTTCAACAATGAGACTACCGTCCGTAGTGATAGTAGCAGGAATTGGATGGGGAGGAATCAGAGCAAATCAATTGATTCTCATACTTGTAAAATATTTTGCAAGTATTATCTGCAATGAAAATTGCCATTTCAGTCATTGTTTTAATCATTATTTTCTAAATACACAGAGAGGACTTCGCGTATGTTATTACGACATCATAGCAGCTGGTAAAAAATTGATCGGATTAGATGTTCTTTTAATGACGTCGCACATTTTAATGACATTGCACCTCTTCCATCATTCCTATTTTTGATGTTGAACGTAACGAGAACCGGCCAACCAAAAATCGTCGTATTGAGATATATTGACACATCTAAAAAGATTGTGACATTAACGTTACCGTAAAACGTGTTTATCGTTTACTTCAGCTAATAAATGTCATATTTGAGGGAACGTCATAATTCCATCCTCCCAGAACTTTTTACCTTTTTTCTGTGAGAAAAAAAGCAACAACGATCTATGAGCCTCTCGCTGTCATTCAGAGAACTGTCTGTGTTTTTTCTCTCCTTAAAAAAGAATTTTGTAAAGACCTGAATGGATGATAATACGAAGCTGTAATATCTCAAATGGCTATGGGCAGGCCATGTTGCAAGAATGTCAGACGACCGTTGGGCATCACGACAAACAACGTGGATCCCTAGAGATCAAATGTGAAATACTGACCGACAGAGAATAGACTAGTTTCGTTTATATTGGCGCCTCGACGGCAACAATCGAGTGGTCTGACGGGTCCGGGAGAAGGTCCATGACCGACGACGGATGTTTGAAGGATTATGATGATGATGATGATGATGATGGATTCTAGATTCATTTTGTTCGTTGATTGCTGCCTTCCGGAGGTCAAATTTGGTGCAGTAGTGTTCGAATCAATCCTTTGTTTTTTTCGAACAGATCTCCAAGTCAAGTCGGGTGTTTGGGGTTCGAATTCAGGTTTATACGCAGTATTACCTTAAATAGATAAAGACTTGATTTTGCTTAATGATGGATTATTTTGATTGCCAAACATTCTCTTGCGTTTGTTTTACTTTTGTCACAACGAGGGACCTCAAACCAGAACTTTTACCCTGTATGTATACATAAATTTCTCCTGTTTTAAGCTAGTCTGGCTGTGTAAGTATGTATCTTTGTCGTACAGTAGTTCTGTTGCCTGCCATAATAAGACGCCTTGAACAAGAACTTACACCAAAACTGTCCAAATAGATTTCTCGAGTGTTTAAGCTGATCTGGCTGTCTGTCTCTTTGTATGTATGTATGTATCCTGCACTGAGGTCACACCAATGAAAATCCAAACATTTATATCTAGTGTCAAGAAAAAAAAGTTTTCTTTCTTTGTTTTTCATGATCCACCAAAATATGTTTTTAGTTGAGGTTCAATTTACAAAGCAAATTTATGGTAAATTGCCCGCCTGCATTAACACCCTGTTTATGAAATTTACAAGCATTTTAGTGAGAGGAGTAAGTTAATCGTTGATCGACTGATTTTTTTCAATTTCTTAATTGATCACTCCCAACGCAACATACTGCCAAAAAATATGTTAGTCATGTGACAGTTTCCATCGAGTGACTGACTAAACTTGTCCGTCTTGAAAACAGAACATTTGAATACGGCCCAGATCATTTCACTCCCTTAACTCACGTGGGAGTCATACATCGAAGGAACTAAGATAACAGAATAGCTATCAACCTCTTCTATCCTACCTGACAGTAGTTCATAGGTCGGCAAAAAAATCCCCAACTTTGAACTTTGAAAACAATTCATCATTCACAGTACTTTCTCTATGAACTGCACATATATAGTTTTGTGTTTGGGACACATTTTTACTTTTCCTGAATAAATGTGTCGGAGATTTTGTTTGTTTTCTTCGGCTGTCAATGTTAGAATCAATTCACTAATGATGCACCAATTTCTAGAATGAAAAGAAAAAAAAATGAAATATAACTGATTCGTCAGCTCTTTCAAAGAATCAAATATGATATAATTAGGCCTTCTTACTAACAACTAATAACTAAAGCAGATTTGGTGGGTGGTTATTCCACTGGGTGATATATCTATATGTTAATAGATAAATCGATAGATAGACGGATAGAAATGAACTAAGAGGAATGATAGATTTTACGAAGATAGATAGATACATAGAGCCAGTGTGTGTGCGTGTGTGTGTGCATGAGTGTGTGTGTGTGTGTGTGAGAGAGAGAGAGAGAGAGAGAGAGAGAGTTGTATTGATATAATTCGTATATACTGATTATGTTAATTGATATGAAAATAAACCATTTGTCACGTAACAAATGCCTTATCCACTTTTTACTAGGTTATCTGTGCCACCAAAAAACGTATTTAAATAATTTAATAATTTCATTATACTTACAAAATACCAAAAAACAAACCATTCGGAATTTTCTTCTGTATAGTCAACCACAATGAACCAAGATTTTAATGTTTTTTTACGAATAAATTATAATTATATAAGGGAAACTACTCTATAGATGGCATTTGATAGTTATTTCGCAATTGTTACAGACAAAACATACATACAAACAAGTGGCATATTATACGAATGGCCTCTGTCCTGATGATAGAACGGCCCCTCCTGGGTGAAGTGTATGGAAATCTTGGAATGCCCCGTCGTCAGGATTCCCCGTTTAAGCCTTGCTGATGAAGTCCATGGCTAAATCATCGTCGAACTGGGTATCAAACCACCTTGAGGAAGCTTCACTCCCTGGTTAAGAATCCTTCTCCTAGATTTTACCTTTATTTAGATTCATGCCTTTCCCAGCGGCAATATTGTAAAGCAAAGATAGCCCGGACTTGAGTTTGAATCCAATTCGCCAATTCCATTGTCCTAGTCAGCAACGACAATGACAATCGCACCCCCGCGAATAATTCAAGTAGATATTAACCAAACAATAGATCCATTTGATATTTTACCGTCAATAGATTGCTTAGATTAATAAAAGGTATATCTTGAATTTAATTTGTTTTAAAGGTTATGGAATCACTATATCTTCCACCTATGGAGCTAGAAGACTATCACTCCAATGCTAATCGCCACGCCATATAGTTTGTTTAGTTTGTTCTAATAAAATTGTCAATTCGTGCAACTTTTAGCTACAGGCTTCTGTCAGTAATATGGTTATGGCAACTTTCATTAAAGACAGATATTAATTGAATTTGCAAAAGAATACGAATTGGAATAAAAAAAATCCTGATATAAAGTTTGCCCTTTTCTATTTCTTTTCAATTCTGTAACAGATCTCTTTTGAATCAAAACCAATATTTATTGTTATATATATTTATTTTGGTGTTCCCTTGAGGACAAACCGACAGAAAGGTCGCATAGTCCATTTATAGATAAAATTGATTAAGCTGGTGCAAAGCATTTTTTCCAAAACAAAGACAAGGAAAAGTTTGATGCGATATGATATGATATACTAATCGGTCATAGATTAGATTTGTCCGATCTGGTCTTTCGCTTCTGCTTATGCCAATTACTTTTGAAATACTTTATGAACACGGGTGATATTGGTAACACTAAAATCTTTTACCCATCAAATGCTGGCCCTGAAATTTTGTAGTGAAGTGGGCTCTATTACTCTACCAATTAGGATAATTTCTCAATCTCTCCACCTATTTAAGTTTCTTTGTATGTATGTACGTATGTATGTATGTTATTTTGCACATGATTTCCCTATCTATCATATCTGTTTGTATCAACTCCATTCATTTCTATCTATCTGACTTGTTTTCACAATAGCAAAAGAATGGTAGAAAAACAGAATAAGGAAGGGAAATAAAGAATGAACATTTTTCCAGGTTGAAACGTGGTAAGAAAAATAAAATAACTGAAAGAGTAAATGACTTTGGGACAACACTGAAGTGAACCCTGCAGATATAGCTGAGCATTTGAATGTCCTGAGGTGCCCAGTTGACAGAACAGCCCCCACTCCATCTTGGCAATACTAATGTTGTTGAAAAGAAAACAAAACACGGGACGTTTTACATATGCTTTACCCAAAGAGATACCAGAAGGATGTCAAAGTTCCAGCAGTCTACAGGAGGCTTTGCTTTCTAATTTGGAGTCAGAGTCTCCTGGTTCAGATGCCAACCATGGTTTGAGAATTGGGGCATTAGTATAAAGTCAGTGTAAACACTCTGACCCGTGTATGTGTCATTGTTCTCTGCTTATACACTCATTTAAAGTTTTGTGTACATAATGGTGATAATTAATAACCCACTTCCGGTTTGCCAGGCCTGTTCAAACTTTTTTTACGACACCTAGTATTCCTCAATGGTCATTTAGCTATTGGACAGGCTCGACGTAGCTTAACCTCGGTGATCTCACAAAAACCAGTGTATCCAACATGATTCGGTCGCAACACCTCAGCCTCGGAGATTTTCCTCGATCTAAGTCCTTGTGCTTGATGCTTAGCAGAAAGGCATTGAGTATCATTTTTTAACCATTGCCTACCGGACCCGAGGTGACCACTCGGTGACCACATGAGTGGGAAATTGTTTAAAGATTGGTTTCGTGAATCTGTGCTGGATCTCAGTTTTATGCACTATTTAGCTTTTCGGTTGCTTTAGTATGTTACAAATGCTAGTTAAGTTTATTCAAGTGAAATGAATAAAAAAAATCTGGCAAGCAAATTAAGGTTTGCACCGTTGTATAGGGAGATTTGTCATTTCACTATACTGAAAGATAATCAGGAAAAATGAAACTGGTAGATTCTCAAACATTTTGTATGCTTCTATAAATTCCTTCAGTTCTCGTATCTAGGTTGTCTAAGACAACTGACACATTCTCCTTGTTATAACAGGAGGTCATTACAAATAAAATTTCAAATAATAAAATGAATTCATTATTATCATATCGGATTATACATCCATTTCTTAATATACGTATACATGGAGATTCAAGTTGTATGTAGTCTTGGAAGACTGTGACCATTCATGCATGTACCCCGATGTTGAGGTGGGGTGGTACGATACAACGTAGCTTCCACATGAATGAACGTTACCCCACCCAGCTATCAAAATGCCTACACCAGCATGTTGTTTATACATATTGAATCCTGGTGCCATGGCTACTCCAAAAATAACGGAGAAAGCATACCTTGCCGTGCATATTACTTGGGGCAATGCAAGAATAATCGGTGCAGGTGACCTTCATCTGTGGACACTAAGACCAGCTGCAATGTTTGTGTGCCTATTGAAGTAGTTTTAGTCGTTGGACATTGGTCAGTATGTGTATTCTGATTGATCTACGGCTACACAACTCCACACGCAACAAAAAAAAGTGTGTTTGGTTGTGATGCATTCCTCCCTTCAACTTGATTAAAGCTATCTGAAATTTATTGCCACAAAAGACTTTCTATTGACTCGTACGTCATACTTTTATCGAAAAGTCTTAAGTTCCCAATTCCTTGCTGGTGTTTTGCAACTTTTTACCCCTCCCCGGATCGCTGCTAATAAATACTCACCACAACAGGGAATAAGTACCCAACGGGACGTATCTGGGATGTTCTCGTCTAGTGTTCTGGTCATAACAATATTGCTAGGGTCTGATCAATTTTAGCATTCTCGAAATAGGTTGATTTTTAAATCCAATGAAGACAACTGTGCCCCTTGGCTTTCAAGTTTTTGTACAAGAGTACCTTGACCACAGCATATGTGGGACTGACTTCTATTGACCTCTAAAGGCTGATTCAAATTCAGGTAAAGTTTTGAATTTTCAAATCAAAGTTAATTTCCTATCCACTTGAATGGTTGTGATCTCTACCATAAAAAGCTGTTAGATTATTACCGCATGATCTTAAAGTATTGATTGCTTGTTTTGCCGGGCAACACCATAAAATCTTGCTAGTATCTATCTATCTATCTATCTATCTATCTATCTATCTCTTTTTCTATCTCTCTCCCCCCCCCCTCTCTCTCACTATGTATTTCAATTGAGAGATGTCCCAGGGCACAGTCGTCTCTGTTGGATTTGGAAACATGAAAAAACTTTTTTCAAAAATGCCAAAATTGATCTGACCCCAGATAATGAGTGCAAAAACTATTTATTTTGGAGGGATGAACAACATGAATAACATCAGGTAACGATATCATCATTGACGAAACGTTGCAAGTTCCCTATGACAACGATGAACACAGAACCAATTGAAAATCAGCATATACAGGTATGAAAAAGATGTGAAACATCGAAAGACGTCCCGAAAATTAGGTATAAAAGAAAGTGTAGTTTTTCATTATAATCATTGAATTGTATGTCTCTCTCTCTCTCTATCTATCTATCTATCTATCTATATATATATATATATATGTGTGTGTGTGTGTGTGTGTGTGTGTGTGTGTGTGTTATCTGTAGTCCAAAGAAGGAAACAGCATTTATTTTACGCAACCAATATTTGTATTCAGCATAATCGCTCTCCTTGTCAATGTACTCCAGAGCTGAATACCAATCAAACAGCTTGAATATGATACTGTGAAAATTTCAGATCATAGTTCAGCTAATAAATACGTGTCAGGCTGTTTTTTTTTTCCCGTCCAACTTTGTACAGAGATACATACAAATGTGCACTCGCAACTGGATACAAATGGTTTGAAACGTATCATTCTTTCCTTTATTCACTCCATTTGTTATTAATTTAAATGTTTATTAAACCATTATTATCTTTTATTATCATAAGTTGTACTTCAACTTTGTTTCTCAATGTTAATACTTCGTACGAACTAATGAGAACTATAACATTGGGAGGGGACTGGATGGACACTGTCCCCAAGAAAGGAATGGCCTAGGAGTGGACTTTTACTGTTCATATACATCACTTTTAAGAGAGCTGTTGTCAGCTACCGCTGCGCACGCACACACACACACACACACACAAACACACACACACATATATACACACACACTCTCATTGCATCGAACTCATTGGAGTAAAATTCTTAGTCAATGATAACAATGCAGAGAACGTTATAGGTTTCGATGGCATATCGGACAGAATAGCTTGTATAATAGTTATATTATACAAAAGAAACACTCAAGGAGAATCAAGCCTAGAAGATGGGGTAGTACAAAGAAACACAAGATTAGATGAGTAAGTGATTTTTTCTGAGACAGACGCACAATGGTGACAACAAACACATTTTTCCAAAAACGTGAAGGTTGCAAATGAACATGGAGAAGTCGGAACGGAGTAACAAAAAACGAAATTGATTTCATAATAGCCGATAGAATTAATTACGTCAAGGCGCTACCGTTATCAATAAAGCAAATATATGAAGTGATCTCAGAATGGTGGCGAGCAAAATTGAATTTGACTTTAAAACGGAAATGAAATCTACATCACTGAAACTTTGTTGCCAAAAATATTTTTAGTGGGCGTATATTCATTTTTAGACAGCAACATATTCGTATTTTTTTGACATCAGAGTTTGAATGCTGTAGATTTTGGTCATAAATACAACCAGTTTTGATTATGAAATGTCCCACTGGAAATAATAAAAACCTGCTATGTTTGGTTTAGAGGAAAATTAACTGACTGCACTGTACTGACTGCACGGTCTTCTTGAACAAAAGCTGTAGTGATTATCCAAGCGAGGCCAGTTTAATTGGGATATAAGATATATCATTACAGGAAGAACGATTTCAAACAATACTATTGAAGGAGAAAATTAATCCATTTTTGAGGTTCACCGAAAACATTCTGTGGTTGTTTTCGACTAGTGATTTTTTGCGCATCCGTTTTCTTAGCACGTAGATCTTTTCGTGGGGTAGTTTCTCATGGCGGAGTTTATGCTTTATTGTATAACATTAGAGGTGCTCAAGTATGGGTATTACTGTATCACACACACGCACACACACGTACAAGATAAAAAACAACACATATTTACATACATACATACATACATACACGCATACATACGTACATACATACATACATACGTATGCATTTTATTACCAAGCAGATAATTTGGAAAATAATAGTATTTAAGCAAAGATTATTGTACAAACATGTCCCGCTTTTCATTGTTGTCAAAAGAAATATTTTAAGTGAAAAAAATATTGGAAATTTTGTTGTTTATCAATTGAATAATGACACATAATATCATACTGCTTGAGTGCAAACGCTGAGTAGTTCAAATGACAGAGAAATCGCCAATCAGGAAATATTCGAAATATATGAAGGATACGAACGAAGATTATGGTGGAGTTGTGTTTTTATGCTATTAAATGGTCAGTTATTATGTGTGTATGTTCGTGAGTGTGTGTGTGTGTGTGTGTGTGTGTGTGTTGTTTTGAATAACAGTATTAAAGATGTTCAGCCTATTTCAAATTGATTATGATAATGCTTTATGATTATTATTTTATGTTTATTAAGTAATTATTCGAATAGATGGGGGGGGGGGTCGAGCTGAAAAATATTGGTTTTTGTTCAATTGTTCTACGTTCTAATATTAATGCAGATTCAATACATCTTTTTGTTCTATTTGTTTCTTAACTGATAATGAGTTTTATCTAAATGCTACAACTTCCCATAATAATACTGTCAGATGTCATATCCACATATCTATCATACATGCCTATACACACACGGTAGTGTCCATTGTCACTCTTCAAGTGAAAAGTTGGGAAAGAATATAATGTTCTCGTGAAAAGTCGAATGCCGAGTTTGCACTTCCTGAAGTGGACTCATATATATATATATATATATATATATATATATATATATATATATATATAACGCATCTAGAAAGGAAATAAGTCTGCAGGGCAGGTTTTAAGTCAATCTATTCATCTATAGCACCTTACACTTGGTGACCGTGACATTTTCCACACCGGGGCTCACTGAATTTAATATAATTAAGACGACGTGTGTTGTTATAGACCCCCCTCCAACGATTGCACCATACAAGCAGAAAATACGTGTTGAAGGGTAACCTGACCTCATTATGAAAGTAGGATATGTGGTGCTTACCTCGAGTGATCTCTAAATGTCAAGTCATGATTAGATCTATTTTGGTGTGCTCAGGTTAATTTGCATTTTCAAATTCAACTGACATGGGTACACCCTAAATGTTAATACATGGGTAACTTTAACCCAAGATGAACATTTGGCGTTGGCCTATGGAGACATCTCATGGTTAATATACGGTCAGGTCAATATTGGTCAGCATTTTCAAATCTCAAGGGAACAGCGGTACTTGAACGGCTTCAAATGTGGGTACCTTGGTAATTTGAGCCAAGGATAAACATAGGATAGATGTTTACGACGTCTATTGATCTCTAAAAGTCAATTCAAGGTCAGGACAATCTTGGTATTTTCGATAAATATTTTAAAATTTACTACATAACCTATCAGTATTGATTACCCCTTTCCTCCAGGTGATACCAGGTAACCTGCTTACATGTACCTAACAATACATTGATTTTTATTGTTACAAACATAAATTTAACTTGTCATCACAGCCAATATTTGAACAACCGTAGCATCAAATTTTTATGTAATAAAACAAAATTCAATCAAAGAATAAATACGTTCAGAATAAATTCTATCCATGACATCATTGGCGTTTTCAACTGGAGAACATTCAAAATAGAGTGAAACGAGTCTAGAAATATCTGGATTCTAAAAAATCTAGATGGTATTAATAAACCTGTCAAGATAAGGCTCGAAGGAAATTGAAAAAATGTCTTTTTTTAGATATATAAAAAACATTTTTAGAAGCGGTCTAGGGGGATACTGAGTCTGTAGAAGAAACGGTATGGCCAGGAGCGCTTGGACACACACACATACACACGAATGAAAATCGATACCACCCTTCACTATGTTCGATGCCAATGGATGTTCAATTCCTTCGACAATCTTGATATTCAAATACCCAGGAATATATCATAATGATAGTGCCTTGAAAAAAGACATGTTCTGAATACTTGCAACCCATAGAATAAGGCGTAGGTGTAATAAACATCTGACAAATGTAAGGGTATCAAATACACGGACACCATCACATACTGTATGCTCTTCATGACTCGTGAGACTAGCGGGTACTTATTAACATAAAACAAACCTTTTCTCGGGTATGTTTTTTCAAATTTCCGTACAACTTACTTGATATATCTGTGTATCAAAAATCGAGGCTCGCCAATGGAGTAATTCATCAACTTTCTGACACTTACAAAACACCGTATGAGTAAGTTAGGCCGATACACATGAAGACTCATAGGTTTTACGTTGGGTTTCTATAGCGCAAGAACATACTAGTGCAATTTGTTGCGATGCTGTTAGGTCGATAGGCTTAAGGGTTTCGGTTCCTCCATTTTTCTCCCACCGATATTTAGTAAAATCTACGTGTGGGAATTCATGAAGAACCATCCTCTAAATGATGTAGTATAAGGTTTCTGACATTGATGGCAGAGAGCAGAGCTTTGGCATTTAGTTAAAGTATTTCTCCAGGGCCTTGCCTTCCATGCCTTCGCCGTAGCAACGGTCATAGAGATCATATCATTAAACCCATAGCAAGCACACCTGTAGTTTGACTTACAACAGTTTCTAAGTCGGTAGATATATCAACAAACGAATTAAAGTAAACTAACCATCTTCAATATTTTCGACACTCTCCCCTGACCTATCCCATGAAGCCTCAGAACTTGGTCACATCCGCTTTCATCGTAAGGTATAGTTCTCGAGGATTGTCTACCGTATCCCCCATGTCGATGGCTCTTTCCTGGAATGTACGAGTTATTGTCATGGGGACAGTAAGGATTGGCTGTAGTAGCGGTATATTAGGATTTTGTAGATATCAGGGTTATCTGCAACAACTCTGAATTGCTTCCATTTCTCTGTTGCTGCATTGATATCATATTCTTCTACTCATTTCATCTACCTCTTTCTTAGTGGTCCTTAGATTTTGTCAATATTGTGACGCAACCTGCTGATATCTTAGTGAGGAAATAACCATGGCCAGTAACGACTAGTTTTCTCTGTTATATTACCGAAACAGTTACAATATTTCTCCAGGGCTTTGCCTTCCATGCCTTCACTGTACCAACAGTCATAGAAATCACAACATTGATTCCATAGCAAGCGCACCTATACTTTGACTAACAACGGCTTCGAAGTCGGTAGATATATCACCAAACAAATTCAAGTAAACTTGTCATCTTCAGCATTTTCAACACTCTCTCTTGTCCTATCTTCTTTCTTGGTGGTCCCTTGATTTTGTCGACATAGCGATGCAATCTGCTGATATATTAGTGAGAATACGGCCCTTGCTAGTTACGACTAGTTTTCTCTGTTATATTCCTGAAACTGTGGCCTCGGTTCTCACTATGATTTAAGTTGCTATTTCTTTATGTTGATATTTTGAGAATTTTGTTCTGATGGGGAAGTGAAGAGTTAGAAGACAGATGCAACACCATGCAGCAATATCCTATAGCCTTGTGAGCATTAAACTTTGTACAAAACTCAATGTAACTATCAAACATAAGGTGACATCTTCAATTCTCAATCCTCCCTCCGATAACAACTGGAAAAACTCCAAAGTCACCGATGAGAACTCGGTTGGTTTGATTAGATGTTATCCATGGGACTTCACAGCCATTCAAAATGGTACGGTCCATCTGGTCATTGACCTGTTACCAGTAGTTTTTTCTTTCCTCTGAATCTTTCTTGGGGAATGCAGATCCTCATTTCCTCAGAATCATCAGAGCTTTCAAGGTGGGTGCTAGCTCGCGGGGAGAGAAAATCTTTGAAATCCATATTTTTAGAGGCGGTGTGTAATCCCATAAAGCGCGAGAAAATCAGATCTGCGTCATACACAACCTCAGGGCCAGCTGTACCGCACATCTCATCAAGGCCATAGTCGTAACTCTCTTTTCAAAGGTATTTCAGTATCCTGAGGTGACGACATCGCAAATTCAGGAAGCTGTTCTCCAGCAATACTTAATGCATTGTCAACATATATTGAAAACGAAAGCGAAAGAACCATTGGCTGTGTTAACATGCTCACCTCCAAGTGCATCCGGACTGAGACGGTGGATGTGTCAAGCAATTTACTTGCTGTTAACATAGGATGAGTGGCGTTGACCTTTGGTGATCTGCAAAGGTCAATTTTGTGTCAGGTCAATTTTGGCGTTTTCAAATCTATACAAAGGTAAATTGGCCCAAGCCTGAACATAGGAAAGGTAGAGCAAATCTCTTGTGACCTGTAAGGGTCATTTTAAGGTCAGGTGAAGTTTGGTATTTTTTTGTAAATGTTGATCTGGTAGTTTCAGATATAATCAAGACCGATGCATCATACAGACTGGAGATATGTGCACCAGGGTAACCTGACCACAGAATATAAGAATGAAGTTGGTTCAATAACGGGTTACAATACTTTTACGTTTCATGAAATTCCTGGATTTGGGGATCAGCAGTGCTTATTAAGGTCAACCAAAAGATTTGTTGAACATATTTTCGTCATCGAGGGATTTGCTTACATATATATCTGTGCTGAAATAACCCGATGCTGACAACATATCAAATGTTGGTTTACTGAAGTAAGGCATATTGAAAATATTTCATATATATATATATATATATATATATATATATATATATATATAACAAAAAATAGAGGAAAAGATGTATGAATAGTATGGAAGGAAAATCCTAAGAGAAATAGACATTTCACCAAAATGTCCTGAATAGGAATCTGAAATAGACTGATTCATTCTCTCTGAAGAAGCCTAAACAGGACATAAATATAAACTTATTTCATTATATTTTCAACTCCTCTCTGAAACAACTTCATGGCTAATGTTAAATGTCTGGAGCACTCTATGAAACAAACCTATCATACATCGGATAATGTATTATATCATATTGTATTCTTGATTTGTATTATATATACGTATGTATCAGCATTTCTTGCTTAACACTATTCACAAACAAAAGAGAGAATATATATATATATATATATATATATATATATATATATGAAGTCATATGTTCCAAGTCTTCTGACAATACTGTTTTGTCTACAAAATTTAGGGTTGCCATCAGAACTTCACTAGACACTTACTAATAATATTTTGGTTTTGTTTTTGGAAAAAAAGTTTCACCTTCTTCAGGTCTTATTCTGACAGGTTAGTTAATATTTCTTCAGTATTTGATGTTTCCTGAAGGGAAACGGCAGTGATTTCATACATGGAATTTAATCTGACCATATTAATTCTTTGACTGAATTTTTTACATGACTTCAAATTTTGAAAATACGGTTGATCGTTTATTGATTCTAATAGCAAGTGAATATATTACTCTCTACCAACAAAAGAAAATTAATTGACGATGACTATCTGTCGTGTTTTATGAACCTTGCTTGAAAAAGAAACTGCTGCCACGATTTGATATACATATATATATATATATATATATATATGTGTTTATATATATGTATATATATGTATATATATATATATATATATATATATATATATATATATATATATATATATATATATATATATATATATATATATAATTAATGATCCCTCCTTTAGGGTAGAGAACTCTTACGTAGTGCACCCATCTGCTATAAGCAACTTTGTAATGCTCTTCTAACTCTGGAATTGAGCACTCTGGTAGATGGCGAATCATTCATAAATAAATGTATTGCTTAATCCAATCTTACTGACTGTTCAGTTCTGCGTAGGGTACAACATCTGGCTCCAGGGCCTCCTGAGTGTAGGTTTCACAATCCCACTTAGGGATATCGTGTCTATAGCTACAATGATCAGTCGTAATACGACGAAAGAACTGAGTGTGGATGACACAATCATTATATATATATATATATATATATATATATATATATATATATATATATATATGTATATATATGTATATGTATATATATATATATATATATATATATATATATATAAAATTGATTTACTGAATAGCCTACGATGTATACGAGTCTAAATTCAGATAATATTCAATGAATGTTTTTTTCAAGTTTCGAAGCCCTTCAACGTCAAGAAATCAAAAACTAAGAAAATATCTCTTTTGATTCAGGAACGTCGGTGGTGAATGTATTTAACAACTAGTAAATACATTTAGCCAAGAAAATTTCGTGTCTTCATAATACATGATTGTATGCCGAATACAGATATGTAGTACGGGAGTTTTTGGTAACGATTTGAACCATCCTCCGAATGAAATTCATATTTCCACAGAATTTCTGCTCGAGTTTAATGTAGCCACTATATACACTTTAGATCGTAAAGGAATGTGTGTTTATATGCCTATATGTTGTGATATGACGAGGCTTATAATATGATCTCCAAGTTGATTGTCTATTTTTTAATCAAATATATTTACAAAAATAAGCATTCACATAATTTTAACAGATCCCAAACATAAAGTATGAGTATTTTTGTCTACACTCACATATATTCATTTATATACGTTAGTTTTTCAGGAACCTGTATATAGTGATAAGGATTTGTCAACTCTTTATGTAGTGATATCATACACTAATTACATGTACACACACACACACACACACACACACACACACACATACACACACACACAAACACATGTAGATTTATATATGTATATATTTGCACAAACATACCAACCTACACGAACATTCATCTTTATAAATATATGCATGTTTCTAAGCATCCTCGAGTTCTTTCTTCTTGAATATGTATCTATGCCTACAAATACATATATATATGTACGTACATACATGTATGAATATATATACATGAATGTATGTGTGTTTGTGAGTGTGTATGCGTGTGCACGTATATGTAAGTATGTGTGTGCAAAATATGAGTAGAAAGACAATTTACATCCAATCGAAACATAAACACACTCAGAGACATATACACATTCGTATCTTTATATACATATAAATATATATATATATATATATATATATATATATATATATATATATATATATATATTTATATATATATATATATGAGTGCGTGGGTTCAAATCCCACCCAGGGTCTCGTTTTTTTTCCGTTCATAGCTGTTGTTTCACTCACAACCATAAATAATTCTATCCGTGCAAAATTTGGTCCTGAAACTGTTTCCTTTCATTTTGACTTTGACCAACATTAATATCACACACACACATTCACACACACGCTTATATAGGATAAAATGATACGTACTTTGATATACATATATATATATATATATATTCCATATGTTCTCCCGTCTCTCTCTCATTCTCTCTCTTTCTCTCTCTCTCTCTCTCTCTCTCTCTCTCTCTCTCTCTCTCTATATATATATATATATATATATATACAAACAAATGAAATATATATAAATGAAAAATATATATATTCCATATGCATATATTTATGAATATATGTTCACCTATATATATATATATATATATATATATATATATATATATATATATAAGCGTGTGGGTGTGTGTGTGTGCGTGTGTGTGGGTGTGTGGTTACGGTTAGATTATATTTATAGATATATGCACTCCATATGTTCACTCGATTTTATATATATATATATATATATATATATAGGTGAACATATGGAATACATTTATCCCATATGCTCATGTGTGTATATATATATAAACAGATTAACATAGATACTCACACACACATGCGCACACACACACACACACACACACACACACACATATATATGTGTGTATATATATATATATATATATATATATATATATATATATATATATATATATATATATATTATGATAAAGTGGTTTCCATGTACACAAATATGTTTAGTTATTCTTCTCTGCTAATGCACGTGAATACAAGTAAACATCCACATACATGCACTTCCAGTCACACGCCCAGCGAGTCGCCCGCTAGATGATATAATCCATGCAAACCTGCCTTGATTGTAGGAGGAAAGAAACGTTGCAGTGCCGAACTCAATGCAAAGTACTTGCATCGGCAGTAACCTTCAACAGCGTTTCGTCTTTAATCAGCAAAGCGTCCCACTGAACAAGAACTGTTATTCGCCCGGCCCCTGCCCGAACAGTAGACTCAGGTACAGAGGCGCCTTTGATTAAGAAAGAAGCCCGGGTTCGGGGAAAAATATTGAATGGAAGTAAGGAAATAAAGAAGAAATTAATTGTGTCCTTACAAACTATGCTTGTAGAGAAGTTAATCCAGTTAGAGATAATACAAGGCAAGTAGGCTAAATATTAAAGAAAAATTCACTTTTCTTTTCAACAGAAATAGCCATTTAGTATAATTGTATATGATAATATCAATCGTAAATTCAACTTAATTAATGCACACACACAAACACAAATGTATTTATATGTATATCTATATCTATTAATCTATCTATTTATCTATCTATCTGTCTGACTCACTCTCTCTATATATGTATATATGAAATGGATGAATACTTATCTTTTCCATGGTTCATCATAAATAGTACATTCAGTTCCTTCTGAAAAAAACCCCAACCCTTTTAACTGCTCTACTGATGG
>OY735223.1:41409218-41461718 GCA_963457665.1 Thysanoteuthis rhombus | reverse complement strand
GGCTCCGCAACTCCCATGATAGAGAATTGTGGCGAATCCTGGGAAGGGTCTATGTCTAATGACGGACTTTAAAGATTGATGATGATGATGATGTTGACATGTTCATATAAGAATGTTATATTTGGTACATAATACATGCATACACACACACACACACACATGTATATATAGAGAGAGATAGATAGATGGATGGATAGATAGATAGAGATATATAGTTATAGATAGAGATATATATAAGAATAGATCAATTAATCAGAAGCATAATACGTAACTATTAGGTTAATTATCATCCCAAATCTCCATGTTTTGTATGATAAATATTCACATATGACAGACACACCCACACACCCACGCACTCAGATACACATATATAGATATATTTGCGAAATACATATATATATATATATATGAGTTCATGTGCAGATTTGTGGTGTGATGTGTGTTGTAGCAATACATATTTTCCATACACTTTGCTTAGAGTTGCGAAAAAGGTACAACTATTTGTTATCCAGTTTGATATGCTACAGTAAATGTGATAGATTAGCTCGCTAGCACTTATCCACACAATACGGTGAGTATATATATATATATATATATATATATATATATATATATATATATATATATATATATATATATATATATATATATATATATATATATATATATATATATATATAAATATACATATAATCTATTCATAGCTACCTTGATAAATATGAATTGATTTGAAGTGACTCATGAACGGATACATAGATGGATAAGTAGATAGATAGATTGATAGATGGATAAAGAAATTGAATAACATCCAAAAGAAGATAAGGATTTGAAAAAAAAACAAATAAAAATGAAGAAAAACCGATTTAAATTTGAAAAAATTAGAGAATCAAATTCAAGGTGATAAATAGAAATAATAAAAATGGAAAAAAACAAAAAAACAAAAAACAAAACACATATCAAAAGCCATAGAACATGGAGAAAAAGAATATCATTTAACAAAATGACCAACAGCAAAAAACAAAAAAACAAAACAAGAGAGAGAAATTAGAAGTACAAATAAGAAAGAAGGACGAATTGTTAGGAGAGAAATTGAAATTTCAAATAAAGAAGAAAGACAAATGCAAAAGGGAGAAATTGAAAGTACCATGAGAGAGATGGACGGGTGTATAAGAGAGAAATTGAAAGTACAAAATGAAAAAAAACAAACAAATGCATAAGAGATACATTGAAAGTACAAATTAGAAAGAAGGAAAATGTCTGAGGAAAATTGAGAGTACAAATAAGAAAGGAGGACTAAGAGACATTGAAAGTACAAACATGGAAGGAGGACGAATGTATGAGGGAGAAATTGAAAGCACAAATGAGAAAAAAGAACAAATATATAAGATAAAGAGAAAATATACTAATAAAAACAATGACAGACATATAAGACATAAGTAACAAGTACAAATAAGAAACGATAACGAATAAACGGGAGAAAGTGAAAGTAAAAATAGGAAACGAGAACGAATATGCATGAGGGAGAGTGGAAGTTAAAGTAAGAAAGAAAAACAAATATATGAAAAACAAATCCAAATTACTCATAATAATAATATATAAGATAGAAAGCGAAAGTACGAATAAGGAGTAATATGGGAGAGAGAAAATGGACGTTGGAAATGAAAAAGGAGAACGGTTATATGAGAGAAAATGAAAGTGAAAATAAGGGAGAACGAAGACTGTATGAGCGAGAAAGTGAAAGTACGAATAAGAAATAACGAATATATGACGGAGAAACTCAATCCCACCAACGCAAGAGCAGTGTGGGTGCCCTCAAACAGAATGAGTGGATGTCAGTTAAGATGTTGTGAGAAGAAATGAATGTAAACAATGGGTAAAGTGAAAGTGAAAGTAGAAGGCATCTGCTTTTTGGGTAGGATGACAGCATACTGGGGAGATATTCATGTAGGATGATCCGCTTTAGGTTGTTCAACAAAATAATTCTGACATCTATAGATTTTGGTACACGGGTTTTAGTATAGATTGTCTCCAGAGGCATATTAACATTCGGGTTTTCCCTCGCTAGTCTTTTTTTACTCTTATCTTCCTATCCACCTGAGCCATATAATTATTAATATTTTTAATCGATCAATCAATGTTATATATTTTTGATCAAATATTGCATTTATTTATATGCATTTATTTACACGCACAAGCACAGAAACGTATAGTATCAGATGGTAATATATATATATATATATATATATATATATATATATATATATATATATATATATATTTGATGGAACAAAAAGGCTAAAATAGATGAGAAAAATCCAGGTGTATGAATATGAACTGAATAAACATTGATAGATATGGACGGGGATATATAGATGGATAGATTGATATAAACAGGATGAAATAGTTCTTATAGATAGATAGATAGAAAGATAGATAGATAGATACATAGATATATAATAGGTAGGTAGGTAGCTGGGAACATATATATATTGATTGTTGTATAGTTGATAAGAATTATGTGCAGAAATTACATTGAAGCCACACTGTTGCTGTCATAGTCTTCATCATTATCATCATCGTTATGTTCGTCCTTCGTGGTCGAATATGACCATGGCTTCAATTCTGTGTGGTGCAGCAGTTGCAGTGAACTGCAGAGTTTGAAGTCAGGACTTGCGCTTGAGTTGGATCATAATGAGGGAATGTTGCCCACCGTTAGCCAATTTTTCTTGTCCCTGCCTGACTGACGAGCAAGATATGACGGCTGGAGACAAACCAAAATGCAGTTGATGACCAGGGTGCTATCTGTGTGTCATGTCATGTTCTTTGCGCTCCACGACGTGCTGTGGCTATATATATATATATATATATATATATATATATATATATATATATATATGTGTGTGTGTGTGTGTATGTATATATATATATATACGCAGAAGGATGAATAGATGTGCTCATATTATATATATATATATATATATATATATATATATGTATATATATATGTATATATATGTATATGTGTGTGCGTGTATGTATATATGTATATACATACATATATATATATATATATATATATATATATATATATATATATATCCACAATCTACCATATATATATATATATATATATATATAGTTGATTGTGGATTGGCTACACAAACTAGCTCATGTTTCTACCCCCTTCGGGCCTCATCAGGCGAATTATCATATTATGTTATACTGCAAGCCTGATCTGTACCACATACACTGTGTGTATACATATATATGTATATATATATATATATATATATATATATGTGTGTGTGTGTGTGTGTGTGTGTGTGTGTGTGTTGGTGTTTGCAAGTATATGTGTGGGTGTGTAAAATATCAAGCTTTCTCAAAACTGCTGTACGAAGCTGGTTTCCCGATATCACTCTTGGCTACAATCTGAATTTATATTAGGTGGTAATTTAATGTAGAATTACATGTTCCCAGATGCTTACATTCGTCTCTTGCAAGATAGAGAAATCGGTCTAACTACTTTCGATACACCGATTTATCAATTGAGCAAATACAGAAAGCTTTTTTTGGCTAAGTCGGTACAATACGCATTCTTTTCAATTCGCTATTATTCAAAATAGATATATCCGCACTAGTTGTTTCATATGAAAAAAAAAATCTACAAATATATTAGAATTTCTCAGAGATAATTTTTCTTTAGGAATGAAGAGATCTTTCTATGGATGCACATTTATTGCAAAAATTGTTCCCGTTCTTGATCACATTTTTGTCACTTTTTGTACCCACAACCTTTCAACCAACTATTATTCGACTTTCTTCGTGTTTTCAATCCATATATAGTATAGTGTATAATTAAGAACATCCATACGATTTTTTCTCACAGAAACGCAGTAAAAAACGGATATTATTAGGTTTTGGTTGAAACTAGACTCGATACTGAAACGCTGTTGCCAAAAAAACGGATATTTTGCTGTCAAAAAATGAGTACTACCCTGCGAAAAATATTTTGCTTCTCGATATAGTTTCGATGCTGTAAAGTTTGGCCTTAAGTAATACCGGATATTATATTAGATCGTGTCATGTTCCACTAGAAATAAAACCTTCCCTCGTCTGGTTTAACAGATTGTTGACTCTCTGTCAAAAAGTGGTCGGGTAGTACTCATTCATAGGTGACACTGTAGGTCGAGGCAAGTTTTCTCTCTTCACGTTGTGTCAACTGATCTAGATTATAAAAGTGGAGAAGGCCGACGAATGGATCGGCCAAGACGATGTGATGGGTACAGAAATGATGAAATACTGAGATGAACTGCCCAAACGAGTTCTGAATAGATAAAATCTCGTTTGAAAATTACAAAATATATATCTTTTGTTTTCATATACACATATGCTGGTTGATCTATTCTGAATCGTGGGGGAAAAGTCGTTGTGTCATGCTGAAAGTAACCTGAAGGTGACCAAGATACCATAGATACAATTAGAAAATTCATATGGCAATGGGCTGGACATGTTGCGAGAATGTCAGGAAAGAGCTTGACATCGTGGATCCCTAAAAATCATTGGTGAAATTCTAGTCGACAGAGAATAAGATGGTTTGAGGGGCTTGATACATTTAGGGGAAGGTTTATGTCCGTCCAACGACAGACACTGAAAGGCTGCTGCTGCTGGTGCTGCTGATGATGATGATGACTTTTCAAGTTGTTTCCGTGGCTGCAAAACAATTATTGATGGTTCCCATCACTTTTCTGAATACCATGCAGCTAGCTGCTCATTCCTAATTACTAGAAGAATAATCTAAATTGTATCTGTGACCTGATTTCGTAATGTTGAAATAATGGTGCACAATCGACACAATTATTGATGATGCCCAAAGAGATGGTAAGCGGATGCAGGGGAGAATCGAACTCTTTTCTCTCTTGTTCTCTTCTTTCCTTTTTTCCATAAGATATAATTACCAGCCAAATTATTCTGTCTTGCATTTTCAAACTTATTTTTTCCATCTCTACGTTTCTGCCGATGATATCTCCGTTCATCAACAGCCTACGATAATCTTCTTGTATTCAATCTTCCTCCTCTTCATTGGTTACAGTGACGGAATATTTTATTGACTGACACTGACAAATCCTCGGTGCGATTCAATACTTTCAAGACTATCCTATCGAATAGCCAGTTTCTTTTTCAAAAGAGCTGTCCCAGATGTTTGAACAAAAACATAGGATTAATTACAATATTATGCTTCTCTTTATACACTCACAAATAACAACCAATCAAATATTTATAGTATACAAAATATTGGATGAAAAACACAGAATTAGCTGACTGCTTTGCCTTTCGTGTCCAGTCATAGAATTCGAGTCAAGTTTACGTGGCTCTCATACTATTGTGACGTCATTGTCTGGGGTTGCAAAAACTTGGAAAATCTCATTTACTTTATTTTTCGTGGTACATACGGCCCAACAACAAATAAAAGAGATCAAATGACAAATATATTTCTGCAGCAAAAGGGAACTCAAAATGGATATTTACCATTTATCTCAAAAGGGTTTACAAAAGCACTCAAATTGTGGAGTGTTATGTACAAACTGGAACAAACCGCAGAGAAAACCGCCCAATGAATAACAAAACAAACATCAAAGATAAGGTTGCTTGTTAGAATAATTTAGTAAAACCATTAATTTATCAATGTTATAACTTAACTTTGAATAATTAATATCGGGTAACCTGAATTTAATTTTGTTTTTGTCCTTAGATGATATTCAGTTTGATAAAAACAATATTGCCTTACTCAATTTGAGAAAATCAAAATAGAAAAATTGAATAAAGCCCATTGTTTCTTTGCTCTGGGTTCTTTTTTCAAAAAAATGGAATGGACATTGTTTTGATGTGTGGGGTCAAAACGTTGTAAATTTATAATAGCATGATTCAGGATTGAGCTTGATGAATCAGCACTAAGAGTACCAAAGGCCGATTTCTTTTCCATTAATTTGATGCTGTGTATATTGTGGGATTGGAAAGGGGCCTTCTACTAAAAGCTTCTTCCGGACAGCCAAAAGATCTGTTCGAACTAGTACTGTTCTCGATTTGATTAAATGAGAGCGGCAATCCATGAAGAGAATCCTGAATTAGTAAGCAGAATAGGCTTATCATTCTGTTTCTTACGTGGTAGGCTATGGTTTACTTAATTGATCAGACAATGAAAGTCATACATAGAAAGGTTGCTCCGCCTTGATGTAACAGGGCAATCAATCAGAAGGAATTTTCACATTCTTGGATAGAAGCTCTCCCACTGGGTTACTCATTCTACGGTGAGACACCACTGAATGAGCCTGTGTAATGTTTGACCGTCGCATTCTTCTCGTCTCATACAGGGTTTTCTGACATTTGTCGCTTCACCAAGGTCTATCGTCCCTCTCAAATGAAGCGAATACTTACCCTTCAGCGACTTCTGGCAATTGCCATAGAAAGGAAGGAAATATTGGGCTGTAACCGAGATTAAGGAGAACATGGGGTAGCTGCTGATCCTGATCTCGACAGAGAACTACCGACTCCTTCAAAAAATGGATAGGACACTGTTTAATGTATGGGTTCAATCTGGGTGTACTTTGAAAGGTACTTAGATACCAATGTCATTCGTAAGCTATTTGTTTAGTAAATATCTAAAAGCTGGATACTATCCGGGAAGATATTGTATAGCGAGTTTGCTCGCCACTGAGTGACCCTGACTTGTGAACTTGTGCTCTAGTTACTACCTAGGGACTACCTTGCAGCTCAGGTAGAGGAAGAGGCTGGTATTTAAACAAAAGTAAAAGCAAGCTTTCCCAATGCAAATTATGAATAACAGCGGGATCTCTTCTCCTAGATGAGTTTGTGCAACACAATATTTCTATTGATGTGGGCCTTGTATCCAAATTTGCTCAGCTCAGATATCATCATCATCATCATCATCATCATTCACCATAAATCCACTGCTGGACAAAGGCCTTTCTGAGCTCCTTCCTTGACAATCATGACTATCTTGATCTCTGCCATGACTTACTGACAAATAGACATTTCGATCTCACATCGCCATTTTAAGTCATCTCCTACTGCGTTCACAATCTCATTTTCTCTGTCCCTCTTGTTATGTGTCCAGCTTAGTGTAGCCAAGCTTTGTATTATTGAATATATAGGTTAAGGTTAATATATATGGATGAATCGATCAATTTTTGCTAGTTAGTACAGCACACATTGCAACAGACCAGCCCTTGCAAGAGAAAATAAGAGAATTTTGAACCTACTAAGATTTTTTGACGATTTAAACCGAAAGAATGTCTCTACGAAGTTTTTTTCAATCCCCTATTAACGTACAGTGATGACTTTGTGCAAAACAAGCCTTAGCATTGTAAACGGCAAATATGGTTCACAACTGCCTCGATTCTACACTCATATAGCAGTGTTAAATCTACTTGAAAACACGCTGTTTGTATGTCTTTATTTTTGTCTGTTACATTTGTCAAGGGAGATAACTATTAAATGCTAATTATAGAGCAGTTTTCCGTTTCCAAACGCAAAAAATACCCGAGTTTATACTCGTTGAACATCAACAACAATAACATGGAGAGCAACTTAATGATTCTGATATTTATAAGGTAAGATACAATTGCAAAATCATTTGAGATATGCTGTCATTTTTTCACGACATGGGTTAACTAGTAGTAAGATAAAAGACGAATCACTGACTCAGTTTGCAACCGGAAGATGGTATTTATGAAAGGATTTCTTTTAACATCTGAAGTGAGGGTATCATTACTACTACTACTACTACTACTACTACTACTACTACTACTACTACTACTATTAATATTATTATTATTATCATTATCATTGTGATCAAGAAGAAGTAGTCGTGACATTTATGGTAGTATTAGTAGTTATATATTGCTTTTATGGGTGGCGATGTGGTTGCTTGCAGAAGTAGTTGTAGTAAAAATAGCGATTTTATGCAGACGCCTTCGGTATGTCCTCTGTAGTAGCAGTAGTCGGAGTGGCAGGATCTATGCAAGATGTAGTTACAGTACAGGTACACACAACAGAGAATTACAGATCGTAATTAATGTCAGAACTTGTAAATCCAGCGCCCAAAAGTCTTCCTATAGATAGATATATAGATAGATTGATAGATAGATAGATAGATAGATAGATAGGTAAATAGTGTACGTGTGTGTGTGTGTGTGTGTGTATGTGTGTGTGTGTGTGTGTGTGTGTGTGTGTGTGTGAAAGAGAGAGAGAGTGAGAGAAGGGGAGAGAGATTATGGACTATATAAATGCATATGCACATAGAATCTTTGGTATACATACATTTTCAAGAATCATTATGAATATATATATATATATATATATATATATATATATATATATATATATATATATATATATATATATATTTATATATATATATATATATATATATATATATATATATATATATAAAAGTCCTAGCTTAATGGTGAAAAAAACTTATTATACAAAACTAATACTTTTTTCAATGTATATACATATATATGTATATATATATATATATATATATATATATATATATATATATATATACATATATATATATATATATATATATATATATATATATATATATATATATATATATATATATATATATATATATTATGTTTAATAATTCTCACACGCACATATACACGTGCGCATATATAATTACATCCATAAAATTCTGAATTTATTCTGATATCCATATATATATATTGATGTATGTTCATTTGTAGACCTTCCAAACATATTTTTTTCAATATCTCCATAAGATTTTTCCCGGATCACTGAAGCTCATATTTTATTATTCGTCCTTGTTTTGTTTTTTTTATTATGACAAATACATAATATCCCCTCACGTATACTAACGTTGATGAAAATAAATTCCAACCCATAAAATTGGCGCTACGAATCAGATAAGATTATTTATGTATTATTGTACATATTTGAATATAATTTCTTGGATTTGAAAAAAAAGTGCTTTCATCTGATAATGAGCCACACTAACCGAGCGCCTTTGCTGGGAAAGCTATAATATCCGATACATAGCTACAAGAATTGTTTTTATTCGCTGCAATAATTCCTCTACGTTTTATAGTATACGTATTAGTATTTATTGAACTTAATTTAACTCAGAAAATGGCCAAACGAAGGAGTTCATAATTAATCGGAAGACAGGGTACCTGCAATCCTTTGGATTGGATTAGTCTACTAGCCTTGAAAATCAGCTTTCGAAATCCTTGCTTCTACCTGGATCAGAGTGCAACCATTTGAATGAGTGAAATAAACAAAAATCACCATCACGAAACAGGGCTGCTATCGGATCCATATTTATATAAATTATATCATGGTACTGGATGGTTAATAGAATGTGCTTAGAACAGCACGTGATACTGAACGAAGATCGTGCTGCACCAATATTTCAAGTAGCTTTCTATATGATTGCTTATTGTGGGCCGAAATGGCGTAAAACAAAGAAGCAATCATTATTAATCAATATGGAGAAAATGTTTAAGCGTTCATACCCCATTGTGATGATGTTAATTTAGGCTGAGTTTTCAGAATCCGAATTGTTTGGAGAAACAGGTGAACTGTGTATAGGAGAGAGAGAGAGGGGGGAGAGATAGTGCACGCTGTCTCTATAACAGCTTGATGCAAAACAAACACGAAAGCTATTTTTTGCCTTTCGTCTCTTTTCGTAAAAAGGGGAAAATAGTCGAGAATTAACTTTCGAAAAGCGAGGGATATCTATATTACAAAACATTCATGTGTGTATCATAAGAAGATGTTCATTTCGGATCCTGTCTATATCGTTTCAGATTCTTTTGACTAATTATGTCTGGCTCATTAAATAACAATAGACGCATTCTAGACATTATTAGATATTAACTAAGATTACTAAGCTTAGCTGGACAGAAAGTCAGAAAGATTGGGCTCCCAGTGAGGATAACACCCATTTCTGATAGCCTACAATTTTTAATTTTTTTCAGATAGCCATTAAAGTTGTACTTGTGTTTACTCTGCCTAGCTTAGTCCAGTATGATACCAGACGAACGGGAAGTGGCGTTATGAAGACTGTGTTGCACCAACCTACAAGTGGACGAGGCTAACTTTGATATGCTGTTGTTTTTTTTACCCAGGCTCGTACATTAAACTGTGGCACCGGTAACAAATATTCAACAAACACAGGCACCTGTGCTGGATCCTGGCATATGATAGATTGGGAAATAATAAACATTGTCAGCCTTGTCTGACACAAGGCCGCAATAAACGAGCATCAATAGAGAGTCGATTTCTGTAGTAATGGTTTTGGAGGTGAGCTTATAACCATCTCTTATAAATAATTTGCCGCTTTCTACTCTGCTTGATACTGTCAATCTTAGTTTACAACGCAATGCAGTGGATGCCCGTTAATACAACACCCTCGGGGATTTTAAATGCCGATATAGTGGATGTACCGTTATAAAGGGTAGATTTTATACGTAGTGTATTAATGATGCGAAACCAAAAAGTACTGACAAAAATGACTTTTTATTACACTTTCATAGCCTAACGCCCTATGTCCAGGTTGCAGGTCTGCAAATAAAATAAACGGGCCAAAATTTCAATTACGCTAATAATGTACATGGTGGTATTGTACGCATAGGTGAAATTTTCTCATTTCGAGCTTACCATAAATTCATGTAATTGATTAGACTTTTCTTTTTTTTAATTTATTTTGCGGTTTCTATATTACTTTAGGTGGCTATACTTTACAGATTTACAAATCTTATTTTATTTTTTGAATAATGCACTGAGAACTGCATGTGCTTTTGCTGCTAACAAATCTCCGACAATGGTCTGACGAGAAGGTAAAAATAAACGTCCTGTTAAAGCGCATGTGACATGAAATACTGATGTTACAAACAAAGACACTGTCGTTACAATGAGAGTAGCGTGACGCTTCTTACTGTCACTGACAATTCTGAGACATGTTTGGGGTGATTGAGTACAGTATGTATTTGTGGAAACCACAGAAAACCACGAATAACACCGTGATGCCACACAGAGACAACAACAACTGTGTTGTGACGCTAAGCAACTACAGTAATGCAATCTATTATGCGACGGTTGTATTTCCGAACCGGTGCAGTGTTCAGAATTTGAATTCACTGATAGGTTTGTTCGTATCTCTGAAAGTTTGTAATTAAGGAACGTACCTGTAACAGCTTTGATAACTGAAGCGGAAGCAGCGAAGACAAAAAAAAAATAAATGTGGTAGGATGGAGTTGAGAAAGCTTTGGTTGGCCAGGTACAAGTCCAGAATAACTGAGCACTTTGAGCACAAAAAATCTGTCAGAGGCCTGAGAGAGTACCATACTCATCACTATTTTTGGATTGGTCCGTGCATTAAGAAAAATAGAGGAAACGAATTTATTAGAGATTGTCAATAAAAACTGTGAACAATGTCCACCCTCAACTCGGCTTGCTGCCAAAAGATGTTGGTCACGAGGCAGTTTCTATGGAGCAACTAACCATACCTGTCTTTTTTCTTTTTTAAGAATACATGCAACGTATATTCTGTTTGACTAGTATAACATCTCAAGGACAAGAGCCCCAAATGAATATCGAACTCACTTCACTAGTCTTTTTCTAAGACTCTAGCGTAGTCACCACTATCCACGAGCAATGACCCCACCCTCCTTAGGCGAGATAACAAGCTACAGTAGTGGTTTCTTGAGATTCTTGCTTACTAAACACTACGTCAAGACCTTAATTTTGCAATAAGTGCATATCGATGATTAATGATCGAACTCACTACAGTAGTTTTCGCCGGGGGCAAAAACTTGGGAAGCAATATCCTGAGGATATAGGAACCGAATCTAGGCATTACATGTGCATCACTGGGTAGGGATCGAACTCGCAACAGTAGTAATTGCCTGGGAGTCAAAGCACTATCGGTATGTGATGCATCTCTAAATTAGAAAGTGCAGGTCACTTAGTGAGAATTGGAATCAGAGGCAAACGCTTGTGAGCCTGGCTACCCCACAGTGATGTACCTCTGAGCCACATGATAATTGAGATGCAGGGGGTGAAGTTCAACTCACTTCAGCAGTAATTGCCTGTCAGCCCAGATTTGCTAAATACTACCCCTAGGCAATGCGATTCTAAACAAAGGAAATCAGTGTGGATCACTGAGTGTGGATTGAACTCACTACCGTAGAAATTGCCAGCGAAGATGGCTTGTTATCCATTATCCCTAAAAGGATTAGCTTAGTGTGACACAAGGACACAGGTGTACAGCAATCAGTTAAGAACAGTATTACAGTAATACAAATGTATTACGGTGATACTAAACCATAAGACTGGCTTGCTAGTGATTGTTCCCCGGCTTGGTGTGAGCTCAGATTAGTTAGACAGGGCATGTTGTATATTCAGCTCAAACACAGTAGTAATGATCAGCGAGACTAGCTTGGTCACCGCTGCCCAATCTTCAAATAATCCAGTGTTAGTATTTGCTAACTGCCTTTAACAATCTGAGTGCTGGTTAACTATCGACGACCGGATCAACCTTGTATCCGGACACCACCCGGTTCTGGGACACATTAGAAAATGGTGCCGTTTCTTTCGTTAGAAACATCGGGATAACAGTACGGGATTATTGTTGTTTAGAGGATGGTACATCTGATTCATCTGACGGTAGAAAATTCTAAAATGTGAATTAGTGAAATGAAGGAAAGACGATTCATATCTGAAATTAAACATTTGATCCGTCATAATTGTGAAAGTGTTGATGTGGATAAAATGAACCCATAATTATATGCGTAATAAACATATGAACAATAAATATGTAGTCAGATAGAGAAAACAACATATATATGTGTGTGTGTGTGGATGTATACACTTCTGTAGAGTGTTACATCTGCAGAAGATGAATAAATTGATAGATAAGTTGCAAGACACACACGTGCGTGCGCACATATATACACATGCTTATATATATATATATATATATATATATATATAATATATATATATATATATATATATATATATATATATAAGCAGTTAAGTATGTAAATAGATAGATGGATGCATTCACACTGATATAGAGATAAACTTATATATATATATATATAGATGTGATTGATAGTTACAAAAGTAACGATACATGTATGTATATATATATATATATATATATATATATATATATATATATGTGTGTGTGTGTGTGTGTGTGTGAAAGAAATGTGTGTGTGAGATGTGTGTGTGTATGTGTGTGAATTTTTATAAGATGATTTTTTTTAGAAGAGAAACTACTGAACTGAAGTGGAAGAGCTCATTGTTTCAAATGGTGGGTATCAGTATAAGTGTAACCTTTCAGTGGTCTTATCCTTTGTTACGAACAGATGAACAGACCCCCCCCCAAAAAAAAAAACAAACAACACTGCCACAGAGTGGGTGAGAACTCATTATGAAAAGCTTTAGCTCTGATCTCACGTGTTGTTGTGAACATACTGCCGGACTACCTGCAAAGGTCTATCGAAGCTTTGCCAAAATTGGTTGACATCGCCGATGCCTATGTTGAATTGTGATACAGCCAGCGAATTGGACCTTAGTATATTCCAAAGTAACTCTACTTTGACTGCATGCAATCAATAGATAATAAAGGTATTATCAAAGTTTCTTTTCATCCATTTGATATATATATATATATATATATATATATATATATATATATATATATATATATATATATATATATATATATATATATATATATATATATATGCATTTATATACTAGTGTGTATCTCTGTGTGTATCCACACAAACACATACATAAACACACACACACACACACACATATATATATAGAGAGAGAGAGAGAAAAGAGAGAGGGGTATTGATAGATTGAATGATATAACTTTAATACGGCAGAAGATGAATAAACCTATTGAGATTATTACTTTTAACATGTGCTTATTAGGTATGATAGTTTAGCTGCATAAATCAATATATATATATATATATATATATATATATATGTATGTATATATATATATATATATATATATATATATATATATATATATATATATATATATATATATATATATATATACCTTGATATATGGGAATACTTTTTTCCAGAACTACCACCATGTTCCTCATATATACATATATATATATATATATATATATATATATATATATATATATATATATATATATATATATATATATATATATGAATAACATGGTGCCTGTTCCGGAAATAATTATTCCCATACTTTTAGTATGGTTAGTTTTACAATAACATTATATCTGGACACACTTTGACACGGGCAATGTTTTAGTATGTACATTGACATCAGTGCTTGTAAACATTATAGTTGTACTAGTAGCTTGCGATCATTGGAACTAGCAGTATTCATAGAAAGAAAAAAGCCATTTATTATAATCACACATATTGTAATCAAGTGGTTACTGCTATAAAGAGTGATATATATATATTTATATATATATATATATGTATATATATATATATATATATATATATATATATATATATGTATATATATATATATATACATATATATATATATTTTTTTTTTTTTAAAGGCTGTTAATAACAGTGCGTTTATATCAATCAATGTTAATAATCAGCAATGAATGAAATAATTCTAATACGTATATTTGTTCCTAATGTCATCAGCCGGTCATTGTTTAAAAGACCTTGTCCGACAATGATCACAATAAGCAGCGTGCTCCGTTTTTAAATGCAGCCCAATATTCAGTACCAATACTAATCATTAAATTGTAGTCTCATCTTACAGAGCTGTCAACATTTGCAGTAAATAGATATCTACATTTTAAACAAAGTAGATTTCTGATTCTGGGTAGTAAGTGTTATTTTCTGATCGCTTATGTATGAAAAGTATTGAACATGGCTATTATTCCCTTCAATATATGCGAAGGTGACCGGGATAATGATGCCTATATGTAATTGTTTTTTTGTTTTTTTATTACTTTATGTGATCAAAAACGAGCAAATTTGACCCTTGTCAGATTTAAAATAAGTAGATTTTAAATTATCATTTCCCTGGTCACAATAACATAGTTTGACATTTTCTATATTTTTTAGACTGAACCAAAAAAAAAAAATACCTATTGCCCATGAACAAAGAATAAGGTTAACATGCGTTGTACAATATTATCGTCAAACTTATACTAAGCCCCAGTAATTTGTTTTCAAAACAACTTTCAGGAACACTCCAACATCCCAAGGTTGTAATAAAGCTATAAGTATTTGCTTCTGACCAACTTAATGTACAAACAAACGCTTATCGGTTTACAAGTAAACACAATGGAAGCCTTGTTTTCCTCAGAACACATAAAATTTAGAATAATTGATGTTATTTTTTTTATAATTCAACGTCAATATAATTGGTTTCATGGAATTATATCTATTATAGAGGCTGTTTACGCTGACTTCCAACTAATGGTCTTGGAAGAGGCACGAACTATTCTCTTCCAGAACCTTCTCCGAAGGTATGGATAAAATAGCAGAACAGACTGCGCTGTTTATCTTTGAAAATGCAACCCAGCAAGGAGAGGGATAACTATGATTTCCAATCAGGGATTGGAACCTTTTTAAGCCGCTTAGATTTTAAAAAAATGAGTCTCTCCGGCAGCTCCTCAAGTCAGTCTAATGACTCCTTTGACGGGGCATCCCAGGATCTCATTACATTTCGCTCAGGCTTGCATCTTGTATGGTTTATTTTTGGGTAATAACATTGTCCATCAAAATAAAGGGCAGACTCCTTCAATATCTATTGAAAGGTTCATTTGAAACTGGAGCACGTTCTCAGTACAGTTCCAATGTTGAAAATGCGCTTCGAAATGGATTCAATAAAAAATGAACATATACTTCTCAAAACAAGAAGAATATATGGTACTGATATCGCCGGGTTCAAGGAAGTATTTTTTTTTTTTACGCCCCTTCGCTTTCACACAAATATTCTAGCTGCTGTAGTTTTGGACTGTGTCTGTGAGCATCTGTGCTTTATCTCGGTTTAATTTGAGCAACAGTTTGCAAGTTGCATCCTAAGGCATCAGAAAATCCTTGGAGATTTTGTAAACTTGCCACGCTTAAATATCTTTTTCTAGGTCTCAGATTGCTCGAATTGTTTTCCCGTATAATTTATTGGTATTTTTTTCACTCTTTTTTATTTTTTATTTTGGAACTCTGAAGTTTTTAGTAGGAGCACTCTACTTTCGGATCGCATAAAGATAGTGTTTGGGTAGGTTTTTTTTTTCAATTGGCATGTAATGGTTTAAAAAATGTGAAGTTGTGAAGAAAATTTCCAAGTGCGTAGGTGACCCCAGAATAACACAGTTTCGATTGGCAGGAGGGCGGTTTCTGTTTCACGCATCTCTCTCTCTCTCTCTCTCTCTCTCTCTCTCTCTCTATATATATATATATATATATATATATATATATATATATATATATATATATATATATATATCTTTCTCTCTCTGTATATATAGTTTCAAGATATCTATGTATATTTGTTTGGAGTTTTTTTAGCACAGGAACTACATATCTTAGACAAGAACTAAACTACAATCAAATGCAACGTATCTCAATGTACCGATGGCCACACATTCTTGGTCGAATTTAGGAAGGATTTATCGCGTCTGGAAATTATTCAGCCAATCACTTGTAAGCAGCAGCCAATCTGTGTTTTGAAAAGTAGATCATGTATTAGTCCACAAGGATTTTGAAGGTGGTCAAGTACTAACAGCATCCAGACAACGGAGGCGGGCGAAACCTTACAAAAGAACTCGCTAAAAACGCCCAAGAGGGTAGGTTTTCAGCTAGATAAATATCATGCTTGAGAGGAAGTTTTTGATTGATCATCCAGATTAGTTTTTGTTAGTATTAGATAAGGCGTTACTAATTTTTGAATATTATTTCTTCCATCTAAATTCTGGTTGCTTTTCATCGCAACAACTCTGACTCTTAGTGAACTGAAATGAAGAAGTTCCAAGCGATACTGATAAAAGATTAGCGATATAATTTATATATATATGAATATATATATATATATATATATATATATATATATATATATATATATATATATGTGTGTGTGTGTGTGCGAATTGCGTTATATTATATAGAAACTTATTTGAAATGATCCCCCGTCCTTACACGGTTAACGTATCACTCACTCTAGACAACACAAATAGAATAAACAATTATAGAAAATGGAGCTGCTGCAGGAATCGAACCCGTCAACGTAGCGATACTCTTACCATTGAGATGAACTGCCACCAGTAATGCATAGGTCTAAATAACTGCTTTCAACCCAAATTCTCGTCTCGTCAGTCTATTAACTTATTTCAACGCAATTTATCAATATATACCCCCCCTCTCTCTCTCTCTCTCTCTCTCTATATATATATATATATATATATATATATATAGAGAGAGAGAGAGAGAGAGAGAGGGAGGGATATTTAGAGGGGGGAGATTTCAAGGATGAAATCGAGGGAGAGAGAAAAGGACAGAGGGAGAATAAAGCAGTAATTTAAATGGTGCTTATTCGTTTTACTTTATTTGATCTATTTAGTTGTATTGTATATAAGCAAATCATGAATAAAGCATTAAAATGTCATATTGATCTTTATTCCTGGGTGGTTGTCATTAATTAAACCATAGAGTGTCCACGGGTTGCTGCTTGTTGATAATGATCACCCTTATTTTGGTTGTTATTGTTGCAATGTAATGGCCATCCCTGTTGAGTCAACCGTACCCGAAATATTGGGTTACAGGTGACGGTTAAAAATTGAGTTGCAGTTAGACGAAACGACACACACTCTTTGTTGAAAAACACTGGTTTAAATATGACAAAATAAGACAGTAAGTCCAAGGAAAAACGAAATTTCTTTCGCCAACTCAGAGCAGGAATCATGATCTGATTTTAAAATAAGAAACGGTGTCTGAGATGAACAAAATTAAATCATCAACATCATCAATCTTTTAACGTCTGTCGTTGGACATAGACCTTCCCAGGAATTCGCCACACTTCTCTATCATGGGCGTCGCAGAGCCAGTACTTCCTGAATTTGTCTAGCTCGTGTCTCCATCTAATTTTCTGCCGGCCTCGGTTTTGCATGTGATCTCGAGGCATCTGCGTCGTGAGTGGCGACGTCCACCGGATGTACAACATTTTTGCAACATGGCCAGCCCACTGCCATTAGAGATTTTTAATGGATTCTATGATGTCTCTGACTCTTATCTTTTCCTGGATGTAGTGTGCTGTCTTGTGGTCTCTCCAGGTGAAAATAGTGGGTCACAATCTTGGCGGAAGACTTTCTGATTTCTGATTTCTGATTCTATTTTTTTTTTTTATCTACCCCTGGCTCCAGCTGCAGGTACTCCCGTCTCTATCTTCTGCTGCTGCTGCTTCTGGTCTTTTCTGGTCGTGCAATGTTCATACTTCCGATGCCACAAAACGACTCCTCTGACTGCTGACCGCTAACTGATCGCTGAATTTAACGGTTGTGACTTTTCTATGTCTTGTCACCTAGATTTGCGCCTCTCATCAATCAAAAGGCTTTCTCCACTTACGGTCATGTCTCTTATCAACCACAAACAGTGACCAAAAGGAGGCTTTTGCTATAGGTTCAAATTTTCGCTTGTAACTCAGGGTTTTCCAAAGCCTTTTGCCTCTATCTCTAGAACTATGATCCAAGAAACCGCTGCTATGGGATCAGGCATTTCCTGGACAACATGTGACTTCAAATCAAATTTATTGTTGCATTTTTAGCAATATACTGGCTACTATGAAGTGCGACTTCCTGCAATAAACTTTCGGGAACCCGTTGAGAATTACGAATGGAACTTCTTATTTGATTGGTGGTAAAATTCAATGGTCGGAATGGAGAAGAAGACCAATAAGCTTCTAAAATTCGAGGGATGAACAACCACACCATCCTAACAACTGAGTAGAAAGTTTGTTGGTCTCCCAGAGAATGTCGTCGTGGTGGCAATCTAATGTTTACAAAATTTTTCATCAGATCATTAACCGTCTTATTTGTACTTCAATATCTTGCGACGCGAGAATCACTGAAATCTCTTCCTCCAGCTGGACCAACGTATGAGCTTTTTCTCGGATTGTAAACATATGGTATCCCATGTTGGACCTCGTAGGCAGAGCTATAATGCATCGTAGCTAAATGCGTCATGAAAAAGCATATGAAAGATCGAGTGGTCGACAGTATGTTTCATAAATAGACAATTCTTGGTGTATTGACACAATCTCTGTTTAAGCGGGAAGTCTAGAGGTGTGGTTATTTTCTTGGTGTACCGTGACTCCTATCTGTATTTTAGTCCAACCCAAGCAAACTATTGTTGTTTAGTCTTATTTTGCGTTCTTAGAGTATCTATTTCTTTTGTGACCATGGTATAGGCCACCTAATAATGCCCAATACGAATCACTTCAACATCCTCCATATATTAATGGTTTAATGGGATGTTAAAGTGGTCCTTTTCAGACGGAAGGAAGTGATCCTTCCTTCAACCCACTGCTGGGAATACGTTGCAAGCTGTGATTCTTCATCTAGCAACAGAGGAATCGTTGCCAGCTATTCGGTAGCTACGACAAAAGAACCTTTTAAGATATTAGTATAAAGATGACCTTAACCCTAACCCTAACCCAAAACGTAACTTTATTTTACAGGAATACCAACAAACATTTATTCGGCGTGGCAGATTTTGTAAAAATGCCTTTTGATATCAATCTATTCATATGGGTGAACGGTATCTTTAAATTTATCAGTGAAATCAAGCGTTTGGAAATAAATGCTATTCAAAAACACAATATTTTCTTTAATTTCATTAATGAAATGAAATCTTATATGTTACCTAGTTTCGACAACTTTCCCTAAATTACAATCGTTCACAAATAAAATCTGCTTTAGGGGAAAGGACGGTCAATTGACGGAACTTGAGAGTTAAGGGTCAAAAAACAGGAAGAGGATATCCGAATTGCAAGTCAAAGTGGATCCACGGTGTCTACAGTGACCAAATCATTTTGACAAATTCTAAGAAGAGAATATTCCCAAAGAAAGATTGTATAATAATATCAATACTTCGTCCAGAAGATTTCCAAATGGGAATTGAAAATGTTTATCCACAAATAAAATGCCACTTAATATCGGTGACATTTGTCAAGGGAGATAACAAATAAATACTAATTATAGAGAAGTATGACTTGTTTATTTATTCATTGCAAATGCGTAATCAAATGAGTTCTCTCTGTTCGGACATAACCAAGAAATGAGAAGTAACACAGTGTTTTTGATAATTCAAAAGTACAGTACTACTGGAAAATTTTTTAAAATGTTGTTTTTTACGGCATGGATAAACCGCTATGTACATATTAGCAATAATGAAATGATTAGTTGAAAGGAGTTAACCTTACGATGAAAGGAGCCGGGGCGATAAGGAAATGAATAAATAGTTAGATGGATTGGAAAATATTAACTAATGATAATAATAATTATAGAAACAGAAAAAAATATACAGTTATCGATTTTAGGAAGAGAAAAATCTGACCCATTTTATATTTCTATTCTAAACTGAAAATATTGAAGTTGAAATTAATAGAAGAAAATTAATTTCCAATTGAGTAATTAATCTCAAAATAATTAAATTGGAAAGTTTGTCGCTAATACGTAAAAAATCATGCTGTGTATATAGGATGGAACATTAGATCACGCTTTATGGTCTGGTCAAAAATGAGAATTTCCGAATAAGTTGCCAGTTGGATGAAGGTTTCGTTTCTGAAAGTGTCAACGAGAGTCCCTGAAGGAAACAAATGAACTGTTTCATCCAAAATGGCGGGTAAAGGAGTTCCATTCAACGATTGGATTGAAAATAGATTCAAGCAAGAATGAAAGTTTTGTCAGTGTCAAAGTCGTAAGTAGAGATAGGAATTACAGAATGTTTAGTCGCAGAAAATTGCTTCGGAATTTGATTTTAAGAAATGATTCGGCTGACCTGTTGAATTATGCAGGATAATATTCATGTGATTCGGACACATAGACAATGTTAACATGGAATCAGTTAGGCATATATAGGAGACTATTCTAGAATATATAGGTCTTCACCAAGGAGCACTAACCAGTTTGCCCGGGCTTCGTTGTCAACTGCTTCGTTGTCACCTCTCCCCGTTCAGAGGAAATGGACGAAGATATGTTGAGCCCAGATACGACAAGGAAAATTCTATCAGACGAACTCAGTGTTTTTAAGCTGTAACAGTTTTTGATACGAAGTGTAGAAACAAGGATGAAAGGAAAGAAAGAAGGAAAGAAAAAAATCAATAGAGAGGGCGAAAGACTAGAGCTATTTAACCAACAGTAACTGTATGTAATTTTTAAATCAGTAGGTTTGACAGATCGCCGCTTTGAGTAAAATTTGAGAAAAATATCAACGATAGATTTTGTAGTCTCATGAGTAAACAGCACCAGTCGCCAGTCTTCAGTTGCACCTTTCCCCAACACCATCACAACTTGAGCGGCCATTTTTTTCTTCATCTTGATCCCTACAAAGGTCTGACCAGCAGCATCACCGAGTGCCTTCTAATTACTACACACCGAGTATATTATAGGTACCCGATTTTGTCGTGACCAGACAACACTACACAATGCCTTCAGCAGTTAACGGCAAACTATTATTATTCATTTTTCTTTCGTCTTGTGTGTTACTATTTACTGTCAGGTCGATTTTTCACTTATTCGACAACAGTTAAGTAAGCTGCAAGGAGTGGAAATGGAATTTGAACGATATTTACACTAAAATCCTTCGTTACTTTGTGTGTTCGAATTTATGCATGATCAATTAAGAAATTGCGAAAAGGAGTTATCAATGAATAAATGACTTCTATCACATTTTGTTAGGCAGTGATCACTAAAATTAGTCTGAATTTTCAAAATGCAAGATTGGACTAATGGACCAATTTAGCATTGATTTACATAGAAAAAATGGGCAGGGCTGAAGGTTTAAAATAGAAAACGATCTATGCCTTTGCAGTCTTTCGATCAGGATCAACGTGTAGTATTTGTTCTTCTCATGTCAGCAAAAAAAAGCAATGACTTCCACCGTCAATTTTAATCGTTATTATGATTTTATTTGGTTATGGTAGGGAAAGTGGACCCGATTGTAAAATTTGTCAAGCTCGCTTACTCAATGTTGAAAATAGCAAACAAAGCAGAAATGAAAGAATTAATGAAATAAGATATGATAATAGATTATAACATTTAAAAGTGAAAACGGGAATGTTTCATGCCTTCGCTTCCTGGATGTTAAAAACGGCGCACGTCTAAGCATGAATAAGAGGTTAAATGGAAGAAGAACAACTAAAAATTATAACTTTCAGAATCAGAAAAATGCTATGTCACATAGTCATTGTTTGTTTGCTTATTTTAATATTGGAAAAAAATCAAATTGAATAAAGATTCATAAAGAAAACAATTGAATCATAACGTTTAAAACTAAAAGCAGCTTTAATCTTGGACTAAAACCAAAAATAGCGCATTCTGATAGGGAATCAATTGCTACGATGGTGACTCTATAACTAATATAAAGGTAATTAACGTTTTTTTCCAGTTGTCTGCTGTATATATGATATTGCAGTTCCCATTGTTTCCGTTCAAATATACTGTTATATCAAATGGTATTCTTTATATTGCTTTCCTGATTTATTTTCATAAAAACTATCTGAACCTGAGGAAATTCCACGGACGTTGACAACCAGTATCATCAATTATCTCATCCCTCTGCTGTTCTCTCAAACTTTCCCTGTACCTTCTTACCCTATTCCTTATCTTTTCGAAGAATCCCGACCCATCCATGTTTTATTCAACAATATACCTATACTAACAATACACAACTTGACCATTTTATTACCGTCTTTCTTCCCAGCCACTTATTTAACTACACAACTTTCTTTTCTGCCTTCATTCTTCTACACTCTTACAAAATTACCATATCTTTCTTTGTACCGTCTCATTAAACTACCTAACTTTATTTTCCTATATCCCCTCTCTATTTCTCTCTACCTTCTTATTAAACTACGCAATTTTTCATTCCTAGTCCTCTCTCTTTCTATCCTCTTATAAAACTACCGAACTTTCCCTTCGGTGTTCTCTATTCCTACCTTCTTCCTACGGTCTCTTTTTCTGCTCCTTTATCAAACTACCTAACTCTCTTTTCTATCTTCTCTCTTCTTACTCTCTAATAAAACTACCGAAATATTTTCTCTGTTGTTCCTCTTTCTACTCCCTCATTAAAGTACCTAACTTCCATTTCTTTCTCCTCTCCGTCTTCTTCGTATTGGACTACTTTACTTTCTTTTCTGTCATCATCCTTTCTAACATCTTATCAATCTACCTGTCATTTGCTACTTTCACTCCTCCCACCCTCTTATTGAACTCGCCAACATTATTCTCTGCCTTCTCTTTTCTTGCCCTCGTAATTAATTACCAAAATCTTTCCTCTGTCGTCCCTGTTCCTACCCCGTTATCAAATTACCTAACTTTTTTCTGTCTTATCTCTTTCTATTTCTTCATCAAACTTCATCTCTGCTCCTAGTTTCTTATAAATCTAACCGACTTCTTTTCTACTTTTTCTCTTTCTACCCTCTTATTGAACTACCTGGCTCTAATTTCTTCCTTCACTCTTTCTACCCTCTTATCAATGTACTCAATTTTCTCTCTCACCTTCTCTTTTTCTACTCTCTGACTAAACTACCCGACTCTATTTTCTGCTTTCCTTCTTTCTACCCTCTCATGAAACCACCAGTCTCTATCTTTTGCTTCCTCTCTTTCTACCCTCTTATCAATCTACCCATACTTCCTTTTTTACATTCTCTCTGTGTACCCTCTTATTAAAGTACCCGACTCTATTTTCTGCCTTCTTGCTTTCTACCCTCTAATCGATCTACCTAACTTTCTTTCCTACCTTCTTTCTTTCTACTCTCTCATTAGACCTCCGGACACTATTTTCTGCCATCTCTATTTCTGCCCTCTCATTAAGCTATCAAGCTTATCACTGAAAGCGTAACATATCAACGCACATAAGGACAAGCGGAATGCTATTATAGATGTAATATTTCAATGGAAAGTAGAATTAAATCATTACTTGATCGATGTTTGATTCATCTCCTGTTGATATAATGATATAACAATGGATTTCTGAATGGCTCTAATTTAGAAGGAGCTCATAGCTGTTTTATTGCCAAATTTCTAGTATCGTTGAGAATGACTTTACTTTTGTTGGTCGCATCGATGACAATGAATGCACCAAAAACTTGTGACGACGTTCACGAATAAGTATGATGTACGCAAAAACTGATGACGAATTCACTCGTTCAACGTAGATTGACTTGTCTGGCTAAAGTTTGCTAATCCCATTTACAGGAACTACTAATAGAAACATGGAAACGGGACGTGTAGTTTCGGAATAATATTGCGTGGAGAATTTATGTCTGTTTTGTTCACTTTTTAGGTTTCAAAGAAGAAAGAGAGTGTGATCCCAGCACAGCCAAGTTTGTAATCAGATTTTATCCTAATTAATCTCAACTTAACTTAAAATACCCGTTGCTTCGCTGACGGTATACCGATGGATAGATATCAAAAGCACGTTTATATAAAAGAGGAAAACTCGTGGGAGAGGCTGCAGCGACTGTCCCAGGGTTTAACCAAACTTTCCGCTCGCAGACTCTCGGAGCCCAGTTCATTTCCAACTAATTTTACTTCCTCGTCTTTTTCTCCTTTGCAACGGCCAAGCTCTGCCGTTTCTGATAAAGGATTATCTTTATATTTCACCACCACTCACTTGTTTGCTTCTCCCTCCTTCTTCTCATGATCTCAATGATATTTGTGTTATAATCTTATTCCCAGAACTTCCTCTCTATCTTTTCAAAGAAAACTTTTTTTTTTCATTTTTAACGCAGGAGGCCGGACGTACACATTGCATATTATAATAAAGATTAGTGAATGCGTGTATTAGATTATAAGTCATTATCGATAAAGCTTCCACTGTCTCTGTGTAAAATGAATTTATAAGGATTGGCCCAAATCTTGCTCTTCGCACGCTTTCCCGTGGCCTGAGCAAACGTTAGTTATGTACGCAAAGGGTCATGTTTAAGCGAAGCTTTTGTGATACATATATTATGTACGACAGAAATGATTTTCAATACTTTCTTTGATGATTTTTCAATCGGGTCTACCTATACGCAGTCATAAAATAGAATATTCCGTTGAACAAATGACTGATTTACACTCGAGTACACACAGTCTGTCCAGAATGTATACTGCGATTTCAATACATAGTTACGTTACCTCAATATAACTAGACAACCAATCAGAGGGGATCTTACTGAATGGGTATGGACTGTGGGGATAGTTGTCGGTGAGACACCTCTGAGCGAGCCTGTGTACTGTGTGACTGTCACATTACCCTGGCTTAGCATTTCATTTCTCACATCTCGTTCAGGGTTTTGGGCAGAAAATTGCATCAACCAAGTTTGTCAGTCCCTTCCCCCTGGACTGCATTTGGCTCCTTGCGACTTTTAGTTTTTACCAAAATGAATTTCACGCTGTGAATGATACCAAGGAGAACATAACGAGGCAACTGGGGATGTTCCCTAAAGAGGACTTGACAGAGTATTCCGAAACGAGGAATGAACCATAGAAAAAATGTGTATGGTCCAAATGGGAAACTTTGAAGTGAAGTGAGAGATCTTTGTCAGATGTATGTAATTCTTTCGTTAATCTTAAATGGCTGGACTTTTTTTGACATACCTCCTATACTACATATAAAAAGAATCCTTTGCCTCCACAAACTTGTGGTAATAAGCCTATGATATTTTTCTATCCCAACCTTTTCACTGACTTAGTCTTCCTTTGGATAATTTTTGGATAATTGTCACGAAAGTGAATATATATATATATATATATATATATATATATATATATATATATATATATATATATATATATAATGCCTCCAGTAATTTGTAAGAATACAAAAGAGTGATATTTTTCCATTGTTGATGATATTTATCACGGTACTCTATATTTATCTAAACAAATAGAGCTAACAATACATAAGACACAATTTAGAAGGATGATTACCCGGTGTATGTCATCATTTCGTGTCTAATATACACTTAATTTGTTTTTATGATAGATGAAAAATATTTTCATAATTACAAGAACAAAACATAATGCCTGTTGCTGAGGAGTGCAACAGGCATGAAACGTTGACACATACCGGGTGAATATCCTCGTGAATTGTATTTTATATATACATACATATAGATATATTCAAGAATCATAATTTTGTTGATATTTGTGTTTTTCGGCTGGAAAGTCTGTTTTTATTATTTTTTCTATCAACAATCTGATTGTCCACAGGATCATTTGCTTTAAGTATGTACACACACACACGCATATATCTATCTATCTATCTATCTATCTATCTATCTATCTATCTATCTATATATATATATATATATATATATATATATATATATATATATATATATATATATACGTGTGTGTTAATGTGTATATATGCATTTGTGTGTGTGTCTGGTGCCTGTGTGTCTGTCTGTCGATGTTTGAGGTGCAATTTATGATGTATATTAGACATGATAGTCAGAGATGGCGAGAATATCGAGAAAAATAATAACGATCATGATAATAGATGTAATTATAAAGCCAAGAAGTAGTTGAAATCATGAGTAATAATAAAAATGGGTCCAAGATAGAAATATTCAAAAGATGAGGAGGGGCTGATACGATCGGGGGGGGCGAGGAGGGGAGAGGGTGGTCGACGAGGAGGGGAATCATGCATGGCTGATAGCGATCATCACAACAGAATATTCATAGTCATGATGGCGATAAAGAACGCTAGTTGCATTGCTACAGATCAAAATTGTTCATAAGAAGGATATTATCGATTGATATTCAATTAATTAATTGATCATAATAAAATCGATGTTAACAAATATAACGTGGTTAAGGACCTTACTTATGATGAAAATTGTGAACGAAGATCTTTTTTTCTTTCTTTTTTTGGTTTGCGAGATTGTCGTCGGAGTCGTCGTCGTTTGTACCGGGCAGGTGACTATTTTGAAATATTTATTTATTCATTCATTAAATTACAGTGATACCCAACCGAATGCTACCCCGAATGCTGACTTTATAGAACCCTTTTTTCGATTTCAATTCCTTGATATAATTAGTAATGTTAAATTTCCAAAATGAATAATGAATAATACAAGACAACACCATGGATAGTCTCAGAAATAGCAGTATACTGTACTCGTGTGCGATTTATATGAGAATAAGCACGTACACAAACCCAATGATCTATATACATATAGTAATATACGTCGATCATTAGTGATATCTAACCAGCTCCGGAAAATAGCTGTCGGATCAGATATACGGCACAAACCCATTCTATCTTGTTGAGGCTCAGCAATGACATAGTATATTTTAAAATAATGAGAATGGCCCAGATTTTCAACGCAGTTGCAATGCAAAGGAGGATGTTCGAGAAATGCTATTCATGTTATGCTATAATGACCTCTTATAAGGCGGTTTCGTTTAACGTTGCATGTTAAAGCACGTGTCTACAGCGCTAGCCGAGGTATAACTGTATTTATTTATCTATTCGATAATGTATTCATTTATGTATTTATTTACATAATGATTTTTGAAAAAATCTTGTTCGCCGGAAATGAATAAGGAATCTCTTTTCCATCGTTCAGATTTGCAGTCTTTCTGCCTCTGCCTCTTTGAATATCCCTAGAGCATAATTAATTTGCTAAATAAGGGTTTGACGAAGAATTGACGTTTGCAGCAATCCCATCCAACGTGCCTGTCCACCGAATAGCTTCATCGTGAAGAAGACGTAAACATCGTCCCTGCAGTATTAAAAGAGAGGACAGTTTATCTTGTTGAGGCTCAACCACATACATTTCAAAATAATGAGAATGACCCTAACTGGGAAGGCAGCAGAAAGGGGACGAGAAGCGCTCCTGGCATGGAATTATTGCAGTGTAATGATAACCCCAAATAATGGTGTTTCGTTTAGTGCGAGCTGAGGTATTACTCTATCTGTGAATTCATCTAGTAATCTATTTATTTGTATAATTCTGCTTTTTTAAAAAGTTTCTTTTGCCGGAAAGGGATATGGAATTTATTTTCCATTCTCCAGCCTCTCTCTCTCTCTCTCTCTCTCTCTCTCTCTCTGTCTCTCTCTCTCTGGGTCTCTCTCTATTTTAATTTCCCTTAGGTATTACTATTCTGCTTAATATAGGTATAATGGAGAATAGATGCCTGCAGCTAAGCCACCCGAAGTGCAGTTTTAGCCGTCCAGCTCCTAGCTACATCGTGTAACGTAAACAGCGTCTCAGAAGCACTAAAGGACGGAACATTTCATCTTGTTGAGGCTCAACAACATCATACATTTCAAAATAATGGGGATGGCACTGACTTGGAGTGCAGCAGCGAGGAAACGAGAAGTGTTTCTGACATGGTATTTATGCTATGTTATAAAGACCTGCATTTTCAGGAACGTTTTCAGAGCGCTAACCAAAGCATTACTGTCTTTATTTATTCATCTATTTATCTCTCTCACTGTCTGTCTACCCCTCTCTCTCTCTCTCTCTCTCTCTCTCTCTCTATATATATATATATATATATATATATATATATATATATATATATATGTATATATATATATATAATTTTTCTCGTTTGCCGGAAAGGAATATGGAATCTTTTTTCCATCATTCAGTCTGTCTCTGTCTTTGTCATATTCATTTTCTCTCAGTCCTTTTCTGTCTCTGTCTGTCCGTCTTAGACTCTCTCTCTCTCTATCTCTGTCTGTCTGTCTGTCTGTCTGTCTGTCTGTCTGTCTGTCTCTCTCTCTGTCTCTCTCTCTTTTTAAATTTCCCTTGGGTATGATTATTCTGCTAAATAAGGGTATAAATGGAGAGTGGACGCCTGCAGCTAACCCACCCGAAGTGCAGCCCTACCTGTCCTGCTGCTAGCTACATCGCTAAGAAGACGTAAACAACGTCTTGGAAGTATCAGAAGAGAGAACTGGATTTCAATATTTACTTCACAACTACCTTAAATCTTTCTCTCTTTTTCTTCCCCCTCTTTCACATCGTTTCTCTCTCTCTCTCTTTCTCTCTCTCTCTCTCTCTCTCTCTCTTCTGTAAATCGTTGTTTACCTCTTTCTTCTTCCTTTCCTTTTCCCTGCCCTTCCTTACTCTCTTTTATTCAAACCTCTCTCACTCTGTTTACTCTGTTTTTATCTCTCTTTCTTTATTCTTATCTCCTCCCTCTCTCTATATATATTTATCTCCAACTACCTCTCTTTTCTGTCTCAGTCTCGGCTCAATCCTTTTCCGTCACTCTTTCCTTTCTTCCACCCGTCTTTATTTCTCTTACGTTTTACGTTCCTTTTATTTCTGGTTTGTTCTCCCCTCTCTCGCTTCTCCTTCTCTCTATTTCACTCGTTTTTATGGTGTTCTCTCTCTTTGATCCTTGCTTCTCCCAAATAATTTTTTAATTGTTTCTATTAATCTTTCTACTTCAGAATTCTTCTGATCAGCTCTATCTCTCTCAACTTCATTCCTACAATATCTTTATTCTTTCTGTTATTTTCTCTATTTCACAATCACTGCCTTTCTGTCTAAGAACTGATTATTATTCTCTCTTGTTCTTAAATATTTTAATTTATTCTTTCTCTCTTTTTTTTGAAAAAAAAAATCAATTTTTCGTATCAACTATCATCTTTTCTTCAACCCTCATTCCAATAACCTCTCATCTCTTCTTTCTTTCTTTCTCTAGTCAACTATCTTGTTCTCCTTCGTCCTCTCCCCGAAAACCATCTTTTTTTTTTTTCGTTATTTGTTTCTCTCTATTTAATTTTTCATTTTTCTTTTTTCTATCAACTATCTTCCCTTCTACCTTGGTTCTTACAGCCTCTTTTCTCTTTCAGTTTCTTTTTTCCCCTCTCGCTCTCTCTGTCTCTCACGCACACATATGCACGCACGCGAGCACGTGGACACACACGCACACACGCGCTCACTATGTCTGTCTATATGTCTATATCCATTCCATTATCTTCATTTCATCCTACGGTCTCTCATCTCTTGTTTTTCTTTCTTTGTTTTTTTTCTTCTTCCCTTTCACTCTCTACCTCTTACGAATTCGTCTTTTTCATTCTCTTATTTAGAGTCTATTCCCTTTTATGTTAAGTTCCTTTAAGCTTTTTGGTTTCGATCCCTCGTCTCTCCTTCTCGAACAAATACTGCCTAGTCATCATTGTTTCTACATTCTTCCATCTCCCTCTCTTTCTCGTTTTCTCTCTTTCTTTCTATTTCTATCTTCCAGATATATTTCTCTCTGTCTCTCCCTCTCACCCCAGTTCCCACAGCCTCTATTCTCTTTCTGTTCTTTTTTTCTATTCTTTATCCCCCTGCGCACTCTCTCTCTCTCTCTCTCTCTCTCTCCTCTCTCAGATATGTCTCTTCCACATTTCTCTCTCATTTCTATTCTTTCTTTTTTTCATTTCCTCCGTAATCATCCCCTACTCTCTCTTTCTCTCTCTCTCTTTCTCCGCAGTTTCTTTTTCACCCTCGTTCAGACTATCCAATGTCTTTCTCTTTTTATAAATCATGTTGTTCACTTACGCTGGCTACGACTTCAGCCGTCCCTGTTTGGACTCCACATAACGCATTACAACCCACCTAGTTTGTGGGTTATGTAAAACAGACTTGAAGGCAAAAAGCGTCATGTGGCATCGCACACTTCACCCAGAACTATATTAATCACAGAGGAGTGAATTCATGCTTTTCCCAAGGGTATTAGTGCAAATTGAACAGAGTTTGAAGTTGGCTTTCTGGTTAAGTTGGTCTGGCTGGCTATGTATGCATGTCTGTCTGTCTATGTATGTGTATATCACGTGTGCATGTCGCACCAACGGAGCAAGAGGGTCGGAAATCTGAACATTCAGACCTTATTATGTCTTAAAGAAACATTTTTATTTGTGTGTGTTCTGAAAATTCACTCCCTTAATTCTTTTTTAACGGGTTCAATTCGCAATGAGGGGTTAACGTCAAGTCTGAAAATTCAGACTCTTTAAGAGATCAGTGGGAGAGGCTAGAGGAGTAACTCATCCATTGATCACCTCTTTTTTAAAATTTTAACTCAATTTTTTTTGATTGATCATCCCCAACACAGCACCCTACCAAAAGACGTTGATCACGTCAAGGTTTCTATCAAGTGACCAACCAGACTTGTATTCTAAATGTCTTTTTTCATCCTCGTTCACTCAGGCTCTACTTTTGTTCTCTTCTCTAGCCGAATCCATCTCACCCAGCCTATCACACACACAAGCATGTAAACGAGGCACGTCCCGTTGTCTATTGTTTCAATGGAAACACATTTCTTTCTTACGCGTTGCGCCTTTCGGATTTCTTTGTGTTTCATTCACCCAATCCCTCGTTCATTCATTCGTTTTGCAATTCATTCATCCGGGCATTTATTCGTTCATTCATTCGTTTATTAATTCACTCATCCGGGCATTTATTCGCTCATTCAATATTTCACAATTAAACTCAGAACGCCTGGGCCATTATTTAGACGATCTTGTGTACAAAGAAAACTGCACAATCTACTTATGTAATGCACAGAGTGTTTTTTTTTTGTTCTCTTTCTCTGTCGGGAAAATGGACTCTTCCACATAGAAAAAAAAAGACTGTTTTATGGATAGAGATATCTCTTCCCCAACTCTATGAAACAATGCACACTTTTACTTAAACGATTTATGTTCAATTTTTCATGAAACATTACATAATGTGAATAAGACGTAAAAATTGATTACGATTTTAACAACTTCGCTGTATTGAAATATCAAGTCTTTAAGTAAGTGATTGTATGTGGAAAAAATATCAAAATTTCAAAAATTCTGTTAGTGATTTCTACCTGATGCATTATATATATATATATATATATATATATATATATATATATATATATATATATATGTGTGTGTGTGTGTGTGTGTGTGTGTGTGTGTGTGTGTGTGTGTGTGTGATCCACACAAAAAAAATTCATGCGTAGTACCTCAGCATCTAATCCTGTGTAAAGTATAAAAACACGGGAGAAAATTACATAAATTACATAAATCACATTAACAGATACTGGGGAATGAGCATCTGAAATGACATCAAATTTTGAAAAGAAAATTACATATATTCAGTGTTTAAAACTTTCTACATTATATATATATATATATATATATATATATATATATTTATATATATATATATATATTTGCTTTTATGTGTGTGTGTTTGTGTGTGTGGATTCAAATTTGTATAATATTCATACATATGTATATATATCTGTATATATTTACATTTATGTGATATGGATATATATATAAATATGTGAATATATGTTTGTGTTTGTGCGCATGTTTGCGTTTGTGTATCTGTATGTATGTATGTGTGTGAGTATGTGTGTGCACGTGAGTCTGTGCGTTTGAGGTTCCCCTTCCCAAAAAACATATCAGAATTTCAAATTTATCTGTGAGTTTTTTTTCACGGGCAATAAATAGTATTGAACATTACTTAGCAGATATGAATTTTTCCCTCTTTACACAATATATATTTTTTTCTCTTTCTCTTCTTGATTTTTCTTTCCTTCATTATTTCTTTCTTTTCGAACATTTTCATTTACTTTTTCTCTCTGAATGTAGTTTTTTTTTTCATTTCAAATTCATATTTCATTTCCTTCCTTTTGCATCAGTTTTTATTCTCCCTGTCTTTCTCAAATTAAAGAAAAATATATGTATACATTTTAGCCTCTGGTGATTTTGCTTTAGTTTTTTGTCTTTTCAGCTGTTTTCTTCCCTTATTTTCCTCGACTATCACTTTTTCTCATTTATTTACTTTGAATACTTACATTTTTTCCCCTTTTTTCAACTGTTGATGATTTCCTCTTTTTTTTCTGTTAGTCTTTCTTTCATTGGAAAAAAAGTTTTTCTTCCTTTTTTGCTTCATTCTTTTTCATTTCTTTTTCTTTGTTTTTCTTTGTTTTTCTTCCTCTGGTCATTCATGTATCTATTACCAACCGTTTTCTTCCATATATCTTATATTGCTAATATAAGTCCAACCTTTCTTCATTTCATCTTTTTCTTCACACACGCACACACACACACACACACACGCACACACACACACACACACGCACACACACACACACACACACACACATATATATATATATATATATATATATATATATATATATATGTACATATATATGCGTGTGTGTGAAAAAAGATATGTGTATATACATATATATACATATATGTACATATATATATATATATATACACACACACACACACGCATATATATATATATATATATATATGTATATATATATATATATATATATATATATATATATATATATATATATATATATATAAATTTCCTTCATTTATATTCCTTTTTTTTCTCTCTTTTCTTCTTTTTCATTCCCTCTTCTTGTCTTATGTCTAGATCTTTAAATTATTCTTCATACCGTTTCTTTGCAAAATTTCAAAATCTCCCCTTAATATTTGTAGTTTTTCTATTTTAACTCCTTTCTCACCTTCCGTAGTTAGTTTATCAAAATCAATTTTCCTTTTTCTCGTGATAAATTAAGGAATTCATCCTTTTTACATCCGTACAATAACGAGTAGAATACCGTCCTATTGGACACTGGTTTGCTAGTTCCTGTTCACGGCTCTCCTCGCTTGAAAGGTCATAAATCCTATGTGGGATACTTAAAACCGGTCCCTATTGGGTGTTGGACAGCTAGTTTCCTGTTGACAGCTTTCCCTCCCAGAAAGGCCATAAACTCAATGTAGGGCACAGAACGGGTCCAATCGGTTCGTTCCTGGCTAATATATATATATATATATATATATATATATATATATATATATATATATATATATATATATATATATATATATATATATATATATATATATATATATATATATATATATATATATATATGTGTGTATATATGAATATATATATATATATATATATATATATATATATATATATATATATATATATATATACATATATATATATATAAATATATATATATATATATATTCATATATACACACATATATATATATATTTACATATATATACATATATATACATATATATATATATATATATATATATATATATATATATATATAGCTCCTATTTTGCTCCGATGTTTTTTGAGAAAAATATGACCTTTATACAATCTGTGTGCAATAACAGATGATGTTCCTACTTGGCCAAGGATGGACAAAGCAGAAATTTCACCTTGAACGAAATATAAGAGGTCGGTTTTGCTATATAGTTACATTTTAGATACCCCCCCCCCCACCCAGTAAACACCTTAGAGCCAGTTGTTTCATTCATGTTAAGCCAAATCAGTGTCATGGCGTTATCAAAGAACCATACCTATTTTTTTTTTAAAGAAAAAGATTTAATTTTGATAATTCAAACATTTGATCGTAAGAATAGTCGTTTAGTATCCTTATTTTGTTTAGATGAAACAGGTATACAAAAGTCGGGTATTTGGCATGCCACGTCGTATATACATATATCTATATTCGTATATGTGTGTCCCTTCAAATAAGATAGAGTTCTAACAGCTTGTCAGTTTCTATATAGTAAGGTCTTCTCTGATGCTTTCCTGAAATTTTGACTTCGTCCCGGCTCGAACACCTACCATGTACGCCATTTGTAAACATGCTTTCCATCAATCCATATACGAATGAAGAAAAAAAGCGATATGTATGAATCAAATTTGTGTGTGTGTATGTGTGTGTATGTGTGTGATGGGAAAAACATAAGAGCTTTGTCCTATTCAAACGCATATATTTGAATGTGCTTGAATGAAAAAGTGGTTCTATGTACTTATTACACACGTAATATATGTCTGTCTATTCCAATAATGTAACGTGCAGAGGAGACCATATGTCACTTAGTTCTTTCCACTCACTACAACTCACTTTGTCTGTATGTTCGCCTTTTTTCACAGAAGGAATATATCTTTGAGGAAACATATTCTAATTTGGAGCAAAATAGCAGATCTTCCTTTATTTATCAATCTATATATTTATAGTGGATAAATGGCAAATTCTTCCGTTGAATATGTTGGTAGAGAATCAATTCGGAAAAGCTTAACTGTGTAATTAGTATTTTTGAGGATGATATCATCGGTTGGTTTGTGTGCAGTTTGAGATTAAAATCGAAACAGCAGATATAATATCCACATCGGTGAACACTCAATATAAGTGGCACGAACAGTGAGTCACGTCTGTCGTTATATTCAGTGATCCCTCAACGTTAAACATGTTTTTGGGTAACACATGTAAGTAAACAATGTTTGAAAAAATTATTTGTGGAATTAAATGACATCCATACAAAATAAAGTATGACAATACCCTATATGAAATACCAAACTACATTTACCGCATGAGCTACATATTGAAATAAAAGCTGAAATGGAGGTAGTGTTTGATCAACACTGTTGGGGTGCCATGTTTATATAACTAATTTTTTTCAACTCATCGAATCACTTACATTGTGAACAACCAATGATCTCAACTAGAGAGGATTTGAGTATAGTACCATAATAATAAAGCATGTGTAAAACGGAAAAAATATTGAAGAAAATTACATAAATTGCATTGACAGATATTGGTAAATACGTGACTCAAGAGAAACAAAAACGTTACGTGAAAGTTTTTTTTAAATGTGTTAAGTGATTAAAGCAGTAAACTTTCCTAGAATATAAATATATTTCTTCCTTTTGGCTTTCTGTTAGTTTGTCCATTACCTCTATCATGCTCAAACTACAAGGCCGATTGACGTAATATTTGCCATGGAGAATCAACGACTATCAAATTCCTACATAGGCTAAACTAAGAGATCATTTGAGGTTCTAAGGTATCATTCTCTGGCCAATCTTTCGCTGTTAACGTTAAAAACTAAATGGCAAAAACACTCCTCATATATTGACGGGAAATCATCCATAGCGTGGATACAAGTGGGGCAACCGTTGTCAAATTATATCAACACTTCCTTTCCAAATGCAACAACAGAAGCTATCGTCAGATCCTACCACTCCTTCCATTTTGCGAAATACTAACTGAATAAGTCATTTTTTAGAAATAAGATCGAAGTAAATAAGAACAGTCGACTCCCCAATCTCGTTTGTCTTTTTGCAATCGATTGCAAACGCATTTGCAAGTGACTCGATAATCCGAGGAAAAGCTATTGTGATTTGAACAGTTTCGTTGGAGTCACAAAAGCAGCTTCCGAAAAAACAGAGAGACAAAAACACCGACCGATTCCCACAGCTAAGTAACGTACAGCACCATTGCAGAAATAGCTGTTCAGCTTTAGCTATGAATCTGAAGTTATTCCAATTCGATAAACCAAAACCCTACAAGTGAGGCTGACTTTATTCTATGATTTTTGTAAAGAAATATCACAAACCATTATCATTCCTTTTTATTACTACTTACCTTCAAATCATTTTGTTTAGTTGCTTTCTTTGGTAAGAATACGTTTCAGCAGTGGAAGCCAGAATAATAAATCTCCTCTGCTTCCTGTCACACTTGCGTTACCTTAGGAAAAGGATCAGATTTGAGAAAAATGCTGTTGGAGGTTTTTATTAATGATGGGGCTATATTACTGAACTAAGCCCTTAATTTGCGTCCATTGTTGGATCTTTCGGAATCATTTTTTATTGAACACAATCCCTATCTAAACGTTACTACAAATGACTCCCGCTCAATAAAAACTTGTCTTTTCAACAGGAGTGAGCGAGGTACTTCAATGGGATTCTGAAAGCCCAGTCTCAGCTTTATTGTGGCATCGTGAATAGAACAAACTCACATGAAAACTACATTTTCCACTAAACTGACACATTACGAAAGCAAAACGATTCCTCCTGCAATTTATTTTTCATTCAAATTTGTGGATTTCATTGGTAAAACTCAGAACCCTTTTTTGGGGGAAAACTGGATAGATTATGATCTGCTTTCATGTGTTATAATATTGAAAGTTTTCCTTTGCTGGGTAACACCAATTACCTCAACTAATACATTCAAATGTATATATATGCATAACTAATACATATATATATATATATATATATATATATATATATATATATATATATATATATATATATATATATATGTATGCATATACGCTTATATATATATATATATATATATATATATATATATACATATATAAACGTACATGTACATACATGCATATGGATATATATATATGTATATATATATATATATATATACATGTATATATACACACACACACCAACACACACAGACACACACACACAGATACACAAACATGCACACACACATATTTGGGTAAAAGACAATTTAGAAGACCATGTCGTGTACAAATGAGATTTATTTAGTTTGATTTGACGTTTTCTCAGTTCATCTTGGCTTTTTCAGAAAAAAGTGAGGGAGATAAATGCATGTGTCTCTTATGAAGAGACTTTTTTTTTCCAGCTGTGTTTAGGTTCAGTGATTAATAATGCAACCAAGTTGATTTCAAGTTTCCAGAAAATCAAGGCAATGATTTGCTCTCAATCGTCGGCTGGGTTGTGTATAGTGTGCTGCATGGACAGTATCAAATAACATCTTGGTGTTCTGGAAGGCTGGTCTCCTGAGAGAGTATCAATTATCATCTAATTAGTAAGATGAATTAGAGGAGAGGTGTTTGAATCAAAGTGACTTAGTTCAAGATACACTGAAAAAAAGAAGATTGAGATCAGTAAACTTCATATAGTGGATAGGGAAAACTGATCGAGGTGGCGTCATGTGTCTTGTGTCGACTGCTGACAGAAACTGGTTGATATATGGTAGTGAAGAATTAAATTGTGAGATTAAGGAAAGAGTGAACGGAAGCTTCCCGATAAGTTCAAACAGAAGGGCTTCCATGGCGCAAATAGCTTTAATCAAGATAATAAAAAAAAGCAATGTATCAGGAGACACTAATCCCTCGATCCATGTTGCATATTGGACTGCATAGCCACAGGCCAGTTAGAGTACCTCCGCTGACCGTCCGCTGAAAGTCTTCTCAAAGGGCAGGTGAGTGTCGGAAATAGAACTTGTATCTACACCCGATGAATATTGCTCCCTCAATGAAATAGTCACATGTGTCGTTATCCCGAGGAGGTGACGTCAACAGGATGCTCTGTAAGAAACCAACAATCTGACGGGGGTTTTATTATGATTTAGACAGTGTTCCGCTGGGAAACACTGTGTTCCATCATTCAAAATAGGAGTACCAAAGAGCTCAACATTATTGGAGCACAAGAAGACCGTTCCATGGTAATTGTCTTTTACGGTTGAATATGGCATCAGCTCATGCATAAGGATCGGAAGGTACCACATTGCAAACTGTTCATTGTTGGTTCAATTTCAGGTTTTGAAAAAAATTATTCGAATAATATGCTTTGAGGGGCCCCAGATATGTCCCTAATCATGGGAAATTATCAACAACAATAACCAATGAATAACGTCTTGAGCACTTTCTGAATACGTTAAGACTGAAACCGCAATCATATCATGCCATCTCAAGGGATTAGAGGAATTGTTGTTTTTTTTTCAATTTGACTAATATCAACTGCATAAAATACTCCATGACAGTTCCAACTATGTCTAAGCTGGGAGAATTAGGACATGAAGTCTTGCAGCTTTCCCTATATTCACTTGACATTTCTCTTACATATTACTATTTTTTCAAGCCTTCTGAACTTCAAATCTGCAATAAAAGGTCCAATTATAGGGAAGCCATAATTGAGAGCTTTTACTGATATTTTGACTTCTAAGGCTCAGGTAATCTATGGGAATGGCATAGCACCATTTGAGGAAAATGCTATTGCTTCAAAATGATCACATTTTGACCAAGTATTTACAGTTTGAAATCGTCAACTAAAACCGTCTACAAATGTCCTCAAAATTTCAAACAAGTCTGCCTATCTATCTATTTATCTATTAATGTGTTACATGCACAGGCCACATCAATGAAACTAGAGGCCTTAAAAGGTAAATTACTACTCCTTACCATGTCTAGATGAAACGCTTTTCATGCATTCTGAAAATTCTTCCCTCATATAAACTTTTGTACCTCATTTACAATGCAAGTTCATGTTATATTAATCCCTTTGTTAATGCCTGAGTTCATACTTGTTTCTTTACTATTCAGACTTTTCTGGTGATCAACCCCCAACAAAAGGCAAGAGAAATAACTTATCTGTTCATCATCTATTTTTCAATTGATCATCCTCAACAATGCATGTTAGCAAAAATACGTTGGTTACGTTACAGTTTCTGTTGAGTAACTAAACTGCCCTGTTCTGTTGTCATTTATATCATCCCACGTCGTTTTTTTGTTTTGTTTTCTTTCAAAAAAACGTTATATATATGTAACAAAATTATAATTAAAAGAAAAACTTGAAAATGTACAAAAAATATTAATTTATTGAATAGTTGAATAAATGCTATTTTTTTTCCTTTGCGCTTGGTCGGATATTTATATCTTCAATGGATGAAAAGCTATTAAAAATCTAAACTTTGATAAATGACTTGGCGTGTACATAAAACTGATAGAATGAGTTGAAAGTACTATTTAGAAACAACAGTATAATTGTACCAACACGGAAAGCTATTTAAAAATACATCAAACGAAACATGAAACATGAAACATGAAACATAAAACAAATTTGACGTTCAGAAATGGAGCAGGATCATCATTAAGGAATCTAATTATGTCACATTTTTTTCTTTTTACAGTCAGATAACCTTTTTTTTTTTCATTCTGGGATTTTCAGATTATTTCTAATATATACAGAATCAAACGGAAATCTAACGTGGCTTTAATCACGAACGGCTGGTAACTGAATGTATACAACTATTTGAGTCATTTTACAGGCAAATATATACAAGCACGCACACTCGCACACGCACACATGCACGCACACACGCACACACGCACACTCACACACTCATACACACACACGCACACTCTCACACACACACAATATATATATATATATATATATATATATATATATATATATATGGGAAGACAAAAGAGAGAGACCGGGCTTAGTTGCAACCGTTGGTAAGTCGGACTGCAGACTTCCATTTAAAGCCCAAAATGGTTTTCATGGATTTTGGTCACATGTCCGAGTCACATGATCATTTCCTTCCTAGCACCTGAATGCAGTGCTGGTTGATGCAGTGATATTTAAAAACTGATTTTGATCATTAAAAGTAAATTTGTTGAAGATTTGTCCGCACCAGGTTCCAGAGCTAGAGGATAGTATCAGCCAGACACACTCCGCTTTGAGCAAAACTGGATATCAAAGGTATCAATTGGGAGTTACGTTTCTGCTCTTTCAAGTGACAATGGTAACTGCCACCCTCCAAGACAAGATTGGGCAAATGGGTCCTTTGGCATGAGACGTTTGTCGCTGTTGCCAAGTTCAAACCATGAATCGTTCTTCTAACACTGCTTTTAGGACCAAAAAGGACCAAATAGCTAAAGTCCCTCCATATATATATATATATATATATATATATATATATATATATATATATATATATATATACCAAGAAGTTGAGAGATATAACAACATACGCATTATTCAGTATCGTAGTCTGAGCAAGCAACAAATCTCTTACAATCAGGTATAGATGAGAGCCACGGTCAGTCTCGATAGATGGAACGACCCTGGAGTGACCATTTCTGTATGCCAGACTGAAAGAGGCGTATAGAGATTCTGGTATCCCTACCCTGGTCTTAGAATCGAAAACAGAGGCTACCGGAAGGACGTCAACGTCGACATTATACCGCCTCAGCAGGGCTCCAATCGCAGGTTTGAAATCAAATTTGTCCGTCTCTCAGACTGATTTCCTTCAAGAGGCTAGAGACCATAGTCTATCTTGCTATTTTACCCATAGTCTCAACTGGAGTTTGAACCTGACTCGCCAACTCTATTGTTAAGGACGTTAAACCCGATACCACTCACACCTCCAATAAATGAGTGAACAAAACCTGCTGTGACCAGTATTCAAACGATAATCAACATCGTCACAACAGCCTCTAATTCACTGCAATCGGTAATTGTTTCTACATATTACGACAATTCATAATAGATAAGTTTATAGAAATGATCAACATAGTCACAGCGTGGGTCCTGGACTAAGTTCCCTCTAATTTAATGTAATCAGTCGGTGCAAAAGTATTAGGCAGTATATATTCCCTCTGACAAAAGTATGTGAACATTTATATATTCAGCATAAGGAATGAATATTTATTAAATAAATAAAAACTCAGTAATTTGGATTTGAATTATTTCTTGGGCACATTAATTTTCAACACGTGTGTGCGAGAACTGTATAGAGGGTATAATGCTCCTTGCAACTAACAGTCACAGCTCTAATTTCGAGAAGATTCATTGTCATTCGATGAATTATTTAAACTTTGTTATTTGCCCAGTTTTTTTCAGAAGAAAAGAGATTGTGCAGCTTGGAAACCGCTTGAAAAAAATGGGTAAAACTTTGTGCTATCAACTGAAACAACACATTATGATTTCAAAGTAGGTATGAAGCAAAACATAAATGAGATGAGAAATAAGCTGAAGGGGGAAAAGTAATAATATTAATTCAGGGAGGAAGGGGATAAAAAATAAGCAGAGAAAAATATAGAGAGAGGGGGAAGAAGAAAGGAAAGGGTAGAGAGCTGGGGTATGAATAGATTGATGGATGGAGAGGGAGAGAAAGAGGGAAATATGAACAGATATATTGATATTGACAGACTGTATTGTATGGATATGAACAGGCTGTTAGGTATATCGATCGATAGATAAATAGATTGATAATGGATAGATAAAGATAGAAAGAGAAGGATGATATGAACAGATAGATGGATAAGTATATATATAGAGAGATAGATAGATTGATAGATAGATAGATAGATAGATAGATAGATAGATATAAACAGGTCGAGATGGAGAGATATAAGCGGACACACACACACACGCACACACACACATATATATATATATATATATATATATATATATATATATATACATATATATATATATATATATATAGAGAGAGAGAGAGAGAGACAGACAGAGACAGAGACAGAGAGAGAGACAGACAGACAGACAGAGCAAGAGAAAGAGAGAGAGAGAGACAAAGGAGAAAATAGTATACATGAATAGATATACAGATAATGAACAGAAATAGATACATAGATGAGGAGAAAAAATGGTGTGAACAAATAGATAGATAGATAGATATATAGATAGATAGATAGTTATATAGATAGATAGATAGATAGATAGATGAACGGGCTGAGGGGGATTGATATGAACATATATATATATATATATATATATATATATATATATATATATATATATATATATATATATATATATATATATATATATATATGCGTGTGTGTGAGAGAGAGAGAGAAAACAGATGGAAAGATAGAAATAGGGAAAGAGAAATAAATTATGCACAAATAAAAAAATATAGATAGATCGGTAGATATGTAAAGAAAGAATGAAAGAACATAATCAAGTCGAGAGACGCATATTTCTAACGATTCGATGAAAAATCGGATACTAAAGGCAATCACATAATCCGATCCATCAGTTTTTCTATGTCGAATCAAGTAAAACTGCAAATGACATTCAATCCAGAAATAGTTAATCACTTCATCCAATTAATCAATTCATTAATTAATTGATCGATCAGGTGATTACTTATTTACTATTCTTCACTCACTTACCTTAATTGTTTACCCTGATTGAAGCATGTTTCGTCCTTCGTCCATTTTACTTATTTTTTACATACTTTAACGGATCAATCTATAATGCTGTTTTTGTCGTTGAACATCGGTAGCATGCATGTTTTATTCATTAATCTTCCAGATTGGTAGATAGATAGATAGATAGATTGATTGATAGATAGATAGATGATCTTTGTGTTTCTCCTACACTCTAATCCTCTTGTATCTCCCATGACCTCGACCTGATGACTCACCAGCATTTCATGGGTCTGTGAACCTTCAAAGATTTTCCAGTATGAATTAATGGTAATTGTTTCTACGTATTACGACATTTAAACTCACAAAATAGGTTTATAGGAATGCTCTATTTTGAATGGAGAATCTGTTCATCTGCTAAATGTACAATGGAACTGTTAACATTCTACTATATATCTTAATTGTTTATAAACGCGCATATATATATATATATATATATATACACACACACACACACACACACATATATATATATATATATATATCAGCATACACACACACACACACACACACACATATATATATATATATATATGTGTGTGTGTGTGTGTGTGTATGTATGCTGATGCCCAGTCGACAGGATCCATATCTCGAACTTGAAAGTAAAAGCAGAGGCAAAAAGTCAAAATTGTCATCAAACCATCCTGACGGGGTTCCGCTCGCAGGTTTGACACCAGATCTGTTCTTTTCTCAAACTTCCAATGGCTACCGGTCTACGCAGGTATTTCACCCATAGCCTCAACTGGAGTGCGAAACCGGCTCGCCAAATCCATCAGACACGCAATTAACCTTCAAACCACTCGCACCTCCAATGAATGAGTTAACACTGACTTGATGTGGCCAGGATTCAAACCATGATCAAGACACACATAACAGTTTCTAATTTATTGTAGTCAGTAATTGCTTCTACAGATTACGTCATTTCAACTTACGAAATAGGTTTATAGGAATGCGGTAGAGAGGGGTATCTGTACCTGTTCACCCTCTAAATGTACAGTGAAACTGTTAACATTCTTTTGTATATTTTAATCAGTATTTGCTCTGTCAGCTATAAACGCAAATAGTTAATCCCCGTGAAAAATTCGCAGATATATTTCAATTACTATGAGATTATATTTTTAAGAAAAAGAAACTACTGGAGTAATTCAAGCAGACGAGTCTATTGTTTTAAGTTTGTGGAAGGAATATTGTCTCTAGCAAAATTGTTACCTTTAAGTAGAAGAGTCCAAAGTTACTGGAAGGAAAAACTCGAGCAGTCAAACTGCTCATTTTGTTAGTAGATTGTTATTTTGATTCATAAATCGTACTCGCGATATCTCGTTTTTACCGGAGTATCTAGTTAGAGACCGTTAACCAAAACTGTCAACATAGGTCTCTTCAGTTTTTTAGTAGTGCTGGCTGACTGTGAATGTATCACTCGTACTGGCTATATCAATGGAGCTAGAAGGCAGGAGTTTTCAACATTTACTCCCTATTAGGTCTACAAATGTGTTTCTGTAGTAAATTTCCCCCTAATAAAAAATTATTTTGGGGTTCAATTTCCAATGTAATTTCATGCTGAATTGGTCCCTTACTTTGTGTCTGGCAGCATTCCCGCTTGCATTTTGAAAATCCAGGTTTATTTAGTAACAAAATGCCTGGGAAGTAACTAATTCATTGATCACTTTTTTTCCAAATTTTAAATTGACCATCCTCAACACGGCATGCTGCCAAAGACTTTGATCACGTGACGTAACCAGTGAATAACCAGACCTGTCTGTTTTATAAATCCTACCCGTGACATCACGTTTTTACACAAATATGTAGTTTCTTATATTTTCAATGCAACAAAAAAAGAATGACCCTGACCTTTCAATTGTGTATTATGTTGGGATTATATTTATCAAGCATGATCCTTGAAATTATGCGCAATTCAATTTCATTTAAATGAAATTGTTCAATAAAAAGCATCCTTAACCCCCTGGAGGGATTTAATTTAGATTGTGCGAATTCCAGAAATTTTAGTTTAGCGCATGATAAATGAAGGAAAATATCATTGAAAAATAAGAATAAAATGTGTCGTTTACTCATTCTGCACATATCAAAGCGAGTCAAGTTATCCCATGACCTAGCAGATCGTTGGAGTTGTATCTTGGGCGTATTCATGTCATTTCTCAGCGTGATAGGAGTAACTTAGCGGCGCCCTTCTCCTTAAGTGACGTACAACGGGTATACATACATACATACATACATACATACAATTAGGTCTTTATTGGACCCTAAGAATAATTTGATTTGGTGGCCCGACCACTTTCATAGGACTTAGTAGAATTTGGTTGCGGGCCCCTATCGTTTCTCGGGAGTTTTTGGCAACGGGGCCCTAAGTATGCATACATACATACATACATACAATGTGTGCTTATGTATGTTTTCATTTAAATCGAATCAAATCATTTCCTAACCTTGTTGATCGCTGGGATAACATACTAGGATCTTAAAGACATTCTTACAGGGAATCTTGGTGGCACCAATATTCTCTATAAGTAACATGCAACTGCTATACATATAAACACATACGCTTATATGCACACACACACTCACACACATACATATATGTATATATATATATATATATATGATAATTGTAGAGACATTTTTAAAAGGTAATATATTTAGTCCGGCACTGGTGTCAACCAGTAGCAAATTGAAATGCTAACCAGGTAAATGAACAAAAATGGGTGCGCTCAGTTTTCCTTATTCATTTACGTCGTCGACTTTTTGATTTGTCATTGGTTGACACCAATGTCAGACGAAATATGTTTTATAATAAAAATGTTTCTATCATCATCAACTTTCTTGGACATGAGCTGTCTAATCTGATATGTATATATGTATGTGTGCGTGTGCAAAAATCGGGAAATTCTACCATAAAAATAACAAAAAATAATACATAGTTTCCGCTGTCTCTTTCGAAAGGGTAATTTGGTTGAAGTTGCATACTTGCTCAACAAAAGGCAACTGCTCAACAACAAAATATCTTCATATATATATATATATATATATATATATATATATATATATATATATATATATATATATATATAATTAAATAATTGTGTCATCCACGGACAGTTGTTTCGTTGTATTGCAACTCTTCAGTGTGGCTATAGACTATCCATTATCCCATCCAGTACCACGAGGTAGGATCGAAACCTTTGCCTCGGACCCAGAGGCTGGCATCTCACCTCTGTAAAGAGAGAGAGAGAGAGAGAGAGAGAGAGATAGAGGGAGAGAGAAAGAGAAAGGAAGTAGAGAAAGGGAGAAAGATAGCCAGAAAGTATAAATTAAATATCATTTCCGATTTTTAAAGTGGGTAGGAAGGGCAGTTGGTTTCTACTTATGAAATCACAAATTTCCCATCCTTATTCGGCTCTTCGCCAAACTTATCTAATCTTACTACAGATCTATATTACACAATACTAAATGAAATAGAAAGTCCCAAAATGCCGCTATCAGTAGAGTAATAATGCAATCTCACTTCGGTGTGTAGTCTTTTTGAAGGTTTAATGTTAGAAACTTTCGGGAAATCTTCAGGGACAATCTTTAATTGAAAATGGTCAGGGCTACGGCACTTGGGCCTGTTTGGAAAGTAGAACTATACATACGCGACCATTCACAAGAGTCGACGTAAACTGATTAGGGAATAAGTGGATATTTGGAGACTGCCAAATCACTCTTAAATACGCACAAAATAAAACATATACACACCTGGACACACACACACACACACACACACACACACACACACACATATACACACACACACACGCGCGCACACACACACACACACACACACACACATATATATATATATATATATATATATATATAGGCTTTCTCACAGAAAATCACACACACCAACTTATATACAGACAGAACACAGACTGGAACACTTATTCAAGACCGGTTTTTGTTTGACAACTTACTCAAACACTTGTACACACGCGCATGCACACACCAATCGATAAGGGACGTGGCTATTTAGAGGATTACACATAATCACGCACAACACACACACACACATACACATACACACACATACAGACCTCGTACCCCTACACAGACACACAAACAGATACATAGATCAATATAGACACTCTCATAAAAGATCACAAATATACGCATACATCCAGAACTCATGCATGCAAAACTATGTTTCTGTTTGAAGTTTGAAATCAGACTTTTATATCTACGCACGCGCCTGCAAATCTCCATAAACGACTTGGTAAAGTGTCAGTTATTAGTAGACAACCAAATTACACATAAATATGCTTTATTTATTTGACAATTTGGAAAAAATGACTAAATTATACATTATTTCGTATATTTTTTTAATCTCTGATTATGCATTTTGCATCAACAGCGTCGTCAGATCGGATCCAAAGAATTTCAACTGATATGAAAGGTCCAACGTTGTCGGAAAAATCTTATCACTTATGAAGAATTGTGAGTATGTACAACACACATACGTATACTGACATGGATGCACACGTACACTCGCACATGTACATTTATGTAGGCCCACAATCAGGAACATACATACAAAAGTGTTTTCTCACTCAAGTCTGATACTATTTTCACATACACATACATACATACCAAATTGAATATAAAACGCCTAGTATAGAGGTGGAAGTTCGGGACCACCAAACATAAATCCGCATAAACCAGACTTATTGACAAATTTGGGAACAAGCTTTCGTATTTATACGAGCAAGATCACAGAAAAAAAAACAAAACATTCGAGTACTTATGCACAAGCTAAGGTATGCAGAGGTACATACATACGTGTACACAAGTGTGCACACACATAGGAACGTACGTACGTGGACACACATACACGCAAACACATGCATACAGAGGAACATACATACGTGTACACACACACGAGCTCACGCACACAGAAGACCATTCATACGTGTACATGCATACAAGCGCGCACACACCGAGATACATACATACAAACACGGATGCAGACATAGGCATATATATATATATATATATATATATATATATATATATATATATATATATATATATATATACTCATGAATACGCGTGTTATAACAAACGTGGATAAATATATACATATCGATATATTCATGATACATACTGATGCACACTCATACAGGTAATCAGGAATCGATCAGTATAGACATTCATACGCGGAAGCACAAGCACAAACACAATCATGGTGGCGCAATCACAGAAATGTCCACACGCTTGTATACACGTGCAAATCACGCAAACATTAATATAGATAAGTTCATGCAAACCCACACACACATACACACCTAACTCAGACACATAGAAATGATTGGGCTCACATAAACCGACACTCCGAGCACTCTTTTAATAATTCTTGCATTTTCTTGGACACAAATCTTCACTTCTATACGCAGTTGCCTTTCAACATAACCACACCAACGCAAGCTAAGGCACCCATGAATGTCAAACACTCACACACACATACAGGTAAACATGCATAAAGAATACACACGAAAAAAAAAACATATTACATGCTGACTTGAAAGTGTTCAAAAACCTATACGCTAAGATACATACAGAATACGCACACTAACAGACACAAAGCAAACAAACATACACAATTAAAGGATATGGAGAAATATACTGTGAATATACATAAGAAAATGCATGTGTCATCAACACACAACCACACATTTAGCATAATAAACACATTCATACGTATACGTATAACAGATGATGAACAGAATTCATACACGTTTGTACAGTACATATAGCATACACAGGTTATGACACGCAAGTCCATACATAGCATACACATACGTTCATACAGAAAGGCAGCTAATACGTGAATACACACATAGCACACCGTCGCTACGGCAATTAAACACACTTATGCAAAGCACACACACGAGTACACATTAGCATATACAGGTAACAACACACAATTATTGATATGCACAGTGTGCGTGCATACAAACACGCCGATAGACACATCGCACATGCATAGAATTATACACGAATACAGTTCATTAGTGAACATACGTAAATACATACATATACAGTGATGCGCAAATATACCAATATATATATATAAAAATGTTCATTGCATACACACGCCATGAAACCCTCGAATACACATATACCATACACTGATAGAACACATTCTTAAACGGATATTTATATTACATTCACATACAAAAAGACACGTCTACACACAGAAATGTAAATACACACACAAATAAGTAAGAAAAGATCTTATAAAATCTAAAGACAACGAAAGAATTTAGTTTTTTATGCTAAACTTTCCTTTGATTAGATGAACGTGCGCATCCCTTTTTTTGTAATTTAAAATCCTGATGAGTTTTGATTTGTTGCAGACGAAAGGAATTATGGGATATGAAAATCAATTTCTAAGGTATTAATTCGAAATAGGGTAGGCTTTTTTTTCGATTGGAACTGTTAGGAATTTCATCTTCAATGTCGAGTTTTTAAAATCTTGGCTTGCAAAAGGATAACAAATGTCATTGTAAGAAGAAAATGGCTGAAAAGGGCGGTAAAATAGAAGAGGTTAAATTGCAAAGGAAAGAGACACAGGAAGCAAGAAGAAGAAGAATTTTATGAGAGGGTTGGGGGTAATAAATTAAGGAAAAAAATGATGGAAGAAAAAAAAGGAAAGAAAAAGAAAGATTTGAAGAGAGAAAAGAATAATTGATAAAGGCTGAAAAAGTTTAATTGCTTAGAAATAAAAGAAAGGGATATAAAACGAGAGGTGACGGGAAAGATTATTGTTGGAGAGTTGGGAAAGGGAGGAAGAATGAATAATAGAATGAAAGAAGTGAAAAAGGAATGAAAAAGACGAGATGAAGAGAAAGACATGGTTTATTACAAAAAGAAAAGAACAACAGAAAAAACACAGGAAGTGTATATAAAAACATAAGATAATTATTGTAGAGTGAGAAAAAATAAGTAATTAAAGAAACTGATTATTATTGTTGAGTGAAAAATACATAAATGGACAAAGAAAGAAAAAGGAAGAAATAAAAGAAGGAAGATCGAGGGGAAAAAAAGAAAGAATGAAGGAACAAAAGACGATATTGAAAAAGGCGAGAAAGACAGAGAGAAGGTAAGCTGCAGAGAAACAAATGAAGTGAGCATAGACCACAAGAAAAAAAGAAATTTTAATGAAGAATGTAGAAATATATGAATAAAGAAAGAAAGAAAGAAAGAAAGAAGGAAGGAAGGAAGGAAGAGAGACGGAAAGAAAGAAAGAAAAGAAAAGAAAAGAAGAAAAAAAAGAAAAGAAAAGAAAGAAAGAAAAAAAAAAAAGACAGAAAGATAATACTAATAAAAAAATGATGAAACAAAGAAAGAAGGTTAACTTGACAAGTATCAAAGTAGTCTAAGTGTAGAAAAATATATTCATTTGTGTGATGAGTTGGTTGTTAAAATCTAAATACGAGACAGAAACTTTAAAAAATGCGAACAAGAATGAATGAATGATTAAATGAAAGGGGAGGAGACTGCCAAGTGAAAATGAAATTGGAAAACGATGTAAAACAAAAATTATTGAAGTAAGCGACTGTAACCTGTAGATATATGGAATTAATATAAATATTACCATGAAGGTGAATGTGATCTAAAAGAAATGCAAGAAAACAGCAATGTGTATGACGAAGAAAACATTGCAAAAAGCAATTATAAAGAGATCTGAAAAAAAAGTATTCTAGAATGACCAAAAAGATCTTCCGAACCGATTGTGGCGCGTGCATTGATGTAAATTGTCAACCTATCAGAGGGGACATTGCGTCGCATGCTTGCACAGATACTCTCCAGTAGATTTACTCAGGTGACTGTGAAATGCCATAGAATGGGATCTCGTACTGTAAAACTGTCGCCTTCACAATGACCCAACGAATATATTAGCGAACACAAACAAGGGTTGAACAGCAAATCTTGTATCAATCAGGCCTGTCAATCCCAAAGATCCATGTTTGGCCTTCCCCAAAGCTAAAATGGTCGTTGAAAGGGAGGATACTCCAAACCGTGGACAAGATTAGGGAGAGGCAGCAGATGACCATCCCGCTAATGGATTTGGCAGATAGTTTCAGAAAATGGAATCGAAACAGGAATAATTGTTTAAGGTCCAAAAGGAAATTCTCTGAAAGGGACTAAAGTGCCATTACTATAGGTGGGCTAATCTTTGGTCAATATTAAATAGCTGGATATTTTCCAGACATACCTTGTGAAAATGACTTAGAATGATGAACTCCTTGCAAATCCGACCTGGAAGACTCTGTATATGAAGACTAGTGTATATGTCAAATTCTAAGTACCTTACCTCAAAATAATTAGGAATAACTCATCGTGGAGTGATGGTTAACAAGCTAATCTTACAGATAGATATTAATGTGAAGTGAGCTTGGTTTTCAGTCTGCTTGAGCGTACAGAATGGGTTGTGTTTGTAAGGGGTGCTGTTTCACAATCATCTTTCTGTCATTGAATTTCTACCTGGCTTGCCAAATTACCCGATTATCCGATACATCTGGTTGATATTTTCTTATCTATCCGATAAAAAATCCGATTAAACCAGATAATTTTAATGAGAGTAAATGCTCAATTTCAAAATGAAATTTAGCCGATTTCGGTCATTATTAAAGTCAGTTTTAGCTAAACCTAACTAACTATACTCAGCAATATTGATAACTCCCCTTTTTTGGCCTGCACGCACACTTTGTCAGTAAATTAGAGGTGTGCACCCCCTTGGAGATCATTGGGTACACCCCTTCCAGTGTGCTACACAATGTGCCCGACTGATGTCTGCATTGTCAATACCTACAGCCCTTCACCGGTACTGTTTCGTGAGCTTGTAAAATAGGAGATTACGTCTGTATAGTATGTTTAATTCTTATTGAGTGTCCCAAACGTATCGCCTTGTCCCAGACTAAAATGAACCTTGTGAAAGTACGTATAATATATGCGTCGCTGGGTTCCGAGATCGAACTAGACTAGCGTACGCTCACTTCAGTGCAATGAGATTGTAACTCCACAGAGTGGTTAATATCCGGGGCTTAGTGCCAGATAGTAATATCTTGATATACACCATTGTTCTAAGAATCGTAGAATATGCAAATGTATGCAATAATAAATCATATAGCACACATAACTGCAGTAACAATGACATTACAACCATATTTATATTGATGGGGGTAAATATTAAAATATTTCATCATAGAAAAAAGTATTTAAAATTCATGGATAAGATTTAAAAAATCTCTGAATTATCGAAATAATAATTTTGAAAATATATGCAACAGGTATTGAAAAAATATTGGGGAATAAAAACAAAATTATATACTTAT
>OY735223.1:41356718-41396718 GCA_963457665.1 Thysanoteuthis rhombus | reverse complement strand
TAACCAGATTTTGGCCTTCTAAAATCGACATTATTTCCTTGCAACTCATATAGAATATTGGAAAAAAGAAATCGTTTAGGCAATGTCATTTATCTTGATATTCTTGTTCATGAATTAATGTACGAGTTTCTGACAGAATAGGGATTGTATATGTATGATCTAAATTCATTGCTTACGATTTTACTATATGAATGCATTGAAAATCAGGAAGAAAGCGTTTGTCAGTTGTCAGGAATAATTTCAAGCGTCCCCAACAGAATAAAAATAGCTGAAGTATAATTAATATACATCCAAATATATGATAATTAGTAATGTGTGTTTGTTCTCTGTCACGCAAGTGATGAAGTGAAAATTATTTTCATGTTTTGATAAGGGAATGAACATTTTTAATGCAAAGAACAATGAAAAAAATAATTAGAACCAACTAAAAAAAATTGTTTGTGATCAGTAGAACTTTATGTTCCATGCTCACGACAATGCAAGCCTCTATTATCCACGTATATAAAAAGCAATGAGAATATAATTTTTTTGTGCCGTATATCCTCTCTCTTTTGACAGCACATGTGAACTAGTTATTAAAGAATTTACATTGAATATCCATCGAAAAATCTTGAAGAAAGTGATACAGGAAAAAAAGAGATATTCAATTGTTAGGAATTAATAAAAATGATTCTGCAATATGCTATCTGATTTATTTTGAACAACTGTCATTGTTTTGGGTTTTTTTTTTTTGCAATGTACAAATAGAAAAAAACAAGGTTGACAGTTTTTTACCAATAATTTTTCAAATTTCCTCTGTTCATAGCCCTCAAATATTTCATGGAAGTATCTCTAACACTATCAAAGATTTCTGGCAACGATGTTTGTCATTGTATTGTCCCTCCATCAAACAGACTGACAATGAAATGCATTCTCCCGATAGTCACCTATGGAGCTGAAATATTGAAGTCGGCAAAAAGATCGACTTTCAAACTAAGAACCACGGAACATATCGAAGAGAGGATCATGAAAAACCTTGCATGTCAGGATCACAAGACAGCACAGTATGTTAGAGAAATAAAAACAATTGTCATAAATATAGAATTCAATAGAAAATGCATATGGTCATATGACAAAGTTGTCAGACAGCCGCCGGGTATCGCAACTCACTACACGGATCCCCAGAGATAATACAGAGAACCAAAACCAAGAAAATATAAAATAACGTAAGGATGTAGACAAGTTCAAGAAAAATTGATGACGTGACGCCCGCAATTGAGGGTTCAGGCAAAGCTTAGGGACGGTCTGTATGTTAAAAGACTGCTGATGATGATAATGTTGATGAGAACGATGTAGCAAATCTTGGAAGATAGTGAGCGTGGGTGAAGTTTTTGATACGTAAGGAGAAAAGCAATCCACTATTATAGAGAATGTATCCCCATATAGGAGAATCAATAAAGAAATTTAACCCTCAATAACACAAAATTAATCTCGCACAACGTTATTACTGTAGTGATTGTCCCACACTTGTGAGTTTATACCAGACAAATTTGGTATCTGTAAATACCTATGGGTATAAATATTTACGTATGCGACATAAAGTTGAGGTTAGTAAGATAATTTCGCGGTCCATTACGACATAGTAAATCCGATGCTCGCTTACAATCGTGGCTTTCTGCTAGACTAAGCTGTGTTTTGTAAATAGCAATGAAATCGATAAGGGAAGGTTTCTGGTTAGGTAATAATAATAATAATAATAATAATAATAATAATAATAATAATAATAATAATAATAATAATAATAATAATGATAATAATAATAATAATACCTAGCAATCGATGGTTGATGTCTGTTTTTAGTGCGTAAATGATTTTGTTGCGTTGTCTGGTGTCCTTAATCTAGCGCCTAGTAAATGTTCTGAATGTGGTAGATGAAGCGGCTCCTAGAGTAGAGCGGAAAATTGAGCCTAGGATAGTGATCACGAATCTATGACCTGCTTGTCAACAGTGACACGTGTGCCAACAGTGACACGCCACAGGTTTTTAGATGACAAGCTATGGCCTCTGGAACAAAAACATCTTCAATTTTATTTTATCATCCTTGATTTAGAAGTACATCATGAGAACTAAGTTATATCTTCTCGATATATTAGTTTTATAAATGCATTAGAGAAGATGAGTCGTTTATCTATTAGGATATATCTATAAATAAAGTACACTCATACATGTGAACAATAGTCTGATAACAGTATTATTTGGGAAAAAAAATGGCATGCAGGGTTTAAAAGGTTTTCTGACGCTGGCTCAGGAGATCTGTTCGCTAGAGATGTTAACTTGATCCACAACAAGGCCCGGTGCCCATAAAAGCTAAGCTTACTAAATAATTGACACGGTGCATCTATACAATTTAACTATAGATTAAAAAGAGCAAACTAGGGCATCTATCGTGGCCATGTTTTCAGTAAGATCATCTAACAGACCAATTCACGAGTGTGCGCAGTTCGAAACCCACTGGGTAAGCCACTCTTGACATCATCATCATCATCATCATCATCAGTCTTTTATCGTCCGTCATTGGGCAGAGACCTTATTCAGGATACGCCAGATCACTCCATCATAGGCGTCACAGAGCCAATACTTTCTGAACTTGTCAGGTTCGTCTGTCCATCTTGTACTCCGCCGGCAACAGTTACACATTTGATCTCTGGGGATCCATGTTGTAAGTTGTGATGTCCATCGGTTGTCTGCCATTCTTACAACATCATTAGTCCATTGCCTTTTGAGTTTTCTTATGGATTCTATACTTTCTCGGACCTCTGCTTTTTACCCCTGGTAAATTGTGCTGTCTTGTGATTTCTCCATGTTAGGCTTAGGGTGATTCTTTCATGTGCACGTTGCATAAATTAAAGTAAACATATAAACAGTATATAATGTCACACGCGTTCTAACAGCTAAAGGTTTGTTTTTATATTTTGGCTCGACCATTGTCGGATATCAGCAACAGTTTCAAACAGTTCCCTGTACATTATTTCACATTGTAAAATTTCTAAAAACTTGAAATACTGCTACCAAAATTAAGTGCCATTTTTCAGGATATTCTATTCCTTTATTTTTGCATTAAACTTTTGCTGGTCCATGGTATTTTCTGAGAATTTACTGATATGCCCAGGAATCAATTAATTACATACCACCATGTGTATGGTTGGAATAATTACTTTTTGGTTGATCCATTTCATTTGCAGACCTGTAACCCGTACATGGGACATTCGATTAGGAGAAGGTAATAAAAAGTAATTTTTTTTTGTACGTTTTAGTTTTTCTCCTCAATACACTTCGTATAAAATCCACTTGTTACAACGGCAATCTCGAATCCCCGAGGGTCTGGTGTAAATAACCAATGCGGTGTGAATTTGTTATCTTGCTACCGTGGAAGAAATGCGTTAGTGAGTATGTGCATGCGTCGTGGTTACTCGTAAAATGGGGATTGTACGAAGTTGACATTTGTTGGATATATTGAGGCAGTGCATAGTCGAGCTGGAGCTTGATTGGATTGGCGGCTCTTGTGAAATCTAATAGGAATACGTGAAAAAAGACATTTGCTGGATATGTTGAGGCAGTGCATCGTCGAGCTGGGGCTTGATTGGATTGGCGGCTCTTGTGAAATCTTATAGGAATACGTGAAAAAAGACATTTGCTGGATATGTTGAGGCAGTGCATCATCGAGCTGGGGCTTGATTGGATTGGTGGCTCTTGTGAAATCTAATAGGAATACGTGAAAAAAGACATTTGCTGGATATGTTGAGGCAGTGCATAGTCGAGCTGGGGCTTGATTGGATTGGCGGCTCTTGTGAAATCTAATAGGAATACGTGAAAAAAGACATTTGCTGGATATATTGAGGCAGTGCATAGTCGATCTGGAGCTTGATTGGATTGGCGGCTCTTGTGAAATCTAATAGGAATACGTGAAAAAAAGAACTATAGATCAATCTTCATAGTTATCATAAATTATCTCCCTTGATCCTTTGTTTAGATTTATACAAATTTAGATATGAAATATTCTAATTGGCAACCCTGAAAGGGAGTGAGCAAAATACTTCTAAACCATAGTTTTGTACGACGGACGGAAAATTATTTAGAACAGGTACTGCTATAGATTAACTGAAGACAGAAACTAAGGTGTCTATTATGGTAATATTTTAGTGGGTTCTTCTCGCTAAACTAGAAAATAGACCATTACATCTACCTAGGACTAGGGATCCCCATGAAATCTTCAGTAGAAGAAGAAATCAAGTGAAAAAATCAGATTTGTGTTTGCAAGTTTTTGGCAAGGTCAGCTCAACCTTCAAGTACAAGGAAATCCTGCTTGTTTTGAGAAGAGCTGGAACATGGTACCTAACCAAAATACTGACCCTTGAGCTGAGATTCATGCAACGAGCCCAAGAGAGGATCCTGCTGAACCTTATTTGGAGATATCATAAGAAAGCACAGTATATCAAAAGAAAGACACCAGTCAGGGATATTATTGAATCCAGCAGAAAAATCAAATGGCTATGGGCTGGTCATATTGCAAAAATGCCAAAAAAAACGCTGAACATCACGACTCACAACATGGATCTCCAGGGATCACATATGAAATCGGAACAAACAAAATATATGATGATGAGATGAAATAAACAAGTTCAGGAAATACTGACTCCATGACGCCCACGATAGAAAGGTTTGGTGAGTTTTGGGGAAGGCCTATGTCCAACGACGAACGCTAAGAGGCAGAAGATAATGACAACTCGCTAAACAATTGACCTGTGTAGGGAATCGAACACTCACTCAATGCTCAGCTATCCGGACCTTGTGCCACTTTGGGTTCAGTATAATTTACTATACAATATGCAGTCAGTTAGAGTTACCACATTAGTTAGTTCAATGCTTACTGAGACAATCTTTGCAATAAGGCTCTCCAGAAAATGATGATTTCGAATCGGCCATTACAAATGGCTAAAAGTGCGTATATTCCTTTTGTGCAGATTTAGTTTCCAGATGACTGCACGCGTTCCAAAATCTCATATGCCAAGCCCTCATCCCGTCAAAAATTGAATAAGATAAATATTTCAATATAAGTATACACAAAGAATAAAAAAAGTTATGTGAAGGTTTATATCGGGGATAACATTATTTGAAGTTTGAATTCTGCTCGATACGTTTTATCATAATACTCTCTCAAGTCTCAAGTTTTTAGAGCTATTTTTCAAGAAGTCTTGCCATTTCAGCCATTCAAAATGGTCTTCTCCCTGAGTGTGTTAACGCAAACATTGTCTTTACTGGATACAACCACGCTTCTAGCCTTGGGTCAGGTTTAGCCTCACTATATAATTATCTATCAAATGAGTTATGACGCTTTATTTAAAAAAAACAAAACTTTCTTTCCTATCAAAGGTTGTAATATGATGATAATGATTTTATAATACAAAATATTATTATACTATAATATGCTTGCTTGTATGTTCGACTGCTATGAATTTCGATTATCATTCATCGTTCTCTGATATTTCATGCTTTCTTGTCTCTGCCCCCAACCGCCTTTGTTACGTAACAAAAAAAAGTCAAGATTGAAATAGGGTGCTTATCAGAGAATGGGGGCATATAAAACTCAACCTATCATTTTTAATCAGAAATTCCGATTGTTTAATGTCCGGTCTTTGCAATTTGATATGAAGCTTTGGGTTTACTGCATCTACAAGTAAGGAGTTCACGTTGAAAAATAAAATTTGTTGTGTGAAATGAATCTTAGAGATTTATCGATTTGCTTACGAATGTAAGTATCCAAGAAAGGGACATTCTGGTTCGACGGAATTAATCATAAATTGCGTTATGTCATATAGAAACCTATCTAAAATGATTTCCCGTTGAATACGATTAATATACCATTTAATCTAGACAATGTAAATAGAATAAGAGATTTAACAAAATGGGGGAAGCTGCAGAAATCGAACCACCGATAGGTAGCTGCTTTAACGTAGGGTTGCACTTACCATTGTGCTAAACAGTCCGGCGATAAGGCAAAGGCAAAATAACTAGTTTCAATCCAAATTCCCATCTTGTTCATTCTCGGTCTTTTTCGTTTCTTTCAATGCATCAGTACGTATTTAAGAAATGGACATTTTGTTCCGACAGAATGAATTATAAATTACGTTATATCATATAGAAACCTATCTGAAATGATTGCCTGTCATTACACAGTTAATACATCATTCAATTTAGACAACATAAGTAGAATCGGTAGAGAGTTTATCCCAATGGTAAGTGCATCGCTTCGTTGAAACAGTGACCTATAGGTGGCAGGTTCCATTCCTGCCGCAACCCTTTTTAAAAAAAAGTTTTTTTTAAATCTATTTACGTCGTCTAAATTGAATGATATGATAACTGCGTAATAACGGGAAATCATTTAAGATATTTTCCTTAATGCAATCTATAATTCATTATGTATGTATGTATGCTCATATATATACAAATTTGGTCGCAGTTCCTACAGCTTTTTCAGCATTACCAACGACTAGAAATTCATTATGTTTGAAGGATAAATACATACAGTGCGAAAACATCAGATACATTTCTTAGAGTTCATTTTTACGTATATTTATAGCTTTGAAATTGAGTTTAAATCAAAGCTAAGGGGGGAAAAAACAAATATTGGAACGATATTGAAATTATGGAAGAAAAAAAATCAGAAACCTTCGGTCCAAATTCTTGAATTTTTAAGAAATATCGTCTTTTGAAATAGATATTTTGAGATGTATCGGATACGTCTACATTCACCACATATGAGCTCGTCAGGATGAATATGAAGAGACGTTGTTATTTCTTAGAATAAACCTGTGTTGCTAATTCTGACCACGTCAATACAAAATCTTTCTTCTGTCTGCGATCTGGCCAAGACCTAAAACTACAAACAATAGTTTGTAAACTCAAGTCTTAAAGCACAGTAAAGTCTAACATCATCTCCTCTACGTCTGCTTACGTATCCGCAATTGCTCTTACCCATCCTCCTAGAGGCTAATCTGAACAACCAACACCCTCATAGCTTGTATGACTATTCTTGTGAGATTTTCCCAATATGGCTTACATGCATAAATAGCAGCGATTCGTTTTCTCTTTCGAAATGGTATGTCGTTCAGTTACGTTGTTTGTTCTGCGAGATAGGGTAACAAGACAAACCGCCCGGTGCCTTTCTCTGACAAATATTGATCTTCGTCGTTCGAGCTCGTCTAACCTTGTGCCATACAGACAGACCTTTGTTTTGTTTAACATGCAATGGTAGGGTCGTTGATGGGGGGATATGGTGGCGGTGGTGATGATGTTGGAGCTTGCATGTTGCAGGCCGGGGTTCGGTGTGTATTGGTCAGAGAATTCAATTAGCCGAACGTGTTCTGTACTTGTTCGTTGGACTTTCAAACAAGCGCAGTTTTATTGCCGGACTGCCTGACTGGAACGAGTGTAAACTGCTTCAAAAGTAAAGACCTGTAAGTCTAGGTGAAAACACACACAAACACACGCACACACACACGCACACATACACGCACATATACATACACGCATATATATATGTACATATTCGGAAACATATGTATTCATACATATAGATATATACTCGCAGTACATGCTCATTTTAAAGCGAGCACAAACACACACACACACACACACACACACACACACACACACACACACAGATATAATACCCCCAGATACACGTACGATCATATTTATGAGCAGAGTCTGAATTAAAAAAATAAAAAGACAAACGAATCTGCGAGATCTATACAAATCTGGGGATGCAGGTAGCCTAACGGTTAACATCACTGAAAATTGAATCAGCAAACCGACTTCAAACTGGGACTAAGTCACACGATTTGTTTTTAGAAAGGCATGAATCTAATTATCCCCATGCTATGGGTAATTGACAGGAAATTTAGAGCCCTTTAGCTCAGTTAATCATCCGATATTGGACATTGAGCTAGCACCCGACCCTTTAAGGACCAACAATTGCTACAGAAACACAGATCATCTGGGAAATTAGGGCAAAATCATTGCCTCATGTGTAGCACAATTGGGGAGCAACTAAATCTGAGATGTATCGATCCATCTATCAGAAACCATCAACTAAATCTATTAACACTTATATAGTAAACGTCAACATTGGTTTCTTTAGTTTTCAAGTTGGTATGGCTGGTTGGCTGACTGGCCATGTATTTGTTGTGTGTGCAGACCGTGGAAATGGAGATAAAGGGTTGGAAATTTAACTGCATCATTTTTTTTTTTTGCCAATAGGCTTGTGACATATGGGATCTTGCATTATTCTGCTGCAAGGCACACTTTTTTGTTCACCATCGGTGGCCAAAATGTTTGTAACGTATCAATTCCTTACTACGGCAGTGATTGATATAGGTAAAGTGTAACGTCCCTTAAGAGACAGCCACCAATGGAGTATGGTGACAAAGTTCCGTTTTTTGTTCGCATGCGCCAGCTGAGTGTCCATCGCAAGTACTCAAGTCTGGTGGAGACCGGAACGTTTTTTCTACAAGTTTTTATAACCACCCTTTTGGTAGGATGCAAATCCACCGTCTAGAGTGTACTCAGTTAGCTGCTGCGTGCATTGGTAAATTTGGCCACGATGAAGAGTTTTCCACATTCTTTGCTCATACCAGGAATCGAACCCAGGACCTTCTGCGCATGAAGCAGACGTGCTAACAATCATACTCTCCGGGCGGAGAGTGATATATGGACGTATGCATAAGGGAACAATTAAAAAAAAGGCAATCGCACTAATGCGACGCAAAAAGACCATTCATTTTGGTCTCAACTAATACAATTCGAAACAATATTTCGTTGACTCCTTTCACGATTCCAGTCGACAGGGTCATAGGAAAAGTGTGTGATGAATCAGTTCCAGATCACGACAGTGATATATAGATCTACACTCGAACAGAAGGGGGCGATGAACGAAGAAGAAAAAAAAAAAGAACAAGACTGATCTTACTGGTGCAAACGTAAAAATGGCCATTTATTTTATTCCTAACTAATACAATTCGAAACAACATTTCGTTGACTCCCGTCGACAGGGTCAGAGAAAAAGTGTTGGGAACATTGGCTAAGTTGGCTTAATAATATCCAGGTGTCCAGGTGGGTTGAGTTGTTGCTTGTTTCTTCTGCCCCCGGCTCTGTCCTTAAATCTTCATTAAGATGTCCGTTTAGTGATGGAATAAAAGCAAGATGACCAGAAATTATCGACCGACAAAGCCGTCTGTTGTATCTTTTATTGTTCCTTTTTATCTCTGTATTCTTGTTTTGCAGTTATCGAGCAACGGGCGGTCTTTGCCTTCAACCAATCTCTTCACGTCATCAATCGTCGTTCCCTCTCTCTCGTCTTTCTTCACCTCCGACGTCTTTCTTTACTCTTTCTCTACTCCTTATTCACATTTCTCTTTCTTTCCCCACTTTTCGCACCTTCCTCTTCTTTTTTGTTACCCTTTTTTCTTTCACGTACTATTTGCATATTTGTCTTGCACCCCCCTTTTTTATCCCTGCGTTGGAAACTGTCATCTGTAACTGTCACCTGAACCGTCAACAACGGTCTGTCCGGTTTTTACGTTGGTTCGGCTGGCTGGCTGGCTGGCTGGCTGCTGCCTGGCTAACTTTATATGCATGTATGTGTGTAAGCATGTAAAAAGCGTAATGGCCACATGATTGGAGCTAGAGGGCTGGAAATTTATCAACTAAAACTTATCGGTTTGTTCGGTTTTTACGTTGGTCTGGCTGGTGTCCAGCTCTGTATGTATGTATGTATGTATGTATGTATGTATGTATGTAAAAAGTGTGCTGGCCGTTTCACTTGAGGACTGAAAGTTCAAACAATTACTCATTATGTCTTGAAAAAAAACTTTCTTTCAATGAATTCCTCCCATAGCCAATGATTTATTTTTTTTATCAGACGTTAAATTTACAATGTATGTTCAAGCTACATTTACTCCTTAGACTGTATCTAGCAGTATTCATGTTTTTTTTTTCAAGATTGAAAAATTTTCTCCCTAATCACTGTCTAACAAAAAGCCAAATAAGTAACTTTGTCACGCCTTTTTTTTTCCAATTTTTTAATTGATCACCCTCGACACGGCATGCCGTGAAAAGATTTTGGTCATGTTGCTATTTCTATTGAATGATTAACCAAACCTTTCTATATCACCCTTCATTTTTCTTTTTTCTTTCTTTCATTCTAACGCAGATCCAGTTGGAACACATTGGACATTTCTGTTTTCCCCAATATATTATAGTTATATTATCCTTCTTTCTGCCCGTCAAAGCTTGAACGAATCTTGTTTGTTTTTTTTTTTGGTTCGTTTTTTATTTAGTTTGTCCCGACTTGAATGACTTCTATTCTTCATTTTCTTTCTTTGTTTGTGTTTTTTTTCATTTTCCATTCATCTTTAAATAGATGTTCACTGTTTTTTCGTTATTTTTCCCTTTTTCTTCCTTTGAAAGGAATGATTTTGACCCTTTTTCATTTTTGTTCGTTTCTCTCATTGAATGGCTTCGTTATTTCTATTTCTTTTTTTTTTCATTGTCTCTTTTGTTTGGTTTTTCTTCACTTTCTCTTTCTTACTTTGATGTTGATTTAACTTATAAGACTTTCTTCTTTTTTTCATTTTTTTCTTTTTCTTTTCTTTTTTTTTTTGTTGCATTGCATGTGGAACCTACATTTGATTTCCTTTTTCTTCTTTAACTTTTCTTTTCATATCTGTTTCTCCTACCGGTGTCAGTCCGATCAAAATTTACTCTTCTCTTGTTCTTCCTTTCCTTTCTTTTTTAAATTTCTTACTTTCTTCTTCTTCTTCTTCTCTTAGTTCTATCATCTACTGATCTTACGACTCTAATCTGTGTTTCCAAGTAGATTTTCCCCTTTTTCTCTTTCCTTCTTGTCTCAAACTGAACGAATTCTACCGTTCTTCCCTCTTATTCCTCTCCCTTATTTTTTCATCATTCTCTCTTTTTCTTTTACTGCCATTCAAAACATTAGTACCCACTTCCTTCTGTCTATATCTTTTATTTCTGTGAATCTTTTATATCCATTCTTTTTCCGTCGGTCTAAGTCTTTTGTTTATGATTTCCATTTCTCATCGTCAGTACCACTCTGTTTTCTTTCTCTAACCGAAAGATCACAATTCTACCTAACGAGGTAAAACTTCTCGTAAAAGTACAGGAAACCGAGTGAACTCCGAAGACATTCCATGAAAATTCCACATCAGTCAAAGTCGTTTTCTTTTGGTGCTGGTTTGTATCATACCTTTTTACCCCATTCCACACTGTTCAAACCTAACCTTAACCAGACGGCTAATCAGCCCGGCCCTACAATTTACACCCCTAATAAAAACCTTACCCATATCCACACAATCATAATTTCGCCTTTCTCTTTCCTCGTAGACGTTGTACATGGAGTATGGCAAGACTTTACTCTTTAATCTCTCTCCCTCCCTTTCATCTAACTCCCTACCCTTTGTCCCCCTTCTCTCTCTCTCTCTCTCTCTCTCTCTCTCTCTCTCTCTCTCTCTCTCTCTCTCTATATATATATATATATATATATATATATATATATATATATATATATATATATAATGTATACACCTGTGTTTTCTCCAGGTTTTTCTCTTCTCTCTCTTTCTCTCTATTCCCCTCTCTCTCTCATTTAAAAACATTGTGAACTTGTTATGCATTTTGCACTAACCTCCTCTATCTCTCCCCTCAAATTCCCTTGTCCCTCTCCCTCGCTCGGTGTCTTCCTCTCTCTGTCACTTTCTCTCTCTCTCTCCACAGCTCTCTCTCCCTCTCTCTGTCACTAGGTCTCTCTCTTCCTAGCTCCCCTCACTCTCTCTCTCTCTCACATACACACACTCTTTTCCCTCCTCCCTCAATTTGAAAACTTTTTTCATGAACTTGTTTTGCTCTGTGCACTCCATCGCCGAAATTTGCCACTTACTTGTTCCCCTCTACGCCCCCTCCCCACATCTCTCTCTCTCTCTCCCACACAAAACATCATTTACTACGGCCAGGAAACTTCCCGAAATTATAGTCGGTTTCCTGGAACCAGTTCTAGGATTGATGACTTTCGAGTAAGCAGGTCAGCGTCTAAATAGATCTTGGAAAAGTTTTGCTTGCTTCTTCCGCCGTTGGCCAACACTCAGTTCTCATCACCGACAAAAGCTACACCCAACACATTCATCTTTGTTTTTACCACGACATATGCTTGTTATTTATGGTCTCTTCCCGTTTCTTCCCAGTCTTTTTCTTTTTCTTTTTTTTCCTATAGACATGCCGAGAAATTCTTTCTGTCTGTCTTTCTATCTTGGTTCTTTCTTTTTTTCTTTCTTTCTACAAATAAGCATACACATTCTTCGTTCCTTTCTTTCTCCCTATAGATATGCTTACAAAGTCTTCCTTTCTTCCTTCAGACAGGATTACAAGTTATTTCTCTCTCTTCCTCTAAACATTAAGATTCTTTCTTTTTTCCCTCCTTCCTCTAGACCTGCTTACAAAGTCTTTCTGTCTTCCTTTCCCTTTTCCTCGAGACAGGATTACAAATTATTTTTTCCTTCTTCTAGATATGATTACAAATTCTTTCTTTCTATCTTTCTTTCTCCAGACATGATTACAAATTCTTCGTCTTTTCTTCTAGACATGATTACAAATTCTCCCTTTCTTCATTTAGGTGGGCTTACGAATAGTTTTTGTTCTTCTTTTATGTCTGCACGTCTTTCAATCACTGTCTTTCATTTTTTTTTCTTCGTATAAACATGCTTACACATTCTTTGACCTTCTCTTTTTTTTATAAACAGGTTTACCATTTTTTTCCTTCTGTCTTCCTTTTCTTCTTCCTTTAGACATGATTACGAATTATGTTTTCTTCCTTGTTTCCATCTTTTTTCTCTCTCTTGATACAAATTCTTTCTTTTTTCCATCCAGAAAGGCCTACAAATTCTTTCGTTCTCCTCTAATGTCTGTCTATATATCAATACCTGTTCTGTCTGTCTTTCTTGTCCTCAGGCTTTTATTCTTTCTCCCTATTATCACGCCAACACATTCTTCCTCTTTTTCTTCCTCCCTATAGACAGGTGTACAAATACTTTTTTCTCCCTATATGTAAGCTTGCACATATGTAAGCTTTCTTTCTTTCTTTCTTTCTTTCTTTCTTTCTTTCTTTCTTTCTTTCTTTCTTTCTTTCTTTCTGTCTTTCTTTCTTTCTGTCTTTCTTTCTTTCTGTCTTTCTTTCTTTCTGTCTTTCTTTCTTTCTGTCTTTCTTTCTTTCTGTCTTTCTTTCTTTCTGTCTTTCTTTCTTTCTGTCTTTCTTTCTGTCTTTCTTTCTTTCGTTTTTTCTTTTTTCTTAAATACAGGTTTACAATATTTTATTTTGTTTAATTCTTCCTGTAGTCATACATACTAATTCTATCTTTCTTCCTTCTTTTTACATTTCGCCCATTAATTTCTTCACATCTAGCTTTTATTTTCTCCTCCCCTTCTTCTTTTCTTCATTCATATCTCCATTTTCATTCATTTTTCTCGTTTATCTATAGATGATTTCTCTATATCTCACTTACCTTTCGCTTTTTCCCTCCTTCATGTCTTTCATTTTTTTTTCCGTCTCTTTTCCTCGTAACGATGTCTTGGTCTTTCAACTTTTCCCTTTTTCATACTTCTCTTACATGAATTCCTTCATAATTTTCTTTTCTATATTTTTTGCACCATTCTTTCTTCTTTCTTCTTCATTTTAGTGGTCTCTTTCTTGAATCAATCCATTCTTCTCTCGATTCTTTTTTTTCTTTTTTCCTTCGTTTTCATTTCTTCCTTTTTATGTTCCTTCTCTAACACCTATTAACTATTAAATACTTCTTAAGTAACTTCTCTTTCAGTTTAGTTTATTTCTTCTTTTTTTTCTTCCTTCGTTCTGTTCACCTATCTCCCATCCATTCTTTGACTTAAAATTTCTCATTTCTAATTCCTTTCTCTATTTCTTTTCCTTATGTCTTCTATTAACGCTTCCTGCCAACTTTCAGCCTGTCTTTCCTTCTCTCTATCTTCCATAAATCCCTTCATAGCTCAGTTTATATTCCTCTTTGGCTTTCTCTCTCCCATCAAATAATCCTTTAATCCGTATCAGTTCCTAATTCCTTTTTCTTTCTTTGATAATTTCTCTCTCCGAATTACCACTTCAAATCTCTGGTTTTATTATTTCCTTTCCCTTTCTTCCTTCTTACGATTAATCCCCCCATATTTTCGTTTCCATTTTCCTTTCTTTTATTTCTTCCTCCTTTTCCTTCTTTTTTTACTCTCCTTCTTCTAGGGTATTCCCTCACCTTTAACCCTGTAGAGGACTTACAACAAACTTTTTGTCTGATATTGACTAATGAAAAAAGCTCCCAAACCTTATTCCATACACTGCCATTTCTTACCCCTTCTTCACGGAAAGTTAAAAAGATCTTGACGACTTGACTTACCTGGAATCCAACTGAAAAGATATTCAAGACTTAACTAAGGTTGACATGTTTTGATTCCTTAAGATTAAATAGCTGTTGAAATTTTCCCCAAACTAACACCGGAAATTCAGCTTATTTCCTGCAAGAAAAAGAAATCTCCATCTTGCTTTTTTTTTTCAATTGTTTTTTTATTTTAGGCTTCCGTACTTTAAAATTTAGAAGTTAACTTCTTATATGGACTCACGAAAGCTGTTCCATTTACTTTCATTCTGCAACGCAATTTGATCGTTTAAAAAAAAAAAAAATCTACAACGTTTTTTTCTTTGTAATGTTCATTGCCCATTTCTGTAATTCGGCCACTGATTCATTATTCCAGAATCAATATGCTGAGAGTTATTAATATCAATATTTATTGGAAAGCAAAAACGCGATTGCTCAAGATGTGTCTTACTTGTTGATAAGAGTGGCGGGGGGAAAAAGAAAGAGAAACAGGAGAGAGAGAGAGAGAGAGAGAGAGAGAGAGAGAGAGAGAGAGAGAGAGAGATATAGGGAAGGAGTTGAAGAGAAGGGAAATAGAAGTGTACGGAGAGAGAGGGTTGACTGGGGTAGGGTAAAGGGTGTGGAATTGTAAGAGGGGCAGATAATGCACCAGGAAACCTCGTGCACATTTTAACATTTCAGGGAGTTTTGTATTTAAAAAAAAATTGCGAATACCCAATAAAAATGAAATAAATCCTCTTTTCTTGAATTATTAAATACATTTCAAGTTATCTTCTCTTTAAATTCTACGGAGTTATATTCATGTGATGTTGTGTAACGAGTTTTATTTATATAACAGCTTTCCTTGATCTCGGCTTCGAAATGAATTAAGATAAGAAAAAAAAGAGTATTTATGAAATGAAAAAGACTAAATTGAAAAATAACGTTAAAAACAAAGATTAAAATGAATATAACTGATAAAAAGAGTAAAAGGTGAACACAAAGGAGGAAAAGAAGAAAAATAGGAAGGAAAGAAGACAGAGAACAAGATGAAAAATAAGGTGAAGAAAAACGACATTACAAGTCATGAAGTATAAAGGAAAAGAAGATTTGCCATCACAGTCAATAATTGTACAACCGTAGCGACAAAATAAGAAGTCGTGTCAAGAAAAAAACAATCAGAGGAAAAAATATCGTCAGAATAAACTATATCGCTTCATTGGTGTTTTCCACAGGGAACATGTAGAAAATAGTAAAATAAAACATTTCAAAACTTTTGAATTCTGAAGGATCTAAATGTTATCGATGGACCCGTCAACACAAGATCTCCAAATTCTTAAAAGCAAGCTTGTTTTTCCAAAAAAATCAAAAATTGTAATTTTTAGAAGTGGTCCGGTGGAATACTGATGCCAATCTTCAGACAGAACGGTATGGTAAGGAATAAACGAACAAACAAACAAACAAACAAACAAATACAAAAACATATGAAAAGGGATACAACTCTTTGCAGCCTTTCGTGGCTGTGGTTATTCAATTAAATAAACAGTGGAAGATATTTAAGAGAGAATATGCAGATGGAGACTTGAAAAAAATGACATTTCAGACAAAGAAGAAGAAGAAGAAGAAGACTGAATGAATAAATTCTTTGAATAAAAAAAAAGAGAGAGAGAATAGTAAATTATATAAAGCAGTACAAAAATCGGCAGGTGTCTTGCTGCCGGGTAATGTTTACAAAGCCAGTCTTGATCTCAGTCGTTGTATGTTTGATATTTTCTAGGTGACCCACACTTGAAGCATTGAGCAAGTCGAAATTGAACATAGTAAATTTCCTACACTAGGGTGTCATATGTCTCATGTTCATTGGGCCCATCTGTAATAACTTTTCTCCACGCTGATAGTTCCCCGCTTACAACCTCGTGAAAAAACTAGATTTATTATAGAAACATTTCAATGTCTTGCGATGGAGATATGGCTAAAAAGATGGTTTCACAGACCATCACCATTGTTAGAAGTTCGATCCTCACTGGGAGTACCACTAATATTGTTTTGTGTCAAAGCTGGTATCGTGCCAATACTCAACAAAGGAGCTAAAAATTTAACCAACAGATTGTCACTATGCAATGAGCACAGGAAAAGATCATGCTTAACAGCACACGGAGAGATCACAAAAAACACATGTTATACTAAAAACGAAATAAGGAGTTAAAGAGATATAAAAACCATTCATCACGATCATTCTTTTATCGTTCATCGATGAACGTAGACCTTACACTAGATTTGCCAACGTTTCTATCGTGGGCGTCGCAGGACCTATATTTTCTGAACCTGTTCATTCGTCTCGTTATCGTATATTATGCCAGCTTCGGTTCTGCATTTGAACTCTGGTGACCCATCTCGTGAGTTTTAATGTCCAGCAGCTCTCTGCCATTCTTTGCAACATAACCGGCCCATCGCCATTCGAGTTTCCAAATGGATCCTATGATGGTTCGGACATCTGTCCCCCTCTAATACACTATACCCTTTTATGGTCTCTCCATGAGATGAAAACTTCAAATAGCAATGAACAGGCCGTGTTGAAAGAATGTCGGACCACCCCTGGACATCGTGACTCACCTCGTGTATCTCCCAAGATCATGTGGAAAATTATGACCAACCGAAATTGATAGTGAGATGATAAAAAAAATAAATAAATAAAGGGTTCAAAAGGTTTCGTCACCGTGGCACTCGGTCAAGTTCGAACTTGTAGATCTAGGGAAGGTGTACATCGATCCAAGGACTTTAAAGAGGTAGGGAGGGTATATGGATTATACCTTTCCCAAGAGAACAATTGTGAAGAGAACGCAAACTACCCTAACCATAGATTGAACTCGACCCTCTGGGTTACATGGGGCTAACTTGCAACTTCGGAGTGAAGAAAGAAAGAAAAACTGTCTGCTAATGACGATGATATTGATGATGATGATCAACGCTTAATAAATAAGTGGGCGCTTTGCCTTGGGATAAAGGCAAGCAAATAAGTCTTGCAAACTATGGAGTCGTAAGTTCAATCTCAACCGATTGCACAATATTTGTTTTTCTATTTTTATTTTCCTCCCATACTTAGCAATACTGAATAGAAATATAAATGTCTGGAGTCTTGGGGCGCATCGCCAGGGAGCAGTAGCTTGCAATCTAGTCTCCCAGACCATTTCAGGAAATTTCGGAATCGCTCGCAAGATACGTTTCAGGTAACGTTGAGAGAATGCTTGTAATAGCTTGGCACATTTTCTTACTAATATTCAGTGAAAGACTGACACGCCAATTTTAGTTTATGTCTAACTGAAATAATGTTATGCCTTATTAAATTTCTTCTCAATGTTGATAAAAACGTCAGTGTTGAAAATTTCGGGTGAATTGAACGCGTAAGCTAAAAAAATGTCTAGAAACATCTAAACGAAGTTATGTGAACAGTAAACAAATATATTGAAAGATATCAAAACTTTACAAGTATTTTTGTGAAATAATTACATTTGACAGAATATGAGTTTTATTACTGTTCCACGTATTCGTCATGTATACTTATAGTGACTAATCGTACGTTGAATGATGGTCTAAAATGCTTTGCTTCGTTTCTTTCCCTTGTCTTTGAAGCTATCTTTTTACGATCGTCCGTTGCTTTGGAAATCTTAACAGTTTTTTCTAACTTTTCCTTTGAATTAGATAATCTGAATACTGTCTTCCTAAGCGGAGCACGGACTAGTTGCCGTGAAAGCACCAGCATATAGTAGCCAGTATCAAAACAAATTATTTTGTACGAGCTGCATATTGTGTGAGCTAGTATGGCATGGAGTATCAGGTTTTCCTGTACTACTTCATTGCGTTTGATGATCAGTTGGTGAACCACACCTGTGGCCTTATGCCATTCTATACAAAGTTTAGAATACAGCTTTGACTTTTTCTCTCAACTATAACTCTCATTTCCGGTTATAAAATCACTAGAGTTTTTGGCATTTTCTCAGGAGACAATGATTAATGAGTGAAACCAAAAGATCATTATACAAGCATCCATTTGCTTAGTCAACACCTATCGCCCTCTGGTAGTGAAGTTGGCGAGAGAATATAACAGTGTAACAAACTCTGCAGTGAGTTCGATCCTCACTAGTTTCCATGCAATCTGACTCTGTGACTGAATTAACTAAACTCAGTCAACAGGGGCACCTCGGTCACTGGTTAGTATACTAATATCAATGGCCGCATGTATTGCTAAGGGTTCGATCTTCACCGGGACCGCCTACTTTTAACTTAATACCAGAATTAATTTGGCTCAGTACCTAGGGTTAGAAAGATATTCTCACTGTAAATTACTAGTAGCGAGTTAGATCCAGAATGAGTGTTCTACAGTTGTTTCCTTGTGCCATACCAAGCCTATGAGATAATTCGACGTGTCTCTAAGGGAGATGTGTTTAACAAATTGAGCTGACTCTTACTGTTGCAGAGTATCAGATCCTAATTGGTCCTCACCATAGTGGCCTTTTGCCAAACTAGACTAATTTTCCTGGATACTGACATTAAATAGTCATAACAACTCTTACTTCTATTTCAACGGAAGATAATCCCTGGATCTTCAGTATTGCATTAAATTTATGATTAATATATTCGTAGATATGTAAGACTCGTCAGTTTGGCAGAGTTGGTAAGGAAACTGACTACCAATCACAGGGTCATGATTTCAAATCACGGTAACTAAATGCTTATTTCATAAATCGCTTTGGTTTAACATCACAGGATAGAAAAGCAATGAAGAGTTTACTCTCCTAAATCATATGAGGATTGTTGTTGCTGTTGCTACAGAGGCTCAACAAAGTCATTCCCAACTTTGATTGTAATTTGTTAAAAGAAATAATGTGTCCGAATGAAAAAAGTACGCCAGCAAGTAGTGCCTTTATGCTGACTACGGATCATGTTTACTGCGAGGTAGGGAGGCATATGGATTCATGCCTTTCTCAAGAGAACTATTGTGGAGTGAACGCAAACTACCCTAACCATAGATTGAACTCGGCTACTCCAGATTACATTCTCTGGGCCGTTACCCGTTGGGCCAACCCACAACTCTGGTGGAGTGAAGAAAGAAAGAAAAACTGTCCGTTGAAGATACAACTCAAAGATATATGGGGCTAGTCGACGAAAGATGGCCATTTGATGAGTGACCTAGCAACCAGACTTGGTGTGCCGATGGACGAGCGGCTGTAGCGGGTGTTTGGGGCCGAGTTGTGGAAGAGTTACGAGTGACTATGGCGCAAAAGGCTGGCGTGAACAGGCGCTGGGTGAAAGGCTCTCAGGAGTGCCAGGTTTGGTTGGCCGGTGCAGGCCAAATAATGACTGGCCAGTCACGTGATCTATTTTACTCCTAGACAAAATGCCAGTGCTTATTTTAGGAAATGTCCCGAGCAGCTCAATTAATCACGATCACTCTGCCGAAAATGTTTCTGCACATTTGAGCCGGCGGAAGGAATTATTTTGATGAAGGTGCAACGGATGGACGTCAGCCCATTCTACACATTAAGACGTTTTATGTCAGAGATTCTACGATTATTACGCAGGGAGAGAAAGAAAAAAATCACATACAAACATATAGATACATACATACATATATATAAACAAACGGAATTATAAGTATACGGTTGACAGCTCACGTACAGTAGAGCGTTTATATAAAGATGATTCATTAGCCAAAACGGCGTGAAGCATAAAGGAAATATCTTCAATTGATATGGGGAGCATTTTGAGCGTTCCCAGATCCCCACTCAAATAGTGATATCGTTGTCTTAGGCTGAGTGGTCTCCAGGGGTTATTGCGATGGGAAATGGCGTAGAAGAGATGGGACACACTGCTCCCCACTCTCTCTCTCTCTCTCTCTCTCTCTCTCTCTTTCTCTCTCAATCTATATAGTGTGTGTCTTCAAATATATTAGTTGAAAATGCAGAGATCAAGATTTTAATAAAAAAATTCTATCAATGAAATTATCATCATCAGCCTTTAAGCGTCCGTCGTCTGACATACACCTTCAGAAAGATACGCCAGACCTCTCCATCATGCACGTTGCTCAGCCAATACATTCTGAACTTCGTCTAGTTCGTCTTGCCATCTTATATTCTGCTGGCCACGGTTTGGCATATTACCTCTGAGGACCCAACGGCTTTCTGTTATACTTGCAACATAACCAGCCCGTTGCCATTTGATTTTTCTAAAGGATCTTATAATATTTCCGACTTGCGTTTTCTCGCTAAAATATTGTCCTATCTTGCATGATGCACTGCTTCCAGCATGGTGGTCAGTCTCTTGGTTCCATGTTTCAACGCCATAAGTGATAATTGGGAGAATGCATTATTTGCATACCTTTCTTTTTAGAAGTAATGGCTTATTTTTTGGTTAGTGTTCCCGTTTCAGCTCTATAGGTGACAATTGGGAGAATGCATTGTTTGTTAACTTCCCTTTATAGGACTAATCGCCAATATTTTGGTTAGTTTTCATATTTCAGCTCTTTAGGCGACTATCAAAAAGATGTATTTATTGTAAAGCTTCCTTTTTTGGACTGCTGGGATTTTAATGTTTTAAAAGGTTGAGCTTGCCTTACCGGAAACTTGTTACCATGGAGTGATTCTTCGGCTGATTTTTTCTCCTTCTGAGGATTTCATCGAGATCCAACGTCTCAGGTCGATAAAGTGATCAAGTTTCTCCAAGTCTTCGTTGACTTTAATCGTTGTGAGTTTGTTCCCAACATCTTTGTTGTGCACATTTGTTTTACTGAAGTTTATTTGGAGATCAACTTTCTTGCTTTCTGTATTCAGTTTGTCTAGCATCAGTTCGAGGTCATAAAAGTTCTCAGCAAAAAGGGCAATGTTATCAATGACCTGGGGCTTCTTAGATATTCACCATTAATTTTGATTCTTTCATTCTCGGAAGATGATCTCGAGGCAGACTGTAAAGTGTTTGGATGAACTTTCCTATCCCTTTTTCGACCTTTTGAAAAAAATTCCTCTAATATGACAACAAGAAGTTAAAAAAAAGTTGCCCAATCCGATCGATGAGCTACCACCCTCTTGAAAATCATTCACCTATCCCAATTCTACCTTTAAAAGAGGAAAAAAAATTTCAATCCACAATTTTGATTCCTAAAAGTGAAAAAATCCTCCCCACCGAAAAAAGCCTCGATTTTGAGTTGAAAAAACAAAAACCAAATAACCTGTTTTGTTTTTAACCCTGTTAAAAGAGGGAAAAAAGGGGTATTTTTAATTTTGATCCCTAAAAACGTTGAGAAAAATCTTCCCCAAGAATTTGACCCCTAAGTGCAAAAAATGAAAATTCCCCCTCGATATCAACCCCTTGAAGAAAAAAAAAACACCCTTTCAGATTTTTGCCCCAAAAAGTGAAAAATGATTCCAATTTGGTTTCGACCCTTAAAATTGTAAGAGAAAAAAATCCTTCAATTCTGACACGTAAAAGTAACGGATGATATAATCTGTAATGAACAAGAGAAAAAATGTCATCGTACTGTGTATACATATTATGCTATGTAGAGTATACCATATGTATTATACGATATAAATGCATATTATGATATATATATATATATATATATGTGTGTGTGTGTGTGTGTGTGTGTGTGTGTGTGTGTGTGTGTACTTTCACATATTCCATGACAACGAAACAAAATCTACTAACAACGTCAATAAAGAGCTAAAGTAAAACCAAAGTCCATAGACTATGTTGCATATCTACTGGTTTTGGTTTTGTTATCAATACGAAAGAGATAATGACAATTATTTTAAAGAAGATATATCAAATTAAGTAGCATCTAATTCAGATATTCAAATTCTCTTTTGTTTTTGACCCCTAAAATTGGGGAAAATTCCCAGCGGCAAAACTAGCGTTAAAATCGATCAATTAAAGTTGATTCCATAATTTAAAACCTATAGAAAAATAGAAAATAATTTTTCATGTACTTAAAAGAACCCTGATCAAGTCCTATTAAAATGTTACGAATCCTGACGGATTATATTTTGCACACTCCCCAGGGGTGATACACCATGTGAGGAAAGGGAAAGTAGTTAGAAACCTTCACAAATATAAGTATAGAAAATTGGACTCGCTACAGTTTGACAAATTGTTTCATTGTCTTCCCACTTTTCTAGCAAGTAAAAGGAAAGAATCAAATATTTTTCAACAATTATTTTGCAAACGTGAGAATCACATCACGTTTTATTTTGATTCAAAAATCTGTTGAATTTGATAATTTTTACGTTATATTAGCTTGTCTCGTCGAACTATATCCGTTACCAGAACTTATGTTGAAGATAAAATTAGTTTCATAATTATGATTAAATGCTGCAAACTTCAAGTTTTTAACATTATGTATTAGCATTGGCTGCATATTTTTGATGAAAATTGTTTATATATAGCATCGTTTATATTTATCATATATTATGAGGACTATTCACTGGATGGAAGAATTATGATCATGATTAAGGATTAAAATTTGAAGAAAAAACGATGATATTTTTTTGCTGAAATTGTTCCTTTTTTGAGCATTTGAATATAAGTTTATTGGTATCGACATTTTGATATTACTTCGTTTTACTGCGTATCTACTACGAATCGACTGACACATGGTCATACATACATACATACATACATACATACATACATATACAGAAAGATAGAAAAAGACACACACACACACACACACACACACACACACATATATATATATATATATACAAATATTGAGTACGTATATGCATAAATATATACATATATACACACACACATACACATATATATATATATATATACATGAAATCAAGAATATCACACTATGCGATAATACGTACATTTATACACGTATGCATATCTATACTCTTACATATATACATATATACATGCATATATACATGTATATATATATATATATATATATATATATATATATATACAAAAAATATGTATATCTACACATATATACTTACTCATATACACACGTGTACTTATACATATATGCATCCATAAATATAAATATATATATACATATATATATATGACCGTCCAGTTCTGTAGTCCACAGGTAGGATATCGGTCTGATGCAAAGGTTTCAATTCTGCCTCATAATACTGGATAGGATAATGGAAAGTCCATAGCCACACTGAAGAGATGTAATTCATCGAAACAGCTGTCTGTGGATGACACAATAATACATACATATCTACTCTCATGTATAAACATATGTATGCATACAAACATGTATACAAATATGTATTTATATATATGTACATATATACATACATACATACGTACATACATATACACCCACACGTATATATATACACACGTATATACATATACGTATAAATATTTTCACACATATATATATATATATACATACACATATATACATTAATACACACACACACACATATATATATATATCATACATACATATACATATAAAAATGCATATGCATACATATATACACACATATATACATACATATATATGTATACCCGCCGAGACACATGCATATAACGCTAAATATATGAAAAATCATTCTCGTCAATCATTTCCAAATAGGTGTTAATGTTAATCATGTAAGCTCTTTAAAGATCTTCAAAGGGTTCTATTTCACACAGAATCAGTTGAATCCTCTAAAAGGTTGCATGAAACAACTGATGATCCCATCAAGAACAAACCACAAATATTTACCTTGATATTTAAAAATGATGGTAACTATTTTTGATTTAGTTTTTATTGGATTATCACTTGTTCTATGTAACCTTATGGAGGATTCAAAAAACAAAACTATTTTATTTTCATGGCTTACCAGCAGTGTTGATCAAACACTGCTTTCCCTGCTGTTTGGATTTAAATATTAAGCTTTGTTTTTTTTTTCAGAGTCGAGTCATAATACATTTAAAAAAAATTCATCCAGGGTTTTATTATAATGTATTGTTAATGGATATTAATCCTTATAACACATCATTTTTTTCTTAAACGTAGGGATCACCTACGTAAGTTACCCGAAAAACGTATTTTCAACCAATATATTCAACAGAAAGATTTGGAGAGAATATTTAAAGATCATTAACCTTAGACTGAATTATCAGCGTCTTAAAACATTTCACTTCGATAAATATATTAAATTTCTTCCAACTAAATTAACCTTTTGTGGAGGGTCGATACAAAACTAAATAGCATTGTAGTAGTTAATAACACCATATGGACTATTCTATCAATATACTTCAGACATTTGTTATTTAGTATTACATTTTCAATCTTCCATCTCGACTATTAGTCGGACAAATGGACCAGTGCCAGGTGTATCCCCCTCTCCTGCTTTTAGCCAATTCAATGAATTTTCACGCTGACAAGTGGTTTTGGTTTCCTAATTCCCTCAAACATTAATAAGTGTCGTTGAAAGTTACATAATCAAATTTTTCAATTTGATACCCACCTCTCATTTTTTCCATTTTTCTATGACCTTCCTAGCATGTTATTTAATATTTTCTTTATTTAGGTAACTGATAAATCAAATCTTCTATTCCTTTGCTATTTTCTTTTTTTTTATATGTCTCAGTTTTTAAAAGATGGTGAGACACAAAGTCTTCTGACAAAATGTCATGTGAGCAAGAATGAGAGGAGTGTAAGAGGTTTTCATAAGATAATAACATAAAATTTATCCAGGAAAATAGACGAGAGAAAACAGATACTTAATGTGTTTTTTTTTTATCAAATAAATAACCAAAAGATGACAGGAATATTTATATGGATAAACTTTGCAAATATATATCTCAGTATGAATGTATTTATCTCATACAAAATACGTGTTGTATTTTCTTTTTAATTAAAAAAAGAAACTTTGAATCCAAGTCGCAAAAAATTAGTGGCGTAGAGAAACTTTTCAAACATAGATGCCAGGGTTGAGAAATGATGCCTTAATGAGTGATAAAAATAGTTGAGGTTAAAAAAACACACTTCCCGATTCTCAGCTATCTTTCTCCCCCAAACCATCAAACAAATAATCAGTTCCCAAAATTCAGTTATTTCTTTTGAAACCTTTCAGTTAGTTTGGCCTGTTCATACCCTGTCTTGTCATTGCAGCAGACAATCTGATATTTTTACAAACGCGTATCCCTGAAAAAATGACAGGTTTATTTATGTATCGATCGGTGCTGAGGAGCCAAAAGTTATTTTATTGGGTAATCTATTTTTAATGATCAAACTATCTGATTTCAAGTTTTTTCAAGTCAAAACTCCACAAAAACTGTTTTAATGTGTGATGATCAGACAAAATCTTGAAAGATTCTATGATGTAATATTCATAGTTATATCATAATAGGAAGTACTGCAATTAACTAGATGCTTCAACAGAGAACTAATTTGCTAATAAATACATTATATGAATAGATAGATAACCGAATAAGTTTTAAAAGGATCAGGATATCTGGTCATGGTTTTATTGAATCGGATAAAATCTCACAAAGTTCTCTGTCTTGATTGGCTATTCTTATAACTAAAAAAACAATTCTCGGTATAAATAATATCAATAAATCTCTGTAACTTGTATAATCCATAAATATTATGATAGAATGGTTCCATAAAATATATGAGATGGGACATCATTTGTTTTAAAAGGCAGACGTATGATATGGAATGGAACTGAATCCCATTTGTCAAACATTTTATAGACAAACACTTCATTTTCGATTTTAATATCGAAATCTAGGAAAGTTGTTTTCACACTTTAACTCAAAATCTTTGGGGTAAATAGAACTAGGATATTTTTTTGGCTCTCATCCATCATTAAGACAACACATGTCATCAATAAAACGTGTACAATTTAGGAATGCACAAACTCGCTTTATATTAATTCTAATCAAAGACGACATGAGTATATATTCATGTCTATGTAGATACAAATTTGGCGTGGGATACAGCCCCCAGTAACACACACACACAGACACACATACGAACGAACACAAACATACATACATATATATGTATGAATATATATCTATCTATCTATCGATATATATATATATATGCTCACACACACGCCCACCCGCCCACACACACACATACATGCACATACACACACACACATACGCACACACATACACACACACACACACACATATATATATATATATATATATACTTTTCCTGAGTGGAGCCAAGTTTTGTAAGTGAGTTATAAATATATATATATATATATATATATATATATATACATATATATATATATATACATATATATATATATATATATACATATATTCAAAGTTGTTAAAGTGCTATTATATATATATATATATATATATATATATATATATATATATATATGTATATATATATATGTATATATATTGTTTCCATTTCCATGAAACTGTACTCCGCTTAAATCAGAGCATATATATATATATATATATATATATATATATATATATATATATATATATATATATATATATATATATATATATATATATATATATATATATATATACTTAAGTGGAGCACAGTTTTAAGGGAATGGAAACAAATTACATACATACATACATATATATCTAATTTTCTATCCCTTTTCCGCTAACAGATATAAAATATCTTTCAATATTTTCCTTCCATCGCAGTAAGTGCTAGAAATCTTTCTTCAAATTCTTCATTGGCAATAATGCATTTGCAAATGTTTAGGTTTGCCTTATTACAATATTTTCTTGGATATTTATGCATTTTAAGCAGCGTACGAGATTCTGTAACTTTATTTATGAATCTATGTTATGAATATAGATATATTTATGAATCTATATTAAAACGTAGCAATAACATTTGATTAATTTTAAACTGGATTCGCCTGCATTAAACGACAGGCACAAAATTTATTGAGTTTCCACCCACATAGGCCTTTTTTCTCGATTTATTTCACTTGCAGATGACGGAAATTTTCGTTACTACAGCTCTATAGCCAATTCAATGAAACTTTATTTTTATTTCAATTCACGGCAACACTGATCTGTCTGCAAGTCAGAGCTTTTATCTTGCATAGATAACCTACAACTAATTATCTTTCATCGGACAAGGGCTTTTATCTTTCAATGGATAACTATGCCTCCTCGCCTCTTTCTGCTGTGATTGGTTAGTTGGCGGTGTAAGTGCCCGGATGATGTGATGGCAATTGGATTGCTGGGGTGAAACATTGCCATTTATTCCCAAGTATTTCCTCGTTGTTTCTTTCTTTCGAAAATAAATAATAATATGATTCTTTCCCTTTCACCTCAGCTCTTGATTTTAAGTCACTCTCACCGACGCCAGGGACCTATTTCTATCTTCCAACTCTAGTACTTCTCTATCTCTATACCTTCTCCGTCTCTCCCCCCTCTCTTCCCCCCCCCTCTCTCTCTCTCTCTCTCTCTCTCTCTCTATATATATATATATATATATATATATATATATATATATAAATAACAATCTGTCTTGTTTTTTTTTATCTCCCTGTCTCACCCTTGTGCCCGACGATTCTCCTGACCTTTTTCGTTCTCACTCTTTCTCTCTCTACTGTTATGTCTGTCTTTTCTTACTCACTCTGTATATTTCTCTCTCTATGTATACATGTGTGTATCCATCTATCTATCTACCTATCTATCTATCTGTCTGTATAATTCTTTCTCCTAGTATCCTCTCTCTATCTCTTTCTCTTTCTCTCTCTCTTGAGCTCGACACTCCAGTAAATCACTTCCCAGTCTCCTGTTTATAAATACCACTCGTCTTGTCTCTAACTTTGACGGATTCAATGAGTAATCGCTTCACCCTGGGCTAACGTCAATGGTTTTTCTCATGTGACCGACCCAAACCCCAACATTTTCTGCACGGGAATGTTCAAATCACTGAACACTTTTCACGCCTTCTAGTTCCACTTATTCCTGGCCAATCCTGAATTTTTCTTCACTTTTTTTTCCTTCTCTCTTCTTCCTTTTCTTCCTAAATCCCAAACATTTTCTTTTTCTTTCTTTCTCCTAGCATGCTTAAGAGCAATTTCGCCATCTTCATTCATTCGATCGTTTTTTTTTTAATTCTTTCTTTATTTGCATCCCTTTTTCTTACATTCTTTCTCACTCTCTGTCTTTTGTCCTTTCTTTCTTTCTTTCTTCTTCCATCTTTCTTACATTCTTTCTCACTCTCTGTCTTTTGTCCTTTCTTTCTTTCTTCTTCCATCTTTCTTACATTCTTTCTCGCTCTCTGTCTTTTGTCCTTTCTTTCTTTCTTTCTTTCTTCTTCCATCTTTCTTACATTCTTTCTCACTCTCTGTCTTTTGTCCTTTCTTTCTTTTTTCTTTATGTCATCCATCTGCCTTACTCACTTTCTCACCTTCCATTTTCTTACTTTCTTTTTTTCTCTCTTTTTTTCTTTCTTACATTTTGTTGCCGTTACCTCCAACCAGTCTCCGCCTTTTTACTTTCAAATTCATATTATCTTTCCCTTTCTCTCTTTCTTTTGCTTGGTTTAAGGGTAGCTTAATTTTCTTCTCACTCTTTGATCCTACCCGTCTTTCTTTCTCTGTTTCTTTCCGGTTTCATTACTTTCCACTCAATCACACACATACACATATATATATATATCTATATGTATATATATATATATATATATATATTCTTTTCCATTTTATCTCTTTTTTCAACTGTTACCTTTCGATAACACACTCCCAACTCTATCCCTTTCCAACCATTCACGACGCTTGATGAGGCGTGGGTCTTTTCCTATATCCCCTGTAGCTTAGAGAAGAAGAGGTGGACTCATGCTTTTCCCAAGAGCATTTGAGCAAAATAAACCTGATTGTCTCAACAAGAGTTTGACTAAGCTCCTCAATTCTCAGCTCCCCAATCTTCTGTACCACTAACTGCTTGGCCACCAGCACTAATACTAAGCTTTGTAAATATCTTCATTCGTCTACTTAAATCCTTCATGTCCAGATTTTGCAAATTTAGAATTTTGGGGGAATTCTTTTTTTTTAATCAAATTCTAGTTAAGAACAATAACAATCCTCACAAATTCCTGGGTAGTAGACTCTTCACTCTTTGACTGATACGGCATGCTAAACCAAACCTGGAAATGAAATTGACATGATCTCAAATTAGACGATTGGTAAGCGACTCTCGTCCTAACTGAGCTAAACTGACTGTCAAATCTATCTATCTATCTATTTATCTATATACATATATATATACATATATATGTACATATATATATATATATATATATATATATATATATATATATATATATATATATATATATATATATATATATATATATATATATACATATATGATGCTAAAGTTCCAGTGGTCAGTTTTAGTTGGAATAGAAATTGGATTGGTATAAAAACATCTTACATTGAATGATAGAAAGAAAGAAAACCCTCATAGGTAAACACTATTTTCTATTGAAAAATACTGCAAAAACATGCAAGTTTCAAATTAATCTACAAAGCATATGGTATTTAAAAATACCATCAGTATATACAGGGTTAAAAATGCAGTCTTTGAACTGAACACGTCTCTCTCTCTCTTCTTCAGGGGCAGAATTATTGATGTCTTTTCAAAGATAAACTTATCTAAATTGAAAACAAATTACCTGTTTTGGAAGAACCACAGACTTTGGCATCGACCATTCCTCACATCCATCTACAAGTATTTGTCCAAGTCTCCAAACATTTATCATTCTGTGTTCAGGATAGCAGACATGGAGAAGTTGGTTCTGGAATATTCCAGAAATATATAGACTAGCGAAGACACACCAGAGTGCTCAGTGCACACATATCAACGGAAAGAAACCGATCATAATTCTTAATGCTTATCTATTTTTCTATTGTCTTTCTTATTTTGATTAAGTGCCCTGAACGGAATGGAAGGATAAGTGAATAGGGAAAATCTGAACGATAAAATACTTGCACATAAGCCGGATTTTAAAGATCATTACATTACATAATCTAAATTGCAAAAACATATCTCTCTCTCTACCCGTTTATCTATTTATCTATCTATTCATATGTCAGTATATCCGCATCTATCTATCTATCTATCTATCTATCTATCTATCTATCTATCTATCTATCTATCTGTCTAAGGATAAGTAGAAAGAGAAAGTCTGATGGATAATAGTTGCTCATAAGCCAGGATTTGAAGATTGGAAAAACATTATCTATCTATCTATCTATCTATCTATCTATCTATCTATCTATCTATCTATCTCTCTATCTATCTGTCTATCTATCTATCTATCTATCTATCTATCTATCTATGTCTGTTCTCAGCGAATTGCCTCAGCGACCTGTCTCAGCCTGTTCATTTATATATCAGTCTACCCATATCTATCTACAGATAAAGTGCTTGTATGTATGTGAGGAGGGGATAACGAGAGAAGGGGAGAGAGAGATAGAGACAGAGAGAGATAACAGCTTGATATTATCATAGACGCATTAACCGCCTGATGACAGATGGAAACTCAGTTTGCAATAAATATAGATAGATTATGGAACAAATAGTAACACAGAGAGATAATACACAGGGAAAAAATAGTAAAGGAGAGAAATACCAATGTAAATATTTGAGAAAATGATGCATTCAATAATCCTATATATAATACAACTATGCTTAACCTATTTGTCATGAGGTAGCTGACGTATAATTGCGTTTTAACCCCAAAACAACAGATGTAGGCTTTATATATTCCACTCTAGATGATTAGAGGCGATATTTTCCCGAATAATCCATGATTTTTAGAGCTTGAAAATGTATCCTGAGAGCTTGAAGAAAGTTAGGTTTCAAATCTTGAGATACGTGGGCTGAAAACAGCTATCATTATCGTATCGTAATTTTTCTGTTTGAATCAACTAAAACTAAGAACATAAAAAATATCAACAATTCTGATAGCGGTTCGGTTCTGTTTTTTGCGATAAGATATTGTTTTATACAAAGTGAATAAAAAAAACAGGAACGTATGTAAACAAATCCAATTTTTGATTAAAACTCACTACATTAATTTTTTTTAACATCCATAAAGCACATACAGTTACTTATTTGCTATCCAGATATTAAGGAGCCTGTCATTAAAAAATTAGCAGACGAAAGGGAAGTTAAAGTGAATCTTAATTGTCATTTTTTCCGAAAGAAGGCTACATTTAATTCACCTGCTATCTCGAGCCTACCAATCATAACCGGACTCGAGGTTTTGCGACCACAAGTTCCTCGTTTCACGATCGTCAGTTCCTTTCATCTCGGAGGGCAGGTATTCTTAGCTACTACGTATAAAGTAAGTAAAAGTGAGATGAAAAGGAGATGCTATTGATTGAGTTGTGTGACATTAAAAATTGGTTAGATAGATAAACAGGTATGTAGTCATGAGCAGAATGGAACTGACGGTCGGATAGTCAGCCAGACATATTCAAAAAAGCTGAGATAGATAGATAAGTAACCTTGGATATTATCAGGTGGAAAATCATCGAGTAACTGTTTTAAAATTTATCTTATATCTTCTGTTGCAGCCGGTTGGCATGATTTTGCACGGAAAGACGTGTCCACCCTAAGATTGTAAAATATTCAAATTGTGAAATGAAATAGTTAGAATGAATGGACCAGAAGTGGGGACCACTAATATGTCATAGGGACTAAAAGAGTGGAAGCACTCAGACAGATGCTCAGACACACACACACACACACACACTTACACATATATATATATACATATATATATGTATATATATATATATATATATATATATGTATATATATATATATATATATATATATATATATATATATATATACTCTATAAAGCTTCACAACTCTGAACACTGTACAAGTTTAACTAGTTTTCCAAACTCGTTTTCATGTCACTTCAGTCACTAATTTCCAAGTGTAATTCATATATTTTTCTATGGTATTCTTTTATATGTTCTATATACACGTTGTTATTATGACAGTATATGAGAAAAATACTCTTATTGATTCTTTTCCGTATAACCATTTGAAGGATTTAAAAAACAAAACACTTATATCAACATGGCTCCCAAGCAGCGTTGACCAAACACCACCGCCCTTTCAGCTATGATTTTAATATGTAGTTTATGTAATACATGTTATTTGTTATTTTATATCGGGTATTATCATAATATATTGTATATGGACGCCTTTTTATATTATGCATCATTTGATTGAAAAAAAAAACGTATTTAACGATGAGGGACCAGTAAGTAGAACAACTGACATAACCCGTTGTTCGTGTCACCTTTATTAAGTGTTCACCCAAGTGGACATAAAATCTGTTCTTTCAATTTTGATCTCAGACTGCATGCAAACCAACTTTTGATATTATCTTTGAGAATACTAATTGCAGAAAAACTTCGGGTTGATTTTCTACCAACACATTCAATCAAAGAATTTGACATTTTCCCCATTATTCTTGAAGCTAATTTTTCCTCGTCATATTCAGTCTTGCTTCCTTCAATTTGTTTTTTTTCCTTTAAAACATCAAATAGATTATCTTTATATAAGTGGCTGAAACGAAACCAATCCTATTTCTAGCTGGTAGTAACACCTCAATGGACTATTTAGTCAATATACTTTGAGTTTTTGTTACTTGGTGTCCCATGTTTGATATCTAACCCAGCCTAACTACGCATTAAGACAAATGGACAAGAGCCAGATGTTTTCCCCTCTCCCTGGTTTTAGTCAATACGATGATTTTTGCACTGACAAAGACTAGACCCCTCTCTTTCGGTTATTTAATTCCCCTAAGATTATTGCACATTAATTTAATCTAATATACATCATTCATTTAATCTAATATACATCATTCATTCAATTCATTTTTATATTCTCGTTAATATATTCTTTAATCATCGACATTATTTTATTATGGTCAAGCTGATTAGTTTCAAAGGGATCAGGATGTGTAGCCATGACTTTATCTAGTTTTTTAAAATCTTACTAATTTTGCCACCATGATTTACCATTTATACAACTAAAGAAAACAATTTAGGTATAAAATCAATAAATCTAACAGCTACTCGAGGTGCTCTTAAATATTCTGCTAATATGGTTCCGTTAGATATATGAGATTGAATACTACTTATCATAAATCGCATACGTACGATATGGAACTGAAATGAGTCTCGTTTATTTAACAAATTATAGACAAACATTCCATCCTCGATTTCAATATCCAAATCTAGGAATTTTTTTTTCAACCCGTTATGTTCATACTTTACTTCTGGATCCTAGAGGTATATAGTGCCATACGATTTTTTGGAATTCCCTCCTATCGTTCAGAGAACATAAGTCTTCAATAAAAAGGATAAACCCTGAAAAAGGGACGAGCTCTTTCTCATATCAGTTCAAAAGACAAGTTGAATATATATTCATGCATACAAATACAAATTTGCCCAGTTGGGCGTTAGATCAATTTCCATAGGGACGCCTATGATCTGATGGAATATGTTTTTACTTATATTCAAACATTCCTTCATCATATAATTAACAATTGCCTTAGGAGTAAAGACTGCAAAGTCGATCTTGCCTATTTTGTTTTACATCAGAAAGCTTTGGAGTTTGTAAACCTAAATATTTATTATTTCTTCCTGCAAACGTCAAGTCTATTATTCTTTTCATTCTTTTTAAAAAATATTCATGAAGAATTTTCGTGTAAAAATTTGTAAAATCCTAGGTTGCGATAGATTTAGCCACTTTACGGGTATTCATGACACTGACAGATTTTCATGCATTTTAGGTATCCAATACATAATCGATAAATTTTCTTACATTTATTTCAAGTCCCAGCCTTCACATAATTGCATGTTATCAAATATAATATTGTCTGGTTTGCAAGTGGATACTTTATACATGGAGGATAGCGCATCTATCAAACCTACTTCAGACAATATCCTTTGAATATAACATTTGTTACATATAAATGCTATATTATTTGCTGCCTTAACAATCGGGACTATAACATTTTTTTTGAAGGTCCATGAGATTTGCTGATACTTGAGAATTCTAAAGCGTCGGGCTCGTTTCTCGAGACTGTTTAGAGCATTTCTCCCGTTCAATTTTTCTATTTGCAAATCTGAGTACTTTTTCTTCCAAGTGTGGAAGCTTATTCTTTCATTCGATGTTTATTCGACATAGATACAATATAAATATCTTGTGCTTTTTTTTAGATATTTGCTATAATTGAAATACTTCGTTTCTCAACAATTTGGACCTTTTGGGAGGGATTTTCTCAACTTGGAGTTTGTTTTTTTTCATCTTTAGTTTACCCGTCAGTACGTGGCCAAGTTTTCTATCATATAATTGCAAGGCCTGGCACTCATGTTTCGTAATTCTATTTTCATCATCTTCATATATAGTGAGAGATTGAACTGTTATATAATGAAAAAGAAAACTGTTTCTGTATTGTTGGTCTTAATCTATACGTAAATAATTGGATTATCCTCTTTTTTTCTCAATTCACATTGTAGAATTTGTATGATTTCCCCAAGATTGAAGATTTTAGGTCAATTCATATCATCAAATCCTTATTTTCATAGAAAACGATACCAATTTCATTATATACATACACTCACACACATATGTGTGCGTATATATATATATATATATATATATATATATATATATATATATATATATATGTATATATATATATATATGTATATATATATATGTATATATATATATATGTATATATATGTATATATATCTATATCTATATCTATATATATATATATATATATATATATATATATATATATATATTATATAACAAGATTGGACGGAATGAACGGTACACGGTCTCTTGCATATCTTAACACTTTTCAAAAGTAATGATTATACACAGATAAAGATATTCGTTTTGAGGGAAAAATTTAAGACGTTTTGATTTGTTCAGTCATAGTCACTTATATTTGTTTCAGAAAATTGAAATTCACACATTGCCTATTCTTTAAGTTAAAGTGACCTCTCTCCAATGTATAAAAGAATTAGGAAACTAAAAATCTTAAATTTTGGTAATTTTATATTACTGAATGTTTTTTTTTTAAATTTATAACAGGTTACACGACAAGTCAATTGTTTATCTATGCAACAAAGATATTTACAAATGATATATTTTTTAATTTTTGACATAGATTTTTACATCAAGTACTGTAAACAGAATGGTATTGAATATCCTAAAATCTCAAGTGTTAAAATAATTATTAAAAAAAAGATATTGAGACCAAATGTATTTTACGACACAAAGCTTACCCATAATGGAAGGTATTCAATAATCTACAGGTTATCATTTTCCAATTTATAATTTCAGTTTAAAATCATATGAATAATATGAAAAAATATAATTACTCACGTATTAGTATTATTCAATTTATGATAAATGTTAATATCGATCAGAATAGATTAGTCAAGCATGTATATCATTACAATTACAAATATCTATTGATGATAACATTTCAACCAGCATTCATATAGTATTAATCACCTTAATACACAAAATATATACCAAAATATTAACAGTAGAAAAGGCTCGAAATTATTTTAAAATGTTTTTGATTCTATCTCAAGACAATTCTATCGCAATACCATTAATTTAAAGCTAAGAGAATTCTATCCACATCAACGTTACAAATGTTATAAGATCCAAGATGATAAGAATCGTAAGGAATATCAGCCAAATGATTATAACTATTATGACCAAATAAATACTTCAAAAATATAATAGATTAGAAAAAATACAATTACTCTCTACAGTTGGTTACAGTCATTACTAATCATTAAACAAATATAGAAATAAACTAAATTCCATTTATTTTAATTTTAAGTCAATCGTTTTCAACTTGAATTCCTTCCTCAAGTTAACAGCACTTAGAGACAATTTCCCCTGTTCGTTTTGGCAGATTATTTTTGTTTTTAAAATTAGGAATTCTGAGTTTTTCTTCTAAGCTGATAATATCTACTGTTAAATTTATGAGAGGATCATTAAGTATTACTTTTGAAAAGCAAGAAAATACAGGAAACACAATGTAAAGTGTAATGTTCAATTTTGAACACTGTAAGTAACAAATCAGCTTCATACATATATACGTGTACTGCTTTTATGAAAATATACCTTTTAAAGGTAGCATTGTTAAATATATGTGTGTGTGTGTGTGTGTGTGTGTGTGTGTGTGTGTGTGTGTGTGTGTGTGTGCATGTCGGTATGTCTGTGTGGGCGTGTGTCTGTGTGAGAAATAGATAGATAGATAGATAGATAAAGAGAGAGAGAGAGAGAGAGAGAGAGAGAGAGAGAGAGAGAGAGAATGTGTGTCTGAGTGTGTACGTATAAAATTGTGTTAACATTTATAGGACTCCCTACAAATATTACTTGCAAATTACAAACGTCGTTGAAACTTCTTTTTATATGAAAAATGAATGGAAAATTCGATATTAAATCAGTTTTAGCTAGGTACTCTCGGTGCATAGTTTTATGCAAACTTTATAATATCATACGTTCTACGGGTTGAAATAAGTGTATGACATCATAGATTTAAAAAAAATAAGCATGAAAGAGATGGCAATTTGCAATTACAAGGTTTTCCTTTTGACTATAAAACATGAATACACCAGTTTTCCTTGAAAAAAAAAACAAGATTTTTTAAGGTTTCAATTGTACTTCCATCACTGCAACGCTTTATGTGAGATATTGGTATGTTTCTCTTTTCAAAGAGACTTCTTTACTCTTAGACGCGTCTTGAAACGATGCTCTACACGTTGTCTATATGATTCCAATCTGGAGAGTTCACTGAGTTTAAATCTCGTTGGTTGATTTTGAAGCCAATTTTAGCAGGGTAGAGCTGGGTTCGGGGAACTTGGGGGGGGGCGGTTAAGAAATGCTTTTATGTCTCACGGGCTAAGTCATATGATGAAAAAAATGAAACACTTGTTATTCAAGGTTATGGAAATTTCTTCTTTCTTTTTTTAATTACTTTAATGATTTAAATTGTAGGCTTATATACCTCCATGAACTTCTATGTTTCATTTATCAACGAGAACTACGCTTTCGGTGGGTTTTGGCGAATGGATATTTCCAAAAGTAAAATTTTCTGGTTGCTGTGACGTCAGTAAACATCGTCAAATATTAAATGATATCGGCTAGTCGTACTTTATCAACCAATAGGATAGAGGAACAAAACTTGGTTTAATTCATTTAGGAATTTAAATTCGTTCAAGAATCTAATTCAAGTTTTGAAATTATGTTCCTTGAATCTGGCATTCCGAGACACAACATATCCTAAAATACATGCCTTGTTCCGCCGATCACAATAAAATTAATTTGGTTCTTCTGGTATACAAGTCCTTTTCTGGGCCCTGACGCCTAGCAATTCAAGCAAAGTTTCTGTTTGTTCAAATTCTTATAACAGGGTGCTGTATATAGAAAAGGTGGAAACGTTTGAAGACACAGACACCAAATGAGCAATTAAAATCACATGTCTCTGCAAAACATTCTCCTACTTCTACCACCCAGAACTTCCATGACACGCAATCTCTTCGCTGATATCTGCAAGGATGACTTTTATGTTGCAGCCCTGGTCTGTCTGTCAAGTAGTGAATCTGAAATGAACGGAAAGAGATACAAATAGCTGTATTTGGACAACATATATATATATATATATATATATATATATATATATATATATATATATATATATATATATATATATATATATATATATATATATATATATCCTCAGCTGTATCAGTCTCATTAAATCAATCTTAGTCTATTTTCTAACTTGTATCTACATGCACATACACACGTATAAACGTACGTAACCTGTCTATTCCTAAGTGTGTCTGTGTCTGTCTCTTCTTTTCTGTCTTTCTTTCGTTTTCTTTTTTCTGTAACTCTCTTTCTTCTTGGTTTCATAAAGTTTATAATTCTCACTGTTTTCAACTTTTTGAGCTAACTTATACCTCTATATATATATATATATATATATATATATATATATATATATATATATATATATATATATATATATATATATATGATGGGAAAGGTCATTTAAATCGTTTCCCGATCGATGCCGACCTTTTTTTGTGTTTTTCTCGTCCATCCATTCGAATGTTCTGCTTTGTTTCTCACTTTTTGCTAATTAAACTCTGCACAACTAGATTGAGTTTGTAATTATTGCAGTCGTAACTGGTGTACCAACGACCGTGTAGATAGAGTAGGGCCCATGGGTGTATTTACTTCTATTTTGGCGGGAAAGACAGCGTCCAAGCAAACAAACAAATGGAATGATAGAAAACTAAAAATAAAAGTCATTTAGATCATCAACAATATTAACCAAAAAAACAATAAAATAAAATAAAATAATGAAATAAGATCAGTGGTAAAGAAAAAGAAAAATACAAAAACGAAAAGAACATTGTGGCTGTAGAATGTGGAAATTGGGAAAATCTTATTTTAGAAGCGAGCAAGAAAGTATCTGAGACGAGAAAAACAAAAAGGCTCCAAGAACGAACATTAAATAACTTAACAATGTGTCTACACCCGGAGAGGCTGATAAGTTAGTTGAAACAAAATCAGAAATAACACGGAAGCACTCAGAGAGCGCTCACCTCTGCCATTGCTGTACACTAAGTATAAAAACCAAATGGAAATAAAACTTTAAAATCAAAGAAAGAAAACATTGAATGTAGAAATACAAAATTACTTACTTTGAAATTTAAAGTTAGCTTTTTTATGAACCGATCATCTTCGATCTTTTTTCCTGTAGAATAATAGAAATATCTTTAAATCAAAAAGAAATTTGAATATAAATCCCTGGGTTCGCCCTGAAATTTAGCCATTTTTACTCAGCTATGAATCTTTGTATCTAAAGTATCTTCGGAAATCATATGGAAGTCCAGAGATATCAAACAGACAGAGAAACGGACTGACGGATATAAGTCGATACAATGATTTCATTGGCTGAGGTAAAATAGAGGGAGCAAAGGTGCAAAATGTCGACATCTCTTTCCAACACACACATAAGCACACACACTAAGAACTGATATTTTTCTAATAGCAAAGTAATGTCCGTTATATGATGGTGTTTTAATGTTGGAAATATACTTTTGACATCGTCGGTGATACATCAGATTTTTCTCATTTTTGGTCATTCATAATTCAGTTTTCCCATGACACTCTCATGAATTTAAGCGGCCTTCCATCATAGGTACACCCACTTGTCTTACGGTCTGTCTTGACAGCTAACAGACACTTTCTGTAAACAAATGTATTCATCATTACATTTTGAGAAAAAAAAAAAAAAACAAGTTCGAAATTTCGAACGGAACCATTCATTCACTCCACGGGGATAGATTATTCTGACATCCTGTTTCTATACAAATCGTCCAAAATTGTCCAAAATGGTCAGAACACACCAGAAAGATGCTGAAAATGGTCAAAAACACGCCTCCAAAAATGC
>OY735223.1:41309218-41354218 GCA_963457665.1 Thysanoteuthis rhombus | reverse complement strand
AACAAAAAAAAGTTGTGGAGATTGTTTGAAAAGCAAAAAAAAGTTGTCGATATTATCCAAAAAAAGCAAAAAATATGCGGTCAAAATTATTCAAACGAACGAAAAAGAGTTGTCAAAATTGTTTAAAAAAGAAAAAAAAAGTCCTGTCGAAATTCGTAGGAATTATTTAAAAGAAAACAACAAATTCCAAATCGTTAAAAAAAATAGAGGTGATAAAATCCTTAAAATAAAAAAAAAACATGTTCAAAAATCTACAAAAAAAAATTGCATTTGAGATTTTCATTTTTTTTTAGTTTGCTATGAATACATTGACACTAAAATATATCTTTGCATAATTTTTCCATACTTTTTTTTTCACATTTTTGACGGGTACTTTGCTAGCATTTCATATAAATTCCAAATATCATTCTTCAGTCATTATGTCCCTTTCTTTGGGTAACATTTCTGCTAAATTATACACGAGCTACATCCAGACGGTATCCATCTTTTTTGAATATCTCGAGAAGCAGTTGCACCACTTTGACATACTTTCGTAGCAAATTATATTTTGCATATAAGAATCGATGGAGTGACTCTGTCGGTAGTGAGGTGTAGCGAGTGAGCTGGTGTGACCTCATGTAATGTGACCGTCGAATTCACAATGACCAAGCCTACTTATCCCAAAACTGAACACACCTAACGCCATTTAAAAGCAACTAGAGAACGAACTTCCCCTTTTTATAAACAAAACTTTTTAGAAAAGCATTTTTAGACGAACGCTGATTAGAAATTAATCCGATTTTTCACCTGATACCACACAGAACTTCAGTGGTCTGTTTTTCTTCCCATGATACTATTGCATTGATCTTGGAGGAATATTCTGACGTTCATTTATCAGCTTGTTCAGAAAATATGTTTTTAACGGTTTTGGTTGAGTTTACGTGGAACTCATCAATCGAATTTTTTTACGATACCAATTAGCCTTAGAGGGTCGAGGCACGTCTTGACCAAGTCTGTACTCATGTCACAAGATTATACACAACTCTCTATCTTCTTCAGGTTTAAGGATCTACGCTATCTCCAGATAACTCTAAGAATAAAACAATGAATATTTATGAAAAGAGCACATTTTAATCAACGTGCTTTTTTTTTCATATCGATACAATATGCTTCAACAGTATTGGTGGAAACGATTAGAAGTTGGTATCAAGAATTGGCCATTATTTTCCATAATATTTTCGAAAAGAAAAGCATGCGGTATAAGATGGTTGAAAATGCAGCTGTATTTAGAAAATGAATGGGAAATAAATCATTCAAATGAAAAAAGGAAACAGTTTCTTTCGAGCAAAATGATAGGAAATCATATGGAAGTAGGAATGATATTCAAACAAGTAATAAACAATTACCGGAATACTTTGAATCATGCAGTTTTGATTAGTGCCGGTTTTTATGTTCTCCAGTGAAGGTATCACTGTACAGATTAGTGTAACTAAGTACAAACTGAAAACAAAAACACCTTACTCTATAATAAGACCTTGGATACTGCAGTTTTGGACAGTATGAACATTTTTGGAACAAATTAAACGCACACATCAAGGTGTATGAGGTCTGTCTGGAAAGTATCCCGTCATTTCTTTAATGTATTAAGAACCGGTTGAACAGCCCTAATCCAACTTGGTAACCAAACAGAGAATACCTTACAGCTCATGCATGACGAGACACTCTCGCAATGAGTTACTCTGTTAGGAGTGATATGTTATTGAATAAGCCCATATAATCTGCGACCATCGTATACACAATGATCATGTGGGGCATTTTTTTACTATTTGTGTTGGCTATTTTTGGCAAAACATTGCATAATCCTGATCTGTTGACCCGTCTGTAGTCCAGATTTGGCTTCCTATTTCTTTAGAGATCTCAGACCGAGAGGAAGAATTAGGAGAACGTGACGAAGTATCTAATGGCAATCCCGAAAGAGGATTTTGAAGCCAGTTTTGAAATATAGAAAGGGCGCTTAGACAAGTTTGATGAAAAATACTAGGGGAATAATTTGAAAGGGAAAAAAGTGCCGTTAGAAAGTGCACTTAGAAGGATTAATTTACGGCATAAGAAATTGGAACAGCGCACCGAGTTCAAACTCAGGCTCCGTAATTTTTTCGTTCACTTTGCACAAATGCCCTTGGGAAGGGGCTATATCCATCTAACCCCTCCTTACACGTCATGGCCTAGCATGTCAGGATAATACCATATGCCCGTCTTACATTAACTTCGGGAAGGGAGATCTATTTCAAATTGCGAATCATAAAGGGCTGATAACAAAAAAGCATCGTTTACTGAGGCCAACTATTTTTCGTTAGTATCGACTTGATATTTTCTGGACATAGCTCGTATATTTAAAAAAATAACAACCGTATGTTTGCAGATAAATCATAGAGTAAACCGACGTAGGGGATGAAGGCCTGTTTAGGCTTCTTAATTACGATCTTTTGCCACGAAACTTCCGTGCCTACACGCTATCCGAGACGCCCGACTGGTGTGCCTCGTATGGTAAATATTAATTAAAATAAATCAGTTGTGCTATTTTTGTGTGCAGATAAACAGTCAGATGTTCTGGCTCGCACACATCTCAACTGAAGTCACGCACCTTCGACTACAAAAGTTCTCAGGCCGGAATACAGAGAGGCACAAAATAAGCAAACTTTAGAACGATATGTAATAAATGAACTTAACTGTAAATAAAAAGTCTATTCTTAGAAACCTTCTATATCTTATGCAAACATTCATATCGTCAAATGACCGAAAAATGGTCAGCTTTTTTTGCACCATACTTTATCAAATAAATAGAACCAACGCTAACATTGTTAGTGAATCAACGAATAAGATCTTATTTGCACGAAGTCAAATGAAGATTTTGTAGTTTTCAACAGGCTGGCTTTTAGATATTGAGTCTATAATGGCTCGATTCTCTCGGTGTATTTAGCATGATTTTTTGACCATTGACAATCCCTTTCTTACTGATCTTTTATACTTTCATAACGTGAAAACACCGGCGTTGCATTTACATTCTACACATAATAACTATAAACTGTTAGTAATGCATTAATCCCGGACTGTTGACAATCGCCTTCCTTATGGTTTATATAGAAAAATCAGTTTCTCAGTAAAATCATTAGATATCATTTATATCATATTGAAACTCAGATAGAATCTGAAGTTGGTTTGCCGATTCCATTATCTGTCTGTTGAATTTTACTCTGGTTCTTCACCACTTGTCTCCATATATACCAATATAGGCTTCCCCGCTTTGTGTTACTTAGCTTTATACCACTTTTCTTTGCTCCAGTAAAAAGAAGTGGAAAATGGGTTAAATCTTCGGTTGGGACCGTGATTTGTTTATTTGATTGAAAGACATTTTTTCATTTTTTTTTTATTGTAATGGGTTTGGCTATAGGCTAAGGAAAAAATGTTACATTCTTGGACAGAACCTGGACTTTTCTTTTTTTAAACAGTGTTGCTGCGTATGAACTGATTTTCATTAAGATTTTTTTTAGTGACAATAAGGTTGGCACAGGTATTCGCTATCTGAGTGTATATTTTTTTAAAAACGCTCTTTCACTCTCCCCACCCATTTTCCCACAGTTTCCTCCTCTTTTCCCAATCTCTCTCTCTCTCTCTTGTAAAGTGTACGTACAGTGAATGACTGAAAAGAGACTGTAGAGTGGCTGCCAAGAAATACAGTAGTGATGTCTGAAGAGACACTTTAAGCTTGGCTTCATCACTTAAATAAGTTCATAAGGTTAGGAACATCAGTACTTTTTATTTCTTCAAGTTTTGTTCAACTCTAGAAATGAAAAAAAAAACTCTAGAACACCAACGAACTATTTGGTGAAAAGATAACACAACGAAGACACTCCTTCCTAATGTTTTCTACAAATAAATCATTTCATACATTTATTGATTGCAACAAATCATAGACATAAAAGCGGTCGCTGTGGAAGGATAGTCGACAAGACATGGTTTCTCTAACACGGGGAGGCTCATTAGTTATCGCTCAGCGTTAGCCCTGTGCCAGACGAAAATAATGAACGTATTCACATTTCAAATTATACTATCACTATTCAGTATGAAAAACATACTGCATAAAGATTTACAGTAAGAAGGTGACGCTAAGTTTTGGTTCACGTTTAGCCATAGACCTCTGTGGCCAAATCGAACATAAAGAACGGAACTCTCAAGATATGCGATGGGATTTCCATTCCAGTTGCGAGCTATCTCTTTACAGTATGTCAGATTTTATTATGCAAGTAAATGTTTTTACTTAAATCGGTATTTACCAACCGATGTTGATGCAATTTTCTGTCTATATTCATATTTTGATGAACAATATATCGTGTGAGTTTCAACTTAAAATATCAAAGTTATCATGAATATTGATAATAAATTGTTTGGGGCATGCCAGATTTTATTATGCAAACGAACTAAGTGCAACTTTAAAAATGAAATCTATAAACAAATTCAAAAGATGTACACCCTTATGCGAATTAATTGAAATTTGTGAAAATGTGAAAAATAAATATTTCTAATTTCACTTGTACGTACAGTATGAATCATTTACATATATACATATCAGTACTAGTTTTTTTTTTAGTTGCATTTGGACTTGGTTTAGTAAAGAGTCAACTAGAGTTGAGCACTGAGAGGACTGTCAGATCCTTGAAATATATTTCAATTAGACCTTGGGTAAGCTTCCCCTTGGTAGTACAAGTGACTTTCGCAAATAGATCACAGATTCTCTATTAGATTTCAATTCAGGGAGTTCCTGGGTCAGTCCAGCATCCAGTATGCTTCTTGTTCAGGATATAATCATCTTGACCGACGTGCAGAATTGGATAAAATATTCCAGATTCGTTAGGCCAGGTGTTTTTCATTTCTGGAAGTTCTTTCCTTTGAGAAAGTTCGTGGTAGTGTCATGAGCGCATCATCACCTCTACCGAATATAAGCTGCCGATGCCTTAATAGCTGAAACATTCCCAGTATCTTTTGTGAGTGCTTCACGCATTAGTTGATGTAGAAATAAACGAAGTCCCTCTCTTGGTGATATTCAAACATGCAGAACTATCTGACTTTGGACAAAGAAATGACTTTCATCACTGAATAATACTCGTTTTCAGTCTTCTTTGGTCTTGTTTCTCCATTGGCTGTCTTCTGGCTTTTCGATCTACGTTTAGAATTCATCTGAGAACGGTGGAAGAACTGATTTTTATTCTTTTCTCTCCCAAATCCCATTTTGATGAGTCACTTGTCATTCGAGGGTCTTTTAGACTTTCCAGACTATGTACACGTCGTTTCTTGTCACGGTTTTCCACTTCCGAACACAAGTTTTTTCACGTTTAGTCGAAATTGGCTCCGTCTCCTTTTCGGACTTGATCACACAACTGACTATGGTGAGACTAACACCAACTACATTTGCTATGTCCCTGTAGGATTTTTCTGCACGTTTGTTCAGGGTAACGATGCTTGTGCATTTTTTTTCTAGTGTCACGTCCATCATAGAAAACGCTGGCATCACAACTAAACAGGAGCTGAAACAATAGGCTCACCCTAAAAAAATCGGATGTGAAACCAGCTGATGTGATAACCGTACATGCATAGTTATTGCATCAGTTATCCTTCAAACAATGATGAAAATTCCCAATTCGTGATGATGCAACCCCAAGCCCATTGAAAAAAGACACTCAAAGGCACAATGGTGATTTTTTTTCCGGAACGTGACTGAGAACTAAAATAAAAAAAAAGGGAGAAAATCTCCGTTCGTTTCAATTAATTTGCACAAGGGTGTAGGCCACACAAACATATATTTGATTAACACAATATTCCATGTACCCAATCTAATTATTATTCTATCATTTTGCATGTCAATATAGGCTCCTTGACATTTTATAACCTTTCATCGGACTTTCATCCATTGATTTTTGTTGACTTTTCTTCTGTTTCTGCTTTAACATTACTTGCAACGGTTTTTTTTAATTGCTTCCTGGGGATCTTCTTTATTCGAATATTGCTGTCCATTCTTATATACAGCGCTTTTAATGATGGAACACAAGTTTTCTATTGGATTATCATTTTCATAGGCTGGGGGGGATTCCATTAATTAGGAGTATTTGAAACTTCTTGGGGGGGGCGCAAGGTTGGCAATACACGGCTCTGCAGAATGTGAAGGAACATTGTTTTGCATGAAGTCTTTTTACCTTGAAGTGTCTTTGTTGTAACCTGTACTATTCAAAAAACGTCTTGTCCAAGAACTTACAATAATTATCTGCATATTACTGTTTCTGACACCATGTCCATGGTGGAAACAAAGGTGTTGTTATGAGATATGGTATTAGATGACAGACAAGCGGTGGCCGAGTCTTAAACTACGGGTAATCCTATCGGATCCAGGGGTTTTTTTTTATAGAAGAAATAATATTTTTAAAGCTATGAAGTGTCAGTAGTGAAGATAAGGTTAATGATTTTAAATTACTATTTGTATTACGATTGATAAGGAAATAGAGGTCGATTCTAAACATTCAAAAATGGGATGAAGGACAGCTTAATTAGAATTCAGTAACGTAGGTTATATCATATTAACCGGGCGGAATGTATTAAAAATGTAAATCATTAAGGTCGAAATAGACATGGGTGAACGATGTGTGGTAGACATGTTGCCACAACAAACCCTCGGAGCCAATAAATACGAGGTTAGATTAAAGAGAAATCTCTTGGAGGGTTGGAGTCAGTCCGGACAGATCGCCAGGGTTAGTGATGCCCATATACCTTACGGCCCTGTGCCGTTGGGTATGAACTTCTCTCTCTCTCTCTCTATCTCTCTATTTCTCCCTCCCCCTCTCTCTCTCTCTATTATTCCCTCTCTCTATTTCGCTTTCTCTCTCTGAATGGGAATCTCTCGGACAGGTCTGTGCGACAAAAATAACGAAATGATATATCATTTTTTTGATAAAATTGGCTTCATCTCATCATTTGATGTCATCAGTGTTCATTTCATCACCCACACCAAGTCAGGCCACACCAGACCCAGCTACACCCAGTTATGATTAAATACCCACACAACACATGAATGACCACACTCCTTCCTTCTCCATCTTCGGCTATAGAACATTTCCGGCTCCAAAAAATACACAAGATGTACATACGAGTTATGCACCCTAGACGGGTGCTTAGCCCGGTAGGATGGATTTAGAATAACTTTGGAAGTACTACATGCATTTATCTTGACCCCCATCATTATCTTTGAAACGGTTTATAATTTTTCCACCATCTCAGTCATCAGGCCGATCCAAATAGTTCTACGTCAATCACAAAAACTAATGTTGAGAAATCGGTTTGCATTTATTTCTTTGCTCAACTTACACGTTTTTCTTTCTGATGTCTACTTAGAGGTTATAGTCTGTTTTTTTTCATGTCTTTAACTATTGCTCCCAACATCTTTTCTCTCAGATTACATCGCAACTCCATCTTCTTCGACAATTTTCCTGTTGGTCAATCCACGTTCCTGGCTTATAACCCTCTAATTCCTCTCCAATCTCTTTTGCGACGTATTTAAAGACATTTTCTTTCCCGTTCTTATCTTGCCAATGTTTTCAATTTCTTTTTTTTTCATTCTTCTGTCATCTGTGTTCAACTTTTTGCAATCTCCAAAGTTCTGTTCTTATCGCACAATAACTTTACAATATCCTGTTTCTCTGTGAGGTAATATCTTTAGTACGACCCGTGGCAATCCTAGTACGTCTGAAATTAGGAAAAAGTAATTTTTAGCAAGTATATAGATATATATTTATTGACAATGCGACACAACTCTCGGGTAACATAATAAAATCTCACTCTGCCGAATAAGTTATTGTGGATATCTCCAATACGAGCAGATATTATTGAAAATCACATATTCAACACATACATATAGATGTATCCTGGAAACTGTACAAATATTGATTGTTTAATACCAATTTTACTGTGAAAAACACCTGCATAATAAAATTTGCCGTACTTAATTCTCATCTCACATTTCCTTTGTTAACGGTTGGAGGGTATTCGTACAAGACGAAGGAGAAATCATTCTATGACAATAGACAATCAAACAATGCTGTAGTAACCTCTCTGTGTCACTGCTATGGAGATGTTGGGGTGCCCAGTCGACAGTTCTTAGTCTAGCTCATGTAGTCCAAAGGGAAGAGGTAAATGGAGTCGCCTGAGAAATGTCAAAGTTAGCATTCAGTCACTCTAATTCCTGATTTGCAATCAGAGTTATCTTTCTCAAAGACTGGTCAATAACAAAGCTTAGAAAGCGAAGACTGCCCTGATATTTAGCCATAGCTGGAGTGGGGAAGAGGGAGGAAATATTAATTCAAGCCTTTCCCAAGAGTTATTTGTGTCAAGTGAGTAGGCATTGTTGTGACTTTTGCTTGAACTTGGTTGACCAATCCCATTTTCCGTCTAGTTAACTTCTAAGATCACTGTTCGACCGAGAAGGTTTCCATAAAAATACAACACTGATACGAAGAAAACGAAGGCTCCAAAAGATTGTAAATGTTTCCTATATCACAGATATTACAAATCAGACCTGAAGAGGGTCGAAGAATTAAATGGCCGAAAAGTTGTGTCAATATCAAAAGTGTGAAAAGATTAAATTGTATGGAAAATACTGATGTGTTAATGAATAGCTCAATCAGTAAGGCAGCCTCCTAGCAATCAGTTCAAATTGCAGCAGGGGAATGTGGAATCTTCGTACTGGTTTACCAATCCTCATCTTCTTGAGAATTATTCTAGTCATTCCTTTTACGGTAAGAAGGCTAAGTCAACTCTTGACTGTGTACTGGAGTTTGACTAAAGAGAACATTCTAATCAAGAGAACGACGTATATATAGCTGCACAGTATATTATATCAAAGTCGTAGGACACGTCTAATTGTCAGTATCTAAAGTCACCCATTATTCCACAAACATGATAATACTTAATGATGAAGGCGCTGAATGTCGTGAATTGTCAAATGCAATACCTCGCAAGAAATTTCTTTGTTATGAGTCTTCTTATCATTGCAGTGAATGGGATGGTGATTCAAGACAATTTGTTGATTGTCATGAAGTCAATGAAAGCAATAAATCAATCCAACAACTTTTATTGTCGGTTCTTCTGGGATAAGTTATTGTTATTACTAGCTGTTTATATGACCTATGATACAACAGATTGAGTTTATGGAGCAGATACCGTAAAACCTTCGCTATAACAAACCTCGATTTAACAGATATCGGTTTTAACGGACTTGTGGATTAATCCTAAATGAATTTGGATTTACCGAACGAAGTTCGATAAATGCAACAAACACTTGGCCGTTGACGAACCTTCGATACAAATTAAGGATTTCTAATCCAATTTTGGTCCTGAAAAGCCTTATTGAGTCTAAATTTTTCTCAAGTTGAAAATTGAATGAGGGACAGAAAGGGTGCTTCAGATTTATCGAACGGTGTTCATTAAATGTGTCGAACAGCCAACTTTTAATTCGACGAGCCTACCTCCAATAAGTTTGCTGTACAGTGGGTTTACTGCACATCAAACTTCCAGTATATCTTATGTACTTATATAACGATCAGAAGGATTATCTTTCCGGTACCATAGGCTCTTCCATTTAAAGATAACACCTGGGCTGATAAAATATATCTTCTACCGACCATTGTAAACAATGGAATCTTCCACTGAAACGAATTTTTTGTTTCTTTCCTGAGAATAAAATTCATATACAATAAATCCCCTCTTTACGAAAGTCATTATAGTGGCAGTGTACTACCTTCTCTCCAATAGTGTGTTTTTCCTGTACCTCTATTGTAACAATGGACTTCCGACTTTTAAAGTTTTAAATCAAATTTTGCTGATGAAAATATCTCCCAGCCCACTTTGCAAAAGAGGCCTTCCTCATTGGAGCCGTTTCTGTGGTGTCTTTTCTGAAAAAAATGATCTTATTAGAAGTTGAATTTTATCTGTGATTTTTCATCCCTGGGTTTACTGAGTGATAACATATGTTGCGACACACTGAACCCGTACCGTAGGTGGGTGGAATGAAAAACGATAATCTCAGTTGAATATTATCACTGATTCAATTTACTCACGAATCAACCTAGAATGTTGCGATAAGAAACAACAACAGTAAGATGGATTAAAATTAGCTGAAAAAAAAAATGTTTTTTTTTTGTAATCGATTTAATTTTCGAATCTGAAGCTGAGATTCTACTTCGAAACAGTTTTCCTCAACAGGATTTAAATTGATAAGAATTCATTACCTAAATACTGACTTAGACAGATCACTTTTACTTTTTGCAAATGCTTTTGAAAAAATAGGATTTTATCTTTTCTATCTCCAGCATTTATGAGTAAATAGCTGCACAGACAGGGCTCTTTAGCCTTGGATATTGATCAGTCTAGGAGATGACAACTTTGAATTTGAATCCGGAGAATCCAATTCTCCACCAAGCGCTGTGGGAGTATTGCAACAGGCAGAGTCAGGGACTTGTTTTCGGAAGTTGACAGGGTTTTGGTGAAGCTTCAATGGTTTTGGCATACCGGAAGTGGATTTAAATAAAGCTCTCAAAGGAAGGGGGGTAAAAACACACAGATGGAATAACACACCTCCCTACAACACTTCGGGTGCAAGTGGTAAATCTACGACATGCTTGTAGAAATCTATTACTAAAACTTCGACCTGTACAAAGGTGACTGGATTTAATTTTGCATAGTTGATTGGTATCAGTGACTAAATCGGTAAGACATTGATTGAGTCAGACAAGCTCCCAAAATTGCGAGTTCAGATCTGAGAAGAGGCTTCTTTATTCCCAGTTAATTATTCTTACTTTATTGTCATAATACAGAAAGCAAAAAATCGGATGAAAAATAGATTGGTGAAAGCTTTGAGATAATTACACATCATCTACGAAAGTCAGACATCTTGAGACTACTACTACTACTACTACTAAAAGACTATAAATAAACGTCGTAGGGTGTTAAGATTTTTTACCAGCCACAATTTCGCCTATGATCTCTGGAAACTCACACCGTGGATCCCAAGAGATCATGTACCAAATTGTGTCTGGCAAGAAAAGATGCACGTGACGAACTAGACTAGTTAAGAAAAGAAAAAAAAGTACTGGTTCCGCGATGCCGACGATCGAAAAGTCAGGCATATCTTGAAGAAGATATTTGTTCAGCGACACACAGTGAAGAGCTACTGCTGCAGCTAATGATGATTATAATGATTATGATGAAATCAAATGGAAGGTATATGACAAAATTCAATTCCGTCAAACCGTAATATAAAACTGAAAAGATGAACAGTTGGTCAAAAAGGTGTTTGTTGAAGCCAATACAGAGAGACATCGGTTAGCGATTGAATAACACAGTGCTAAACGAAACAGCGCTATCCAAGTTCATTATAACATTCCGAAAACAGAGCTTGTGCAAGCAATCTTTTACAAATATATGATGTCATCATTGAATTTCATCAAGATTGAGTGGAACTGAACTGTGCACCTTGTACTATCTTGTAGCTACTTTCAAGAGCTGGTCAATTGTCACCGGGAGTCGATATAAATCACAACGTGTTATATCATTGCGTACATGTACGTATTTATTTTTGTACACGTGACAAATCAACCAAACTGCAAATTACACAGGAACGGTCACTCATCAGAATGAAACCGTCTCATTTCGGCAGCATGCCTAGTTAGGTGATGATCAATTAAAAATTGGGAGATGGGTTAATCGATGAATAAGTTACTTCTTTTGCCCCTTGCTTGGGCAATGATCACTAAAGAGTTGGGATTTTCAAAAAACACTGACTAAGGATTATTGTAGCAGAAAATGTAGTGAATGTTTGAATTTTCAACACTCTCAACTCCATTTCTGCGGTCTGTATGCTTGATACATTCATTCATGGCCGGTCAACCAGTCAGCCTGACCAATTTAAAAACTGAAAAAACTTATGTTTTGAAGGTTCCGACCAATATTTTTGGAGACTGTTCCTTATGCCATCTTCTATCATAGTTAATTTCAGAAATTTGACATTAGTAAATTCTTCACGTAAAATAATTGGAAAAGAAAGCGGGAATCAGTTTTAAACGGGGTACCGTTAAGTGGGTATTACTGTATTTACCGTCTATTTGTGAAAAAAAAAAAGATTTGTATACAAGTATATACGATGATATTGTTTTCTTTTTTCTGGGAGTAACGGACATCGATTGTAAATAGGAGAGACGGTTGGCCTTAAAATGATTTTCCTGTGATTTCTTGCGAAGGGGTAATGGGCAGAGATTAATCTCGAGGAAAATGTTGGGATATTGTTTGATTTAAGTGTTGAAAGCTACATATAAATCAAGCAGGACACAGGGCATCGGTCGACCACACCCAACCTATCACAAACACACATACTCAGATGGACAGACACACGCACATACGATCGATCTCTCGTTTAACCTTTCAATATAATCAACAATAAATTACCAAACAATGTTCACTGGTGATTTATAATATCTACTGATTTATGAAGAAATCAACACCTACATACATAAACACACACGTACACATATAGAAACTCGTATATATATATATATATATATATATATATATATATATATATATATGTGTGTGTGTGTGTAAGTGTGAGTGCGCTAAGTATGTAAATATGTCTATAAGATATATATGTATGCATGTATTCATACAAAAATAGAAAAAAAGAACCTCGTGTATATATATTTTATGTGTGTGTATGTGTGTATGTGAATATGTCTATAGAATTTATATACATGCACATATTTATACAAAAATAAAAAGGCAAATACCTCATGAGTATGTACATTATATTTATATGTGTGTGTGTACGTGCGTGTGTCTGCATATGAGACACAAAGCAAGAAGATGGAGAATGTCAATAGTGTGCTAACTAAAAGCAGCACAGCGTATTGTCGCTACCTTTAGTGAGCAGTAATTTTTGTGATTCAATGATCAAACAGCAGGTAAGATACTATTTCAAAGGAAAGGGTTGAAACTAGGTTTCAAGGTAGTAATTTTTCATGATCAGATTCCCTCGCCTTGTGAATAAGAAAGTGAATGTCAGTAATTTTTGAAAAAAAAAAATCTTATTTGTCACACTCAGTCTCCTCAGATCTTGTAATGGTAAGCACGTCTGCCCCCCACCCCCACAGAAAGGTCCGGCTTCGATTCCCGTTAGGATTGAATGAACTCTATGTCCCTGTGCAATAACTGAGTACACTTTAAGCTGTCCAATATGGATGGAAAAGAACTTTGGTGGATTCACCCCCTCCTCTATTCGAAAAAGGATATTAGAGTACGAAAGATGAGCCTCTGGGTCGCCTCTGGGTCGCCTCTGACTGCCAATGCAGTACCGGTCTTTGACTTTGACTGACTTGCACGTGTATGTGTACGTATGTGTGTTTATACATTATATTGTACCACTTTGCCACTAAATCGTGTATTCCAACATAAGAGAACGACTTCTCTTCTGATATAATGAATATCTTGTATTGTTGGATTCAACAGTCTGAAGATGATACACCCGAAGTATACGCAGCGCAAGGAGAATAATGACTGCTGCATTGCTATAAAAATAGAAGAACGGTTGTTATAATTCAGCGAAATAAGTGGTCTATTTCTATGATCAGAAAAAAAATGACAGATTACCTGTTGGAATACGTCATTCGAATCAGCCAATGCTTTATAGTATACAAGCGCGGTGAAATCATATTCCAGTAATTCGTTATGAATTCATTTCGAATAAAAAAACAAAACACAACGATTTTTCTGCCCCGGTGGATTCCGCTTAGGTCTTTAACATATGTTGTTGTGCCAAAAGTGTAGCCATAGGAGACTGTATCATTTGCTTACTTCATGTGGGCCCCCGTGAACAGTCAAAGTGGACGTGGTCCATGGTCAGTGGGCTTCCCCTCAGGGACACGAAGCCCTGGTGACTTATCTAAACGTCTGTCCGTGGTCCTTCCCGCTTCTATTTAGAGTGACTCAGTTCTATTTACCGAGAGACAATAAAGACCTTCACTTGGGCTTGACAAGGCTTCATTGGGAGGACAGCACACATATTCTCCTCTTCTACAATCGATATGCTGTCGGTTTAGCATGTCTTGGTGTCTCTGGTGCCATGAAACTTTTACTGGGTTTTAGACGTCTTGTCTCCTGATAGCCATGTAGTAGGTGTGTTGGATCATACACTTGTTTGTTTCTTCCATTAAGCTGAGGTTGAAATCTTGAAAGCCGTCCTTTGAGTCATCTATTTCAACACATTGGCATACACACTGTATTCTACAGATACACACACCCACATTCATAAATATTCATGTCAATTGAAAACTAAAGATATATGCATATGCAATCACGTACTCATATGCATATACACAATTTTTATATAAACATTCAGTTCTGCTCGTGAAAAAAAAACTCTGTATTTCTCGCTTCCAGACTTTTCATTAGTGTATATTCCAGCAGGTCCTCTACATTCACTAGTTCTGCAACTCTTGACACCCATGTTTAATTGCCTTTTCAATCCTCTTGCTGAACAAAACTTTTACACTGTCAGAAAAACATTTTTTTCCATTTAACAATTCAGTTCATTTTTTGAGAGAATCTTACGATGATTTGACATTGAAAACCACAAAAACATGCTCTGTTGTGTTGATTACAATGAAACGTGATTCTTTTTGTGAAAGATTCATGTTTTTAACTCTTAAAACCGAGCTATACACGCAAATTTCTTTTTGTTAAAATACGTATCAAAAGCAATGTAAATAGATACATCTCTTTCCTCCTCTGTCTGTCCGTCTGTCTGTCTGTCTGCCCCCCCCTCTCTCTCTCTCTTCATATATATATATATATATATATATATATATATATATATATATATATATATATATATATATTTGGAGAGAGAGATGCATGTGTGTGTGAGTGTGTGTGTGTGTATGTGTGCGTATGTGCGTATGTGTGTGTGTGTGTTTAAGTAAGGGAATTTAATTAACTTTGCTGACCTGAAAGAAAAAACCTGATAACTCACGAACATAATGTGAATTCAGAAATGACGGGTAAGACAAAAATGACAAATATATCAATTTAGAAAGAAAATCTATGAATCATTAGACCGACCTTTTTCACCTTTTTTTCTTTTTTTTTTTTTTTTTTGAAAGCAATGCTTATTACGGATTTTATATATTCAGATTTTATTGCTGGGCATTTTGCATTGTAATTTCATTTTTCTCAAAGTCCAGTCGAACTTGGAGTTGACTTGGTTTCCCTCTCCCACCACAACAAGAACAAGAACGTTCCTCACTAAATTTAGGGTAGTAAACCCTTCGCTGATTGTTTATGTCACTTTAAACTGAACACATATATCAAATAGTAGTCCCTATCGTGATTTGAAATCAATGACCCAATGATTGCTCAGTGGCTGTCCTATCAACATAGTGAGGTTGGCATCTACAAATATATTTATTATATATACATTACGGAAATTACAGTTATTGGAGATGGAAGAAAAGTTGCAGTTGAGTTTGACCCTTCAACAGCCATGCTTGTTCATGATTTAGTTTATACGATTAAAATCTCTTTTTTTCTCTCTTTTTTTTCTCATTTGTTTATTCTCATAATTTCCTAGGCGCATAAATTTGTTATTTGATTGCACTTATTACTGACATTGATTCCCTCGCTATGTCGGCAGAAACCGATCACCTTGCCCAAGTTATGGAGAGCTTGTCTCTAGTTCTGTGTGTCGTATGTTCAATCCATGGTTGAGAAGTACCAAAGACATGACCAAAAGGTATTTGATGCCTATCTGCATCAAGATTAAGATCAAGGAAGCCTAGAGAACGGCGTTTCAACAACTTGATACATCATCAGCAGCAGCAGCTTTTTAGCGTCCATCGTTAGACATATATCTTCCCAAACATTCGCCAGACCTTTCTATCATGGGCATCAAGGAGCTAGAACTTTCTGAACTTATCTTGTCCGTCACGCCATTATATATTTTCCCGGTCCAAGTTTCGTAAATGAGTCTTAATGTCGGGCAGTTGTCTGACAATCCTCCAACATGACCAGCCCATTGCCATTTAAGTTTTTTAATGGGTTCTATGATGTCTCAGACTCCTGTTTTTTCTCTACTGTGCTGTCTTGCGATCCCTTCATGTGATGTTGAGTACAATTTGCTCTTGGGCACGTTGCATGGTTCTCAGTTCAAAGGGACAGGGGACCGAAGATCCTCAACTGAGATACGGGACAATGGAATATGGACTAGGTGTTGGCAAATCAAAAATTCTTTTCAGAATTCAGACACCAGTTGGTTTCCTGTGAGTCTTTATGCATTATGTTTATTCCCGGGGCTCATTCGGAAAAATGCCGAGTTTAAATGATCTTTACATCATAAAAAAAACATTATATGAAACTCATCTTTTTGATAGATTTTTAATTCATTGTAAGACTGACTGATTTTGCTTGCAATAACTTTCTGATATCATTATCCTTAATTATAATAAATGGCTCCCTGTGGACGTCCAAACTTTCATTCACTTTAATGAATACATAAATAATAATATTTGGTAGTTTGAGGAAGAAATAAAACAATGATTGGGGAGCTTGGTTCCAAAACACGGTAAGAGCCATTGTTTAAAAAAAAAAGTTCAATTATATTAAAAATCAAATTCCGGATTCCCATTGCAAATTGACCCTCAACTACCGTCAAACACTAAAAAGCTATTTAGATCGGGGATAATCTCAAATCCCCCCCAAATAAGGGGTGAATTTTTCAAATTTTCAGTCTTCTAGCTTCATTGATATGACCTGTAATACATACATACATACATACAAACACGTGGACCAAATTAGAAATTGAAGTAATCTATGATGACAGTTTTGGTTGACGGTTTCTAAAATGCTAATACATTGGATTTATTTGCGTAGATTTCGTAGACACCGCCCCCCTTATTTGAACTCATCTCCAGTGCAAGACCAGGGCAGTCTCCGTTACTGATTTTTTGATAAGTTTAATTGCAGAAATGTTGGCACTCGATATAAAGACTGTTCAATGAAGATCAAGGAACAAAAAAATTGTCAATGGTCAGAAATTAAGGCAGAATTACTTTGGAATAGCAATGCAACATCATAAACCTACAGAGAATACGCATTGCTAAATACTTTTACCCCGGAAATCAGGTTGATCCAAATAAAAAAAAAGGTTAATTCATATAAATTGATGTATATATATATATATATATATATATATATATATATATATATATATATATATATATATATATATATATATGACAAAATTATCAATTATATATATATATATATATACATACATATACATATATATATATACATATATATATATATATATATATATATATATATATATATTTACGTATATATATGCGTGTGTGTGCATATGTGTTTGTATGTGTGTCTGAATGTATGTGTCTTTGTGTGTCTTGTGTGTGTTGCACTTATAACTATATGTATGTACGTTTTTCCCCAAATCTGTCTGTCTGTCTCCGTCTTTCGCTCTTTGGTTATTATTTGAAATTTACTGATGCCAACGCAGCCATAAAAAACCAAAAAAGAAGATCTAAACGCATCTATATATAATGTGCGAATAGACTACACTCCATACACGCCTGTGAGAAACTAGCAACTCTAGCTATATCGCACATATACATTTGAACACACACACACACACACACATGGACATCTATGCATATAAGTAAGAGAGAGCAGAGACCAAAACTACAGATAGAAACGATGATAGATATGGCAAGGGTGACATAGACGACCACAAAGATAGAAAATTTGATGAATAATGAAGTGTAATAGAGACTGTAAGAAAGACGGAAAAGATATACTCAATCTGACGGAAATAGACTCGAAAAACTGAGATAGATACATGAAGAAATTCAAGTGAAGATACTTGAAATAGTACACAGAGGCAGTGTTTTGTTGCCCGTTCGTTTATAAGTGGTTCGGGTTTCGGTAACAGAACATTCCTTTTGAACAAAAACGCCTACACCAAAGCAACAGCTTATATATATATATATATATATATATATATATATATATATATATATATATATATATATATATATATATATATACATATATATATATATATATATATGAAGAAACCTGAATATACTTTTTCTCCTATAGAGACACACACACACACACACACACACACACACATATATATATATACATATATACATATATATATATATATATATATATATATAGATAGATAGATAGATATTAAAATATATTTATATATATATATATATATATATATATATATATATATCACAATGTGTTATAGAAATTTAATCTAATGGGATGAAGAAATTACGAAAAAATATATAAACTTTGTGGTACGTATTTTAGATTCTACCTATATATATATATATATATATATATATATATATATATATATATACATATAATTATACACGAACGCTTTTATATTGATGTCGAACTTGAAAACAGACACATGCACTCATATATAAATGCACACACACACGCACACACACACATACTCATATATATATATATATATATATATATATATATATATATATATATATACATATATATATATATATATATATATATACATATATATATATATATATATATATATATATATATATATATATATATATATATATACACGCATGTGTATTTGTGTGTGTGATTAGTGTGTGTATTTGATAATAGGAAAGAAGCCAGTAGACGTGAGCCTTCCTTTAATGAAGTAGAAAATGGTGAAAACACTTCCAATCATTTCAAGGCGAAGAACTAAAGTCGTTGTCTCAGGTGAAGGTGAAACTTTGAAGACATCCATCAAACTAAACGGGTCGAGTCCAACAGAGGCAAAGAGATAAGACTGTTGCCTATCGACCGACCTCGTTGACCGGACAGGAGATCGAAGGGGGTAATTTCTATTTTGCCGATTCGATTTTCGCGTCAAGTCCTATCGATACGTATTCATCAACTACCGCCGATCAGATAAGATAAAATCTCAGACTTTCACTGGATTTGTCGGAATTTTGTTAGACGAGCTGTTTTAATCATTCTTCGTCTATGGAGCTCATTTTTTCCACAGCGTTTTGGCCGGGTACCCTCAGGCCCGGAAGCAAACCCTTTAGCGTGACAAATATTGTATGCAGTTTATTCGGACAATTTCCATACTCTATGCTGCACAAATTTTCCCTACGTTGCAATTTTCTGCTCAAGTGTTTGCTGTACTGAAATATGGAAATTAGTTCCCGAGACGAATTATTTAGAATTTTTAACTAAGGAGCATTCGTCATAGAGCTTGTTTCAACATTCCAGAACAAAAACTCGAAGTGATAATAAACCCCCGAGGACAATGATTTCAGCCTGTGAAGCAAAATTTTAGAAGATGTAGGGACAATCAAGTTACAAAAAATCTATCCCATGTTGATGAACCAATTTTTCTTCATGAGATGTGGAATATACGCTAATAATAAAGCTCATGGAACATTATTTCAGTCTGTGACTGACCAAAATCTTGAAACTCGACATTTCAAAAATCAAAAATATTCAGGCGACGAAAAATTAACCCAATGCTAATGGACATATTTTCCTCCCTGAAATGTGTTATATATCACTAATAATAAACCTCAGGGGACATTATTTCAGCAAGTTATTTCTCAGAATCTTACTTTTTAGAATCTTACTTTTCAGAATCTTTCTTCTCAGATTCCCACTTCTCATATATCGCTAATATTAAAACTCGGGGCGGGGGACATTATTTCAGCCAGTTACTTCTCAGAATCTTTCTTGGGATCTTAATCCTCAGAATCTAATTTCTCAGAATTCTATATCTCAGAGTCTTGATACTTGAAATCTTATCTCAGAGTCTTGATACTTGAAATCTTACTTCTAATATATTGCTAATCTTAAAACCCAGGGGCACATTATTTCAGCCATTTACTACTCAGAATCTTACATTGCAGAATCTTAAAATAGACATTGAAAAAAATTGAGAAAAATCAGGTGTCGAAAAAATCCACCCTATACAAGAGGATATACATTTTTCCATATACTATGTAATATTGGGTTAAGAATGAACTCTGTAGAATATCATTGTAGCCTGTTATGTCGGATTCTTAAAATGGACAATTAAGGAAAATCATGCAGCAAAAACATCTGCCTCGTGTGCGTGAACCTGTTTTTCTTCTTAAACCTTGTTAGTGATAATTAGATTCGGTTTTCAGACCTGGACTCGGCACTCCATCTAAAGCTCAAAGTCACCGAGGATTTAGAGTTTTTCATTCTCCAAGATAGATTCTCTTTATAAACAATTGGTCTGTGCTATGTTATGGAAACGTGGCGGGGATGGTGTGGAGATGGTTGAAACAATGAACAAGAATCAGCATCGAAATATGTCGGACAGAAAACAATGGAAAGAGTTGAAGAGAAAAAAAATTGTTAGCCAGGAACGATTGAGAGAAATTTAGGTAGTGAGACGTTGAATGAATAATAATATGAGAGATATAAAGAAATAGGAAATTGGGTGAACTAAGATTGGAAACAAGCGGGAATTTGGGTCAAGACGAATCGGACAAAGAAAAAAATCATTGCATCTGGGTCAACCACAGGAAGCTCTACTCACATCACAGCTGCCACATCTCCGAAGCGTAACACATGAATGATTGAACTGCAGTGGTCTGCACAATTTTCGGTGAATTAACCTCACCACAAAGACATGCTGATATACATAGGCCAACGGAGCTTATTCGTTAAATAATTTCATTTTAAAGGTCGTTGTCTCACCACCGTCTGCATTTACTTTCCACCTTCGTCTTATCTATTTTGATCTTTATCTAATGGATTCTCATCTTGATCACAGTTTTTTTTAACAGATTTTCGACTGGTTGGTTTGCATTGCCAGGTGTAGAGAGTTTACTCCAAATCTCCGAAATCTTTTCTCCACAAAACAATCAGTTGACTTATAAAACCAAGTAAAACCAACCCAATTTTCCGAATACTAGCTTCACACAGGCATTTACATTAACAGTTACACGCACAAACACACACATATATGTACACGCACACAGAGACACACACATACACACACGTATATATATATATATATATATATATATATATATATATATATATATATATATATATATATATATTTATTTATATATATATATATATATATTTATATATATATATATATATATATATATATATATATATATATATATATATATATATTAAATGACGATGGGAAAACATTTTCCTTATAATTTATTCTATTAAATAATTTATTTTACTGACTAGTTTCGACTAACGTCGTTATCAAAGTTTTCAATTCAAATGGAGCGTTTTCTTCCAATTCATATTGTTGCGTGATAAAATTACTTTGAGACCGAGTCGAAGCGATTCAATAGAATAAATCATTTAGAAGAATGAATTATTTTAAAAATATTTTCCAACACTCACTCAATCCCTTTACCTCGCTATATAAACTGTCAGGCTCAGCTAATATCTATAAATCTACTTATATATCAATGAACACACGCACACACGCATATAGACACACACACACACAGATATACTGACGTGCGTGAGCATGCACACTTATATGTATAAATAATAGTTTGGAAAGAAATTTTGTATTTTTTGCCGATCGCATGAAAACACTGATATGTAAACCATCTTAACTCAATTCGTCAATGACATGATATCATTCATAATGAAAAACAAACGAGCAAGCAAACAAAAATACCGATTACCTGAGTTTTTGTTGGGTGAATCTTGGATTTGAATGCTAGTAATAGATTAAATATCTGGCACTACACAATCTTACCCCTGTCTTCTGCTCTATTCTACTGGATGTGATTATAAGCTAAGTGACTATCTAGTGATCTACACAAACACACACACACACAAAATAAAAACAAACTCGATTACGCACACAAATTCATGCAGACTCAAACGAATCTGCTCTCTCTCTCTCTCACACACACATACACACACACACACACACATATATATATATATATGTATAGGTATATACATTAGAGGAGCCGCTCGATTGCTTTATATCAGAGGTCAACAAATCTTTTTTCGATGCTGGTCGGATAAGAAATGTTTCATGTCTTGCAATGTAGATAAGAAATAAAACAGTAAGATTTGTTAATGTTTTTTTAGGGAACTGACACCAACCTCCACGTACCATCAATCAATAAGAAATGTGGAGTTCTTCCTTTTTTCCACTTCTAGAACAGATACCAAAGCAAGAATATTTAGTATTAGAAAAAACAGGTATAAAGCATCAATTTGTTTCGGGCCACTTTTTCTTGAATTCTTCAATATGGAATGCAAGGGAAACAACTCGAATCTAACTAGGCAAAAATGGAACTAAAATACAAAAGTACTGAGAGTAAAAAAGACGGCAATCTGCAAGTTATTGTTCAATCCCGATTCCAAGCAAAGGTCGTAGAACGTGAAACAAAGTTTTTTATTTTATTTTTGTAACCATTTGTAGAGTGCTGTCACAAAATGGAGAGACAAGATAGAAACGTTTGCTGGTAAGACATGGTAAATTTAAATGCAATCACACTCATCATGGAGGCGATGGGAAAGGCTTTTATCCAGCAGTGGACTCATATAATCAAATAATCAACCATTATAGTTTTTTTCTGCTGGACAAAGGCCTTGCATTTCTCTTTAGACGACGGCTGTAATTGCTCTTAACTCTACCATGTACATCGGCATACTTCTCTATCTGGCCACACCATCCTTTGTCTGGCCTTTTCTTACTACTTTCATTGTTCCACGGGTACGTATTAAATAATTTTTTTCTCTATCCGTTTTCATTTCTTCCTGTCAATTGTCCAGCTCATCTCCATTTTCCCGCTTAATCATTCATCCATCTAGTTAATACACGTTATATAAGTATTCATAGTATGTTCAAATTTCGACCATTACTGTTTTATCATATTTTCTTCAATTTTATTTCATTTATTTTTTAATCCCCACTTAACTCAGAATATTGAACTACTGCAATGGTAAAGAGGGTGGATTGGGGAAAAAAAATCATTGAAACAAAATATGTTTAGTTGGAAAATAGATTGCTTCAAATGGTAGGTAGGATATTACTATCTACAAACCTAATTTGTATATGGAAGGGTCCGCGGTTACAATCAGCGAACAAAGAGAATGAAACTTTTCATTATAAGAATAGATTTCTTCTATCCTGTTCCTTCCTAGGACTCATGTCGATCTCTTTCTATCTGTTAGAGTTATCCCTTGCATTGCTCTTTCCATAGCTCTCTGTTCAATTCTGAGTTGTTTTCAAGTCCGTTTTGTTACTCTTCCTGTGCGTCATAGTTGGTGTATTGCGTTCGTTGTACATTGTACGTATAAGCCTCTTGAGCTTATTTGTAATACATAGGCGAATAATATTTTTTCAGACGTATACAAAGCTTAGTTTAGTACATTTAGCTGTCTGAAGAAGAAAATGAAAATTATGTTGCATCAAACTTACAAGTTTAGTGGTCCTGTCGTAATTCCAGTCTTGAAAATAGGTATTTCAAATCCAGCTTTTATCTGAGCTTGAAAACCGACCGTTTGCACCAGGAATCGTCATCAGTCTCTTGGCGTCAGTTTTTGAACTTAAACCATCCCCGATTTTCGCCAGATCTCTAGGCGTCTTGAAGCCAATACTTTCTGAAATTGTCTAGCTCATTTTGTACATTTTGTTTTATGCAGGACAGAATTTTGCATATGATATTTAGAGATCTACGTTGTGAGCTGTGATGTCCTGTGGTTATCTGACATTCTTGCAACATGACCAGCCCATTGCTATTTGAGTTGTCTGGTGGATTTATTGATATTTGAGCCCCCTGTTTGTTTTCTGATATAACGTACCGTCACATTATCTCTCCATATGAGGTTGGGGATGATTCTCTCCGTTGCACGTTGTATAGTTCTCAGTTTGAAGGTCTATATTTTTGGTTAGGTTCCAGGTTTCCGCTTCATACGCAAAAAAATCAGCCTTGTGGCTCCAGTTGATTGTTCATGGGTGTGAAAGGTGATGGAGCAATCAACGGCACAGAAAATGGACTAAGCAACCCAGCTTGATACCTCAAGAGAGACAGTTTGCATTCGCTTTGCCCTAATGTCCTTGGGCAAAGCATATATCCTTCTCTTTCCCCCCTACCACCACGCCATGGATCAACGAAGCAAAGTGGGAATGATCATCACTCCAATGTTTGGGAAGGCTTATGTCCAAAAAGTGTATACGAGTTAGACGTGGTGGCATGTAATAAGGTGGATGGTTTGTTTTCTCTATAATTTCAGAGCAAAATGTGATAAATGAAACAGTGAATGGAAACTTTATTCTGAGGATTTATAATCACACGTTGAGCTTACTTTCTGACACCTGTTTGTTTTCAGATATAACATTCTTTCTTATGATCTGCCCGAGGGATGTTGAGCATGATTCTTTCAAGTGCATGTTGCATGGTTCACAGTTTGAGAATCAGTCTTTTGGTTCTGGTTCGAGCTTCATACGCAACGATTAATGAGGCTGCGTTTGATTAATTATCGATATGGTAGAGTTGATACGTGTAATATAAGCCAAAGACTGACCCTCAGGATGAGAGCCAAGCAATGCACACATGAGAGAATCATGTTCAGCATCGCATGGACAGATCATAAGATAGAACAGTATATTAGAGGGAATAAAAACAAAACAGGAGTCAGAAATATGATAAAAAAACTCAACTATCAATAGACAGGCCACTTTGCAAGAATGGCAGACAACGTGGAATCCCAGAGATCATAAGCGAAATGTAGCTGGAAAATATGAGATGGCATGACGAACTTGACAAGTTCAGTAAGTTTCAACTCCGCGACTGCATCATCAACGATAGAGAGGTGTGGTTAATCTTGGGGTATGTATATGCCTAAAGACAGAGGCTAAATTGATGATGATGATGATGATGATGATGATGATGATGATGATGATGTGAAAAATGGTATCAGTCCAACGATCACGCCTTCTTTCTTGTAATGATGTTCTCTTACGAATTCATCTTATTTTGAGCCAATCTGTATCAAGAGTGGGTTGGCGTTTGAGTGTGTTCGCCTTATTACTGCATATGTTTAAGTTCGAGTGTGTGTACGTGTATGTGCTTGTGGTGTGTGCATGCGTGTCTTTAAATCTATCTGAGCGAGTGTTCATCAACGCGTGTATATATTTACACGCTGAGGAGACTTCATTTTTTTTTCTTCTCCTCCTGGTGTTTTTATTTATTCATAGTAATTTTGGAATTTCGGGGATGGGCAAATATTTCATTTGCTATTCTTTATCGATATTTTCCAAATTTTTGTATCATTTTAATCCATTAAAGTTTCATTTGAGTCATTTCATTCATTCACTTGTTTTCTTTTTTCCTGCTTATTTTAATAGATAATGCTTTTGTATTTATCTATGTTAATCTATCTGTGGAATTCAAGGTTGTTTATTGCGGGTGGATTATCATATTGCATCATGTTCCCCGGGATATATTGACATAGATAAAGATAAGATAATGTGTAGGAGGTGTAGAAGAAAGGAGAAAAAATAAGCATAAGAAGGATATATATATATATATATATATATATATATATATATATATATATATATATATAAATATATATATATATATATATATATATATATATATATATATATATGTAGAGAGAGAGAGAGAGAGTTGGAAGAGAAAGAGAGTTGCATTGTACAAAAAAATATCAACAATAACGAAGGAAAGAAACAATCTGACAAACGAAGGAAGAGTGGAAAGGAGAGAAAGGGAAATATAAAGAAAAGAAAAACGAATGGAGAGAAAAATAGAGTAAATAGGGTAATAACAAAGAAATAACCGCTGAAAAAAAAGAGATAACAGTGAAAAAAAGAGGGAAAGCTGAAAAGGAAAGAAAAGTAAAGCAAACAGAGAGAGAAGGAGACAAAACCACGAAGAAAGAAAGATAGAAAGAGAGAAAGAAAGAATGACAGGTCGGAACATGAATCATCATTAGAATTGTAAAAAAATTCATGGATATATTTTAATTTCTATGAGAAGATTTTTTAGAAAATAATCACACATACTGGAAGTGTTCATTATTTCAAATTGTGAGTGGGAGATATTTCTATCGAAGGAATTCAAGTGGATGAGTCCATTGCTACCGACTTAGAAACAGAAAAATGACGCTATCTATTATATAAGTAGACTAACTATAGTAGGGCAAAAATAGTTAAGCTGCAGCCGAGCAGTAAATGTCCCTAAGTGTAAATCATACACTAATTGAATATAGGTATCCAACTACGTCCGTCAGTTAATTTTGAAGAAAAAGGGGCAAAAATCTAAAATAGCTTTTAGCGGTTGTTTTGTACCATTATAGAGGTAGCACGCAATGTTTCCCTTTCTCTCCTATAGTGCAGCCTCTTGCATTTCTATCTGCACCTACCTCTGAAGACTCAGCCTAACTTATCATCATCTCCATTTTGGAGTCTCGAAACGCTGAAAACATTTGTCATACAAATTGATGGGAATTGCATTTTTTTGCTTCAAACCACTTCAGTTTACGAAATGTTTTTCACAAGAATTCTCTATATCTGCTGGGGGTAATCGTGTTCACTAGGAATGGGGACGGAGAAGGAGAAATGATTGTTGGAAAAATAAAGATAAAAGTGAGAGAAAGATAGTCAAGACAGAAAGAGAAAGAGAAAGAAAGAATGAAAGAATGAATTTTCAAAGAAAGAAAAACAGATAAGGTTTCAAAAAGAACCTTGCGATAGAGGGCGTTAGGAGAGAATAAATAATGAAGGAGAATGATTTGAGAGATCCATGTGAAGAAAGAAAGAAGAAGAAATGAAAGAAGTGAGTGGGGGATAAAGGAAGAACGCAAAAATTCTGGAAGACTGGCTTTCAGACAGAACGTTAAAAAAACAATTAAAAGGAAATATGAGAAGTCAGAAAGAGAAGGGAAGAGATATATAAGAAGCAATGAATTTAGGATGCAATGCACAGGAAAGATTTTTAAAAAAAGAAAGAAAAGAAGAAAGAGAAGAAAGGGGGGTGCAAGAAAGGAAGATTTAATTTGTGCAAACAGAGAAAAAGGAATTAACGTGTAAAGAGAAATCTGAAATGGAATGCAGGTTACAGAAGATAGATAATAGAAATGAAGAAATACTTTACTAAAAGTGAGAAATGACACACATAAGGATATCTATATACTCGTCATCATGGTTAATAATTGAACAACTGCAGCGTCAAAATATGAAGTCATGTAAAAAAAAAAATCCATAATATGGTCAGAATATATTCTATTCGTAACACCGTGGCGTCTTCCGCTGGGGTGATAGAAAAAAAGTAAAAAGAAGTCACAAATTTTTGTTTTCCAAAAATAAAAATAAACTATTTGAGAAAGGTTTAATGAAGTACTGATGCCGTCTTTCAAATTTGTTGACAAAACGGTATGGCCAGAAGCAGTGGAAAACGCAATAACACCACCACACGCACAAATTGAAAGAGATAGAATACTTCGCCACCACCTTAGGTAGCTATGGTTGTTCAATACATATATTTTGATATAAAAAGACAAACGAATGGTAAAGAATGAACTATGATGGAGAGGACAAAAATGAGGAAAGATACAGGATAAGGACAAACATAAAAAAAGAGACAGAAGATAGGAAGTAATAAGAAAAAGAAGATACAGAGAAAGGAAGACAAGACAAGATATGCTACATAGGCCCAAACTCTACTCTGACTGAAGCTTATATGGCCCAGCTATTACAAGTTGGAAATATTTTAGCTTTTGTACAAGTGATACATTCACAGATAGAAAAAGACAACTTTTTCAGTCACGAGACCAAATTAAAAAAAAAAGAAAATGAATGAGAAAAACAGTTTTGTTTATCTGAAAGAGATCTATATCTGGCCATGAAAAGGTACTGAATGATACAGTATCTAGATATTTTCTTGATAAATAGTACGAAAATCTACTTAACTCTTGATATAATTTGTGACTATCCTAGATATGGACTGGAAAAAAAATTATGTGGTCCGTAGGAGAGACGGTTGATTCTTTATAACTCCTCCAATGGGGTTAAGATAAAATTGTAAAAGCCTCCTCAGCAGCCTTAAAGGTTTCTAATTTTTTGTCATTGTTGTTACCTTGGGTGAATGTTAACATGACAGTAAGAGTTTGACAAAAGAATATTATGTTAGACGAACGAAATGAAGCAAGCAAGAAAGTTGGCCTTCGCATGAAACAAATGTCATGTACACCATACATGTTTCGGACGAAGAAACAAGGATCAAAATCTAAAATGCTGGAGAAAGTAGACCACTACATCTGCGTAAGACAGCGAGTCTCCATGAATCCATCGGAAGGAGAAATAAAGCGAAGAATCATTCTAGATTGGCAAGCTCTCAGTAGAGTAAGCTCATCTTTCAATAACAAGGAAATCCCATTAGTCCTGAAAAGAAGGGTATACAATCGATGTATCCTACCGATATGTGTCACGTATGGGGCTGAAACATAGGACCTTGCTGAAAGTTTAACCCTTAAACTGAGAACCACGCAACTTGCACTGCAAATAATGCTCACCCTCCCATAAAGAGACCATAAGACAGCACAGTATATCAGAGGAGAGACGGGAGTCCGAGACTGTTATAGAAACTGTCATAAAACTCAAATGGCAATGTGCTGATCATGTAGCAAGTACGTCAGGCAACAGCTAAGAATCATATCACACGGAGTGGATCTACAGAGATCAGGTGCAAGGCAGTGGCCAACAGAAAGTAAGATGGCGTGACGAGCAAGATAAATTCCGAAAGTTCTGGCTGTGCGATGATGGAGAGGTCAGTCGAATTTTTGGGAAGGTCTGTGTCCAACGACGGATGCTAACAAACTGATGATGATGCAGCTGTTACTAATGATGATGATGATACGTGCAATGTAGAACAGGGTGCGATCACTTGAAAGGAAAAATTGCTGAAACACAAACACACACACTCACACAATCACACACACGCATGCACGCGCACACACACATATATATGTATATATATATATACATATATGTATATATATATATATATATATATATATATATACACGCACGTAAGCATATGCATGTATAAAAAATGTATACATATGTTTACTCATCCATACAGTGTTACGAATTATGCTTGCAAAGCTACATCAATAAGTCCGTAGCCTAAGGATTAGATGAAAATTTTCCATCCTACACAAAAATATTAATTTTACGGCATCTGGAAACAGTCACATCTTCATATCCTGTTCAATTCAGTAATCAGTATAAATAGGGACGTAGGTAGAGTTCTGGTGACCCTTGGGTTCAAGAAGCACTCTCTCCAAATATTCTGTACCTTGTTTTCAACACAGGGGATGCGGACCCACTTTGGGCCAACAAAGTTATTACGTAGGCGGACCTTTAGAAAGACTGGGGTGAATAAGAAATTTCATTTAAATAAACTGGGTCCCTGGCGATAAAAAGTTTCAAAATCACCGATTTAGTGAAATCTGATGAAATTTGCATCGCTCACAGCGCAAGTAATAGATAATTAATTATCAATGAAGGCAGTGATGTAGGTAGAGATTTGTGGGCCCGGGTTGGTGGTTTTGCCCCTTGAGGGGCCCTCTCAAACATTGAGAGAGAGAGAGAGAGAGAGAGAGGGAGATATCTCATTGCTTAACATTAGTAAAAATGCAGTTGGTGACAAAAATTGTTTTTTCTAGATTGAAAATCACCCTACTCCTCCTTCAGCTACGCCGCTAAGTATCAATCATGAACATGTTTCATCATCATCATCATCATCATCATCATCAATATCATCATCATCAGTCTTTTAACGTCCGTCGTTGGACATAGACCTTCCCCAGGATTTGCCACACTTCTCTATCATGGGCGTCGCTGAGCTAATACTTCCTAAACTTGTCTAGCTCGTCTCTCCATCTAATATTCTGCCGATCTCGGTTGCGCATGTGATCTCAGGGGATCCATGTCGTGAGGTGTGATGTCCATCGATTGTCTACCATTCTTGCAACATGGCCAGTCCACCGCCATTTTAGATTTTTAATGGATTTTATGATGTCCCTGATTCGTGTCTTTTTTCAAAAGTGCTGTGCTCTCTTGTGGTCTCTCCCTGTGAGGCCCAGCATAATTCTTTCATGTGCACGTTGCATGGTTCTCAATTTACGGGTTTGTCTCTTGGTTAGGTTCCATGTTTCAGCTCCATAAGTGACTAGTGGGAGGATGCATTGGTTATACACCCTTCTCTTTAGGATTAATGGGATCTTCTTATTTTTGAAGGTTAAGCTAGCTCTGCCAAAGGCATGAGACTTAAACAGAAGTAACGCTTCAATTTTTTGATTGGTCTGGCTACCTAGCTATCTAAATATGAACAGGCCAAACCAATTGGGTTACATACCCACTAAATAAATATCCATCCCTTATCAAGTCTGAAAAAAAACAACTTTGTTTTTTTTTTTTTTCAAGATTCGGTCTTTTTACTGATCACTGCCCAACAGGGGGCGGGGCAGGGATAAATTACTCATTCATCAATCATCCATTTCTCCATTTTTTTTTCGATTGATCACGAAGACATGGAGGCAAAAGACGTTGGTCACGTAGCAACTTCTATTTAATGACCAACCAGACATGTATAGTATATAAAATTTCAATCGAAATTCAGCTGATAACTGCGTCGGACTACGGACTTATTGATCCATCCATGTAGACAAGACAAATCTTATCGAGGGACACAAAACTGAGAAGAAAAAAAGAAATACTCAATTATATTGACCTGATAGATAATTATGGCGTCCAAAAAATGATTTTTGAATGAAGGAAAATACGAAACATAAAAGGAACGTGTTAGAAAAATAGAAAAGCGAATAAAATAAAGAGAAGTAACTATTTCTACAGAGGATTGAATGCAACACATTTTGAAAGGGTTGCAATGCGAAAGGAAAGAAGAAGGAATTCAAAAGGGAAGTTATTAAAAGAATGAATCACAAAGAATATTGATAATGAAAGAATAACAAGTGCTAAGAGAGGAGGAAGAAAGAGAGAAAGAAAACAAACACAGAAGAAATCGTACGAAGATACTTGTATTCCATCGCATATCGATTCAGATAAAAAAAACTGCATGATTTATCATTACAAAGATTCATCATCAGCCGAAGCCTTTTAGCGTCCGTTGATTGACTCAGACCTTTCCCAAGATTCGCCAGACTTTTCTATCATATCAACCAATATTTCCTTGACTTGTTTAATTCGTTATACCATCTCATACTTTGCCAATTTCGCATGATCTTTAGGAGTCTTCGTTATGAGTCAAGATGTCCAGCGGTTGACTGACATTATCGCAACATAGCCAGCACATTGTCAATTGAGTTTTCTAAGTGTTCCTATGTTATCCCTGACTTTAACCTTTCCTCCAATACACTTCGCTGTCTAGTGATTTTTCCATGTGATATTAAGTATGGTTTCCTCAAGTGTACATTGCATGGTTCATTTTTTGAGCGTCAATCTTTCGGTTATGTTCCATGTTTGAGCTCTGTAGGTGACTATCAAGAAGATGCATTGGTTGTATACCCTTTCTTTTTAGGATCGATGGAATTTTCAGATTCAATTGGCGTTATTTATAATCCTAATTTAAGCAGCATTCCTTGCCACTCTTCAATGAAATATTTCGATTAAAAATCTATCCCTACCATATGTTAATGAAATATAACGATACAAAAACAATCCCTGCCATTCTTTAATGCTAGGGGATCCGAAACATTGATTAAGCGTGTGGCACGGAATAACATGGATTTTTTTTATGTTTGAGAACTACTTGCATCAAATGGCTGGAAATGTCAGGTAGTGGCAGGGATAAGAGCAGGTCATCAATAAAAACAACAGACTTGCACTGTTTGATTGATTTGGGGTAAGCTTTTCTTGCTGGCAGGCGGTGTGCCGTAAACATGTCAAGTAAAAATCGTCTCGAAGTGTTCCGTTGTTGTTGAGGTTCACTTTCGACAACACCTACTCAATATATATAAACTTATCATCGTGACACTGGGAAACGACCTTGGACGCCGAGAGAGTGAGATCGTTCCTGTGCAACGACCCCCCCCCCCACCTTGGAAAAAATCAACGCACAGGTTGTCAACATATCTAGATTAATATAACTGTTTTTTTTTTTTTAATTTTATCCTCAAAACCGTTACATAGTCAACAACTCGAACAAGAAAATAGTTTCAATAAGATCTAATTCTTTGTAAAACATAGAATCCTTTGAAAGGTTTACATAAATTACATGAGAGATGTTGAAAATATTTGACAGAAATGGCATACATTTTAAACAAAATTGCTTTATAAATGCTCTTTCTCTCTCTCTCTCTCTCTCTCTCTCTCTCTCTATCTATCTATCTATCTATCTATCTATCTATATATATATATATATATATATATATATATATATATATATATATATATATATATATATATATTGGTTGGGTTATCCTAAAAATATCTGCGTTATTTGTTAATCATTTTCTGAGTCAGACACTGCAATCTTCTTAATTTTCAGTTCGATGTTTTTTGTTTTCTTTCTTGACTTTAAGCTTTTATATCTTGTCACTTATTCATGAGTTTAAACTTTACTCGCAACAGAAATTTCCAATAATTAAAATTACGTTAACACTACACAATTCATGATCACTGCTTGACTTCTTACTATTGAACAATGTTTTTAAGATTGACAACCTCATAACCACGAATAGTAATGAATATTTCTAATGCAAAAAGGAATTTATTTAGAATTTTCTCTTGAGTTTAAAGTTTTGTGGAGCGTTATACATATATATATATATATATATATATATATATATATATATATATATATATATATATATATATATATATATATGTGTGTGTGTGTGTGTGTGTGTGTGTGTGTGTGCATATATATATATATATATATGTTATATATATATATATATATATATATATATATATGTGTGTGTATATCTATATATCATCAGTTGCAAGTTCGATTCTTGCAGCAGCCCTATTTTCTTTGATTGTTTATTCTATTTATGTTGTCTAGACCAAACGATAGATTTGTCGTGTAATAACGGGGAATCATTTCAAATAGAATTTCAATATGATAAAACATTTCTATTGATATTCGGACTATCCTCATCTTGGTTGTTTTTCCTACAACGTTTCGGCTGTTGCACTTTACAGCCTTTGTCAGGTATCATTTGTATCACATGGACACATAGCGCAGTGGTTACAGCATCAGACAAATTACTGTAAAGTAATCTGATTGTTCTAGGTTCGATCCTAGTGTGAGACAATATAACAATACTACTAACGCTAAGAGGGGAGTACGGTCAATATACCCCCGTCGGATAAATAAAGGGTTCGGTTCGTTACTTCCCAAAATCTACCAGATGATACCTGACGAAGGCTGTAGAGTACAACAGCCGAAACGTTGTAGGACAAAGAACCAAGATGAGGATGATCTGAATATCAATAGAAATAATAATAATACCTCATCTAAAAAATTCTCAGATGTACTAATAATAAAACATATTTACCATATATATCTATGAATGTGCAATATAATTTTGAAACTTTATTTGCGATGTCTTCCGCTAATATACGGTGAATATATAATTTGGCCTACACAGTGTTAATGGAATAAACTTTCGAAGAAAATTGGTTGCTGCAAGAACCGAACCTGTCATTGATAGGATAACCGTTTTAACGTAGCCTCACCCATAAGAATGAGTTTAACAACAGGAAAAACGACCAAGACGCAAATATCTGCTTCATTCCAAAGTTCTCAACTTGTTCATTCACTAACCATGTGTGCTCTATTGTTTCCAAGTACGAACAATTTCATTATCTAGAAATGGATGTATAATCTGTTAGAAATGTTTCTGATACGTGTGTGTATATATATATATATATATATATATATATATATATATATATATACTTTCTTTCATTGTATCTGTCTCTGATTGATCGCTGCCACCGTCTGTTCATCAGTATGATTTTTAGAAACAAGTTTTATTAAATTCAGATCAAAATAAATCAGTCAAAACCTAAAACAGTCAATTGCTTTGTTTTTTTTTCCAACTCCAATTCTTCAACTTATTCATAACAACTAACATTTGACAGCCGAAATTAAATTGTTTTGTGTGAAAAAATATGTAAATCAAGAAAAAAAAACCCTCATCGTCAGTAAAGCACAAAAGAGATGAACTGTTTTCTCCACATTCTTTGATATCGCAAATTAAATTCCACCATCCTGATGCCCTCCAGGAATTCATTCATTCAAGAACACCTGTTCACGTTCGTGTTCTGCTATACCAGTACACCAGCATATCTAAATTCAAGCCAAATCTATTGTGTTGTTTAAGATTCCAACAAACATTGTATCATTTATCGGTATGTCTTTCATTATATTATCACTGATATATGTCATTATTTATCTCAGTATATTACACCTCGGTGAAGATTTGAAGTTTTCTGTCTATTCATGAATCTATCAATCAATCTATCTATCTATATATATATATATCAATATATCAATATATGTATATCAATATCAATATCAATATCAATATATATATATATATATATATATATATATATATATATATATATATATATATGTATACTTTAACCACGAGTCTATTTCTTTATTTTCTGTTCATCGCCATTTTTTGCTCACTGCCGTAGATAATTCGATTCGAACAAGTATTTAGTCCCTAATAATGTCTTCCCTTATTCACACACGCATATATATATATATATATATATATATATATATACATATATATATATATATATATATATATATATATATATATATATATACGTATATATATATATATATATATATATATATATATATATATATATATATATATACGTACGTATGTATATATATGGAATGAACAATAGGTCTGTAGTCTAACAATGTTATTAGGTAAATTTCGATCCGAAATTTTCACTGTATAACTCAAGTTCAATGTGATTGATGGTAAATTATTAGGTTAAATGCAATGGAAAACAAGGGGATAATGTCTGAAAATATCTGCAGAGTAAAATAATTTCATTTTCATCAATATATTATGTACATATAGATAAATATTTATGATCATTAAATGCGTTGAATGATCTCCCGTTGCTTCTCGGTCAGATTCATTCGTTCATTCTATACCCCTGTCTGTCTCTGTCTCTATCTGTTTCTATTTTTCTCTGTCTCTCTCTCACTTTCTCACTCTCTCTCTCTCTCTATATATATATATATATGTGTGTGTGTGTGTGTGTGTGTGTGTGTTCATTACTCAATACGTAACTGTCGCATTGAAAAAGACGAAAAAGACCAAGAATCAGCAAGATGCAAATTTTGGTTGAAAGCACTTCTTTCAGCTTTTGCAGAACTGGCTGCTGTTTAGCTCAATGGTAGGAGCATTGCAACATTGAAGCAATCACTATGTTTATATATGTGTGCAAGGACAGAGAGGCATTACGTTAGGTATTGATGTTCTGCAGAAAAGTTTCTTTTCCAAAATCATCTCTGTCTCTGTCTGTCTGTCTGTCTGTCTGTCTGTCTGTCTGTCTCTCTCTCTCTCTCTCTCTCTCTCTCTCTCTCTCTCTATATATATATATATATATATATGTATATATAAGAAAACAATAATTATATACACAACAATATGTATTAATGTATTACCTAGATCTTAGTTCAGAAAAGTTCTCAACACAATTAGTAGTGTAATTATGAAATGAGATTTTTTTCAATGGCTTATTACAGGTTGTACATTTACAAGTGAAACAGAATGTACAATCTGCAATGAGCCATTGAAAAAATCCTCATTCATTATATATATGTATATATATATCTATATATATATACATTTTCAAAATCTTATCTTCATAACGTAGGTAGTTTTGTTTCTATAAACACACCAACCTACAACGATTCTGAACAGTTTTTGTTACATAAATTCTGTATTCCACAAAACCTGTGCACAATTGTCTATTCCAACTTGACACAGATGGACAGTAGCAACGATTGTATGAGACTTTTCATTAGGACACTTTGTATTCAATGCAGAAGGCTGCTTACATTTTCAATATTAATTGAATTTTTATTCGTTATCCTTTCTGTTTTGAAGCCTGTTTCTTGTGTATGAATAGAGGTTCGCTTATTTGAATGGATGAAATGATTATGGAGACATGCAACGTGGTACGTTTGACTGTAGCACTTCAAAAAATGGCAGACATTTTGAGTCAACGGTTGTTTTTGGGGTTTTTTTTGTAAAATATTACCGAAATTGCAGAATTGTTTTGTAGGTTTTTCCAGTCCTTTATTTGCCACAACACAATGTTACACAGACTGCTATCATAGGTCTCTTCAGGTTTTTTTTAAAGTTTTTATAGCTGACTGGCTGGCTAGGTATGTATATATCATGCGTAAAGGCCACATCAATAAAGCTAAAAATCTAAAAATTTCAACCTGTATTCTTTAGTATTAAGAAAATTAGTCTTTGCTTTTTTAACCCCCTACCCTCACAAATTGCTTTTTACTTCAGGGTTCGAATAGTAATATTAGTCTATTCTAAATTGGTTCCTTAGTTTGAGTCGGGCAGCATTTTCGTTTTGTTTTGTTTTTTCATTGCTTAACAATGCGAGAGAGGGAACTTATTCATTGATCAACTCATATTCCAATTGTTAAATTCATCACCCCAAACATGTCATTCTGCTGAAAGATGTTGGTCATCTGACAGTCTATATTGAGTGACTAATTATGCATGTTTCTCAGATGATCACTCCAATCGAAACGTTCTCTTGAACTTAGGTAATTGGGTTCAACGTGAACTTATCAGTCGGCATTCAAACATTTGTAATTGTCACCTAGCTCGACACTGGAAATAACTAGAAAGCACTTACAGATTTATCATTTTTGCAAAGCGATATAGACTAACATTGAAAAAAAAAACAGTTCAGATATAGTTACTATGAAGATGAGATGATTGCGTTTCAAATTTCTATTTTTTGAACTATTGTTTAGCTTTTCTGAAAATATGGTAACTAGCTTTCAATCGTAAAGAAACGAAAACTTCGTTTGATCCGTCTCAAAATTCAATCAATCGTTCGTTTGTCCATGGTGCACCCTGTTGCACAAAGTTATTGGTATTCATTGAGAAATCTTGGATATACGCACAAGACTGTGAATTCCAATTGGCTCTTCCGAATTACTGAATAGAATTCCCAGGGAAAACATGAATGAATGCATACAAGTAGCAGATGAAATAAGGATATTTCATCCGAAGAAAATTCCCAACCTACTTCCAAATTAAATCAATCCTTTCTGAGTCTATGGCCGATCTTTCAACGAAATGAGATTGGAATGCATTGATAAATTTTGGAGACATTGTGTAGATAGTCATGAATGAATACATAATATTAAATGAAAAAAAAAAGCAACAGTTTCTCAATCAAAAACAAATTCTGGATCACCCAAAAATTGGAATAATTTTCCCTTTGCACAACTTCATACCTAAGAATGATGTAATTCATAAGGAACTTTTGGACATTGTGTTTGGACAAAGGCAGGGGCAGATCGTATTCTGGAGAGATTGTTAACGGCAAAGAAAAAATTATTTATAACGGAACAAATTGTGGCTAAGTTCAGTAGAGCCATCAACATCTTGGAGTCTACAGGAGGGAAATTGCCAAACTCCACGTGAAGTTGGAAGTTTGGATTGAACTTTTTTTTGCACTGTAGAAAAAAAGAACGAACACCTAATTTAAAGGATTAAACTCTTCCCAGTTTTTCTAAATCGTCGAATGCAACCAGTCCGATTTATAAGATAAGGATTTTCATTACTGTAATTTGAAATCGCAACTAAGTGATCGGTCGGCAGCTCTCTTACCGACTGAGTCGACCTGAAAGGTGTAACGAAAAATTTTGTTTCACAATACACAAGAAAATAGAAGCCAGGTTCATGATTGTGTTTGTTGATATTCAAAATGAAAGTTTACTATGGATCGCTTCAACGGAAACAAAGTATATTAACTGTACAGGACTACAAATTGCAATGGGCTCTTCTGAGTTACGGCATAGAATTATGATTTGGGTTGTCGTTCCTATTTTTGATCTTGCAGTCATCCATAGCAATAGAAACGATGGTCAAAATAGAAAGTTGTATAAAAATGAATACAAAATAAAAAAAATAGAATAAAATAAAAAGGTAAAATCCAGTCAGATTTAATAAAATAATGTAATACAATGCCTCATCGTATAATAATGAAAACATTTGGTTAGTCACTCAATAAAAACTCTCTCTTTAGGCAGCATGCCGTGTTAGGGGTGATGAATAAAAAAAATTGAGGAAAAGGGGGCGATCGATGGATACGTTACTTGTGTTAGGCAGAGATTACGTCTGAATCAAAAGAAAGGAGAAAAAAAAAAAACAAAAAAAACAGCAAAAACCCAAGACTGAACATTTCTGGGCACAAAGTAAGGGACTAAGAAAGCATACACCAGTATTGCTAATTGAGTCCCAACTAAAATCGGATGTAGCTGGGGAAATACAAGATATACAGAATATACATTTCTTTTGGAAATAAAGAGGAGTATTTGTAAGATTTTCAGCCCTCAAGCCTCATTGGTGCGGCTTGTGAGCGTGATACATACGAACATACATACATAGTCATCCATATCAACTTGAAAACAGAGAAAAAAATTATTTTGACGGTTCTATTGACAGCTTAGTGTCAGTTTTGGTGTCGATTTCATAAAAAAAAGTCTTTTTTTACTTACTAGGCCTTAACGCAAACAACAATACTAACGATTCACCTGCCACCTTCGGATTATCACTTGTTCAATGAAACACTCCTTGAATCGATCATATCAAAACTGGAATCATTCTTTTGTAATGGAATACACTATATGATAACGCAACTTTTGCAGGTTCTAAAATCCATATACTTTTTTGTTTCTGAAAGGGATTCCAAGGAAATATTTCTTTTGGGTATAGAGTTTTCTTTATCAGATTTTGATCTCATTCTCCCGGGGTTATCATCACTAACCGCGCGTTTCGTTCCAAGATAACTGTTTTATCTGCCTCTGACACATTTATCTTATATCAACTTTCATAGATATTGGAATTGAACTTATATTTGCGAATGTTCTCTTTCTTCTTCATTCCTTCTTTATTCACTTCTTCCTTTCATTCTTTTTTTTCTTTTCAAATATCAACATCATTTCTTGATTGCTGCTTATCTGCCTCTTTCCATGGTATGTCGAACTGACATTTGGGTTTCACTGAATATGTATATTCATTCTCTTGAAATATTTATATTTCATACTACAGAAAAAAAAAATTATTCGTTGATTTAAAGTGAACTTTATGTTATTTTTCTATCCTTTATTTTATTTCATTTTATTTTCGAATCTTAATATATATATATTGTCTCAAAATATTCAGATTTCATAACAGAGAACAAGAACCATAAGTTCAACAAATCATTCACCGTTCTTATGTCCATAAATTTCCATGCAGCTGTCTCGTTTACGAATAATCTATAATCAGTGATGAGACCGTGTATTGACATAATCAGCTTTCATAGGTGTTGGAAAAGTTTTCTTTTGTCGTATGTCTTCTTCAGTTCTCCCTCATTCACTTCTTCTCCGTATGATATCTCTTATTCGTTAACCTCTTATTTTTATTTGATATATCTATCTCTTTCCTTTCTTCTTAATTGCTGCTTGAAACTGTCTTTTTTCTCCCACTTATTTAGATAACCAACCAACGATTTGACATCTGACTTTAGTGTTTTACATAAGAATATGTATATTGTTTTCTCAAAATACTTATATTCTGATCTTAAGGGAAAAAAATCGTTCGTTGATTTTAGGTACATCTTATGCTGTTTTTGTTTTTGTTTTTTTCAAATTTTACTTTAAAATCTTTATCGTCTCAAAATATATAAATACCGTATTGAGAAAAAATAAAATTAAAAAAAGCAACTTAATCATAGGTATATCAATGAAAAGAAAAAGTGAAATCTTAATTTCATTCACGTCTTCATGATAGGTATTCAGCTAGAATATTCAATTACCCTATTATACACAGGTGGAGCTCTTACTTCGTTCACTCCTACATCGAACGATCTTAATTCAAAATAAGGGAAGACAAAGTAGGAGGTTGACCACTCATTATCCCAGGTGAGACAAAGCATTTTTCAGATCGCATTGGAGCAAAATAGGAGCTCTATCAATACTATGTGTATTCCTTTCATATAGTGCAGAGAAACTGCACTTTGATCCTGGAAGAAATGTAAGGGAGCGACACTTGGATCCTCGGAAGAGCGCCTAGAGACACAACAAAAGTGCTAATCCATACGTAAACTTTCCGCCACTTTTGAATTGTACTACATATATATATATATATATATATATATATATATATATATATATATATATATATATATATATATATATATATATATATATATATATAGATAGATAGATAGATAGATAGATATATAGATAGATAGATAGTGAGACAGAGAGAGAAAGAGAAAGAGATAGAATGGATGAACCTGATGGAGTAACAACCGGAGCTCATATAAAGCATTTTATAACCATATCTATATCTATATCTTTCTATCTCTTTACATATATGTATATGTGTATATATATATATATATATATATATATATATATATATATATATATATATATATATATATATATATATATATATATATATGTATATATATATATATACATATATATATATATATATATATATATATATATATATATATATATATATATACATATATATATATATATATATATATATATATATATATATATATATATATATATATATATATATATATATATATATATCTGATAGTCACCAACGGAGTTCAAACATGGAACCTACCTGAAAAATTGCCCACCCCTCCGAAAACAATGTAAAGTGCACAGGAGAAAATTATGCTTAGCATCACATGGAGAGATCACAAGATATCACAAAATATAGTAGAAAAAATAAAACTGGCGTCAGAAATATCTTAAAATCCACAACAAAAAAGACAAAAGGCAATGGGCTGTATACGTTGCCAGAATTTTTGACAACTGCTGGACATCACAACTCACAAGGCAGACACCCAGAAATCATATGCAAAACAGAAAAAAAAATAATAATACGACAAAATGAAACAGACAAGTTAAAAAATAATAAACCTCCCCGACGCCCATGGTCTGTTGAATCTTGGGGAAGGTGTATGTTTAATGACGGGTGCTAAAAGGCAGCAACTAATGATGACGACGGTGATGATAATAGAGGTACGTGAAAAACCGACTATTGAACACTTATCGATTTGAGCAGAAGTTTTTGTTTATATTTGACCATTTTATTTCATTTCAATCTTTTTTTTCTTCCTATTTGCCTAATATTATTACCAACGCATAGCATTGCCACCCACCGAAGCAGCAAAAAAAAAAAAGGTAAGTCAGACAGGGTCTAAGAAGATTCCTCAACTCCAAAAGTAGTTCAGACAGGTAAATAGATTACCGCGTTGTACTCTCACCTCGTACCGTTTCCGGCTCGCAACGTCCCCCAACCAACACCCATCAGAAAAAAAAAAGTCAAACACCCTCCCTGCCCGCTGATTGAAGTAGCGGATACAGGGAGGGGCCAGGTTGGTGAGGGACAATGAGGAGACGAAAATAACCGGCAGCTACAAACAGGGTCATAGTTCAAAACTGCAAATCGTGAGACGGGTACCAAAAACTTCTGGGGGTCAAGCTACATTCTGGGCCGGACAAAAACTTGCAGTGGGTGGTGTTGCTTCCAGAAGCAAGTCACGTTAATTCTTTTTCTGCACTGGTTACAATTTTTTTGGCAGAATTACTTTGTTTATTTAGTTGATCATTTCGTTTTTATTCTTCTCTTTTCCCTTTTATTTTTCTCTCGCTTGAACAGGTAATTATTTTTTTCCTTTTTTTCAAAATCATCCGTGTGTCGGTATGTGCAAATAGGTTCATATAGTATATAAATACATTTACACACACGTATACACACACACACATGTATGTGGAAGGATCAGTAGGTCCGTAGTCTAACAATGTTATAAGGTGAATTTTGATTTGAAATCTTCATTGTATACCGTTCAATCTATGTGATTGATGGTGAGGCATTGGGTTAAGTGTAATGGAAAAGAAGAGAATAATGTCTAAAAATATTTGCAGGGTAAAATAATTGCATTTTTCATAACTATATATATATATATATATACATATATATATATATATATATATATATATATATATATATATATATATATAGAGAGAGAGAGAGAGAGAGAGAGATAGATAGATAGATAGATAGATAGATAGATAGATAAATGTGTGTGTGTGTGTGTGCGTGTGTGTGTGATTATAAAATGAGGTATATGATCCCCTGTTGTTATTTGGTGAATATATCATTTGGCCAAGCCAACGTAAATAGAATGAACAATCAAAGAAAATGGGACTGCAGTAGTTTTCTATTTAGTTTAACGCAATTCATAATCATCCATTCGGATCATATATCCATTTCTTACTGTCTCTGTTGAAAGAAGCACATAGAAGCAGATATAGACCCTGAAAAAAACAAAATGAGAATTTGCAGTTGAATTAATCATTTGGGACTTTGCATTACCGGAAGCTGTTTGGCTCAATGGTCAGAGTGAAGCTACGTTTATCCAGCTACCTTATCGATCAAAGGTTCGTTTGTCGCAGCAGCCTCATTTTCTTTGATAGTCTATTTCTATTTACATTATCTAGGCTGAATGATATATTCACTGCGTAATAAGAAGGGTGGTTATTTCAAATCTAGTTAAAAAATAATATGACGCTATGTAGTCAATCGGAGATATGTGTGTGTCAACATTCGTCATAGAAGATGTCATTGAAAACGAGCCGATGGTTTTTTCCAGTTTTTAATGCTAAATATTGGACTTCTTGAGAGTAAGTTAGTTGACCAAAGTTGCAATAAGATAATCTGAATTTTATGTAGAAAAATAACAATTTTTGATAGGTTTTCAACCACGGAATTTCAAATTTCTGAAAACATTTTTCATTGTCATAATGACGTTATGGAATGAATATGGAAAACAATAGATTTATAACTGTCAAAATCTACGTTATAATTAATGAAAATATTTTTCTACGTGCTTTGGCAAATATTTGTGCAAATGTTTTTGGGGAAATACAGATTAAAAAAAAATAAAGAACAGGATTTGAAAAAGAGAAAAAAACAATGACATTTTTTTTAAAAAAATCTGGTATCGATTTCTCGTTGGAAATTTTGTCTAGAATTGTTCATGCCTGATATGTATTTAGATAAAAAAATAAATGGTACATATCAAATCATTTAAAACATGGACATCATACACAACAACACACACACACACACACACATACACACACACATTTTTATGTGCATCAAGAAATGGATATTTGTGATCCGACGAATTGATTATAAATTGGATTATATCATATACAAACTTATTTGAAATGATATACTGTTACGACACGGTTAATGTATCATTCATCCTAAACAACGTAAATAGAACGAAATCAAATATATATATATATATATGTGTGTGTATGTGTGTGTGTGTGTGTGTGTGTAAAGTATGTATGTGTATGAGTATGTACGTAGTGTGAATGTGAAATTCATGGGTGTGTTTAGATATATTAACACAAATGAAGAATTTTTTATCAAAATACTTTTTCAAAATATACTTTGGTATACATATAACACTGCACAACCCTTTCCCACTGTTCTTTGTTCCTTGATGATAATCATCTTCCAGTTGATTATGTCTAAAACGTATAAATGCTAAGTAAGAATTCGGTTTAGCATCATAGTTACATCGCAAATAGAACCCCTATCTCTAAAACATTTGAAAAATGCTTTTCTCAAAGCATTTTACTTTAAAACCCCTCGGTAGGTTCAATGACTTTCTCTGCTTATTGAAACAATGACTGAATTTATTAATGAAACGTTCATCTGGTGAGACAAATTCAAGACAGTATTTTCCTTTGACCTGTTCGCTGACAAATATTTTTGAAAGTTGTAAATATTGTGGTTGGTTTTTCTCGTAAAACTTAACAAAGATTGAACATCTTTGTCGCATAAAAATAGTTTTATTAACCCACAAATCAACAAAAACGAGCATTCCAAGGGAAATCATTAATCACCACCATCTATATATGTTTCTTATTATCCAATGAATTAAGCAGTGGCGATGTTTAGAAAAAAGTTACATTGAAAAGAATGCTACTAGTATGGTTGGACCTCAATTTCACGATTAAAAAGAATGAATAAATGAAATGAATAAATAAACGGCTCTAATTAGTCACTCAGAAGAAACAAACATCTTTAAGTATGTCCTGGTTGGAGTAATCAATCAAAAAATAGGTAGAAGGGGATGATCAATAAAAATATCTTCTCTCGCATTTCGTCAGGCAGTTATGACTAAAGTCTGAATTTTAAAAAAAAGAGTGAATTAACGGATCCATTTAGGATAAACCAAAAGAGCATATTGAAGCCCCCTCTAAAGATTTTCTCAAGGGAATTAAAAAAAAAAAAAAAAAGAAGGAACGATTCACGGATTCATTGAGGGGAGTGTATGTGCAAAATTTCGAATTTCTATTAGCGGTTAGGTTTGGGCGAAGTCCGGAAAGATAGACACATATAAATGGTATTATAGATGAATAACCGAAACCAATCCACAGTGTTTAAACTGCTCTATTGTGGCTA
>OY735223.1:41286718-41301718 GCA_963457665.1 Thysanoteuthis rhombus | reverse complement strand
TTTTGACAGCGGATATATTTCAAACAGTCAGGCCATATTCAATGTAAAAATTACAATATATCAAAACCAAAAACTTACGGTCAAGAATAGAACAAGACGTGATACTGACGCGTGAAAAATAATAATTCGAAAGAATAGACTTCCAAGTCTTTGGTGTTTCTTTGCTTAAAAAAAAATGAAAACATCGAACCAATTTGTCAAACTGCAGCAGTGATATATATATATATATATATATATATATATATATATATATATATATATATATATATATATATATATATATATATATATATATATATATATATATATGGTACGGATCAGGTTAGCAATACAGCATAGTATAAAGCAACGTCTGTTATGTGATAGATTTATTTCATAAAGTGCACAATATATTCAACTTTATCCTTCAAAATTCAAGTTGTTTTAGAGTAGAGCTGGAAATATGATGATGAGGCCCAGACAGGGCAGAAACATAGTCTATAACCACACTGAAGAGTTGTAATACAACGAAACAGCTGCCTGTGGATGACACAATAATTAACGCTCCTCAATTCAGGGTTGAGCACTCTTCAAATGAGGTAACTCGTTCATTGTAAGCTTATGCTATGCTCTTCCATTGGAATAGAGCACTCTGGTGGACAAGGAATTTAAACTAAATAGATATATCGCTCAAATTCAGCCTTACTGACCATCCAGATCCCTAGCAGAGGTAGGATATTGGTCTCCGGGTCTGAAAGGAAGGTTTCAATCCTGCTTCGTGGTACTGGATGGGAACGGATTGTCTGCAACTGAAGATTTGTAATACAACGAAACAGCTGTCTGTGGATGACTATATATATATATATATATATATATATATATATATATATATATATATATATATAGGGAAAGATACTGTACAAATAATTAAGTAACAGAAAAATGAAATGAGCTGGATACTTATCAAGAATAAATGACAACAGATGGAGTCAAAGGTAAACTAATCGGTACTCAAGGGACAGTGCACAGAGCAGAAAAAAAAGCCTGACGAAAGATGGAAAGATGAGATAGAAAGATTTGCTGGCAAGACATTGCAGACGTCAGCACAGTTGCGGTCATCATGGAAGAAGATGGAAGAGACATTTGTCACGCAGTGGACTAGCTTCAGTTTGACAAATTGTTTCGATGTATTCACATATTTTGAAGCAAGTTAACGCCAACGAATCGCGAGTCAATTTTTTTTCGAATTTTCATTTGGCACACGTCACTGAGACGTTTCGTTCTCTTCTTAATCACCGTATCTTTCCGTTGCCAAAACATGTTATAAGAAAAGTAGTATAATACAGTTTGATAAAGTTGAAGTTGAATGTTGTAAACTTCAGGGTTTTTATTCAAGTTTTATTCTAATGTTGAATGCGTATTTTTAATATTGATTGTTTATGGAGATACTTTGGCTTGATAAATGAATATATTTATATATGAATCAAAAATGAAATTGTAAACGCAAAAAAACTATTACTATATATTTCATGCACATATTTCTTAACGTATTCTGACAACAGATTTATTTTGACTAGACAGACCATTTTCATTTCATTTTCATATTCATTTTTGGAAAAAATATCATTGATTTTCAAGTGAACAGAAAGAAAAAAACAGGCTCTTCATATTTAAGAATGCAAAGCACGCTGGGGGCATATTCTTTATTTCCAAACCATGCTGTTTATTTAACAGTCGTAGAACTAATATCTTAGATTTGCGATAAATAGCAACAGTAATAAGATGAACAAAACGGTACATAAAAATCAATAAGCCAAATTATGTGAATATTTGTCGGGTGTTCCTAAAGGTAAATGTGTGTGCAGTGAGTGGGTGTGTATTTTATGCCTGCATGCGTCGATAAGACTCTAGATATATGGATGCATTCATACATTCTCACAGACACACGTATATACGAACGTGTATATTTACTTCCTTATACAGGAAACCACATTATGTGAAATTATCTGTCTGTATACCTATGGCTTCCAATCATTCTCCTTGTCTGTCTCTTCTGTCTTCCTATCTAAATGTCCATACGTCTAGCCATGTATCATCATCATCATCATCCGCAGCAGCAGCAGCAGCAGCAACAGCAGCAACAGCAGCAGCAACTTTTCAACAAACTTTCAAAAGATTTGCCATACCTCTCAATCGTAGGCGCCACTATGCAAATTGCTCCAGAACCTGTCTTCGTCACCCTGCCATCTTATTATCCGTCGGCCTTAATTTCGCGTATGATCACTTGGAATCTATGCCGTCGATCTTGATATAGGTGGCTGTTGTATATATATATATATATATATATATATATATATATATATATATATATATATATATATATTGTGTCATCAACAAACAGCTGTTTCGCTGTATTATAGACTATCCATTATCCCATCCAGTACCACGACGTAGGATCAGCACCTTCGCTTCAGACCCAGAGGCTGGTATGTTTCTCTGCCCCACCGATATATATGTACCCTATATATATGAGTGTGTAAGTGTGTAAGAGTGTGTGTGTGTGTGTGTGTGCGTAAGTGTGTGTGAGTATAAGAGTGTGTGTGCGTGAGTGTGTGTGTGTGTAAGTGTGTGTATGGGTATAAGTGAAAGTTTGTACAATGGACTCAAGTTGAACACAACGGCCAAAGAAAGTAGTTTAATTTTTTTGGTAATATAACGAATATTAGGGTCAAACTGACCAAATGAAAGTTCAGATCGAGGGCTTTCGACTTATTCTAGAATTTTTACCGAATTTATGATTCACTTATTGTAAATAAGACTTTAAATTATCCCAAAGTAAATAAAATCTCTCATAGACATGAGCCGGAAGTGCTGCTAGTGTTTAATAACAAAAAGCTTTTCCCCTTCACAAAGAATAAGATCGCCGATCACAATCAAATCCCAACCATTCTCACTTTCTCAACTTTTGATTATACGATCATTAATTTAGACTTATAATAGTAACCCGCCCTTTTATCTGTCTGGACCCAAGGTCCTAGTAATAGCCTGTGGAAATGAAATTAAGACTTCCTCATCGTGCAAAACTACTGCTGCTTATCTATTCTCTCACAGAAGAAGACAATTGATCAGCTTGAGTGGGGTCACTTGAATTGAAATGCATATTTCTTATTCTGTTCTGCTTTTCTATCTTTATTTGAAAGAATCACTCCGGACCTCCCCTTGAGAGTCTTGAGAATAAAAAGCCTTACAATTTTTTTCTTTACATTTTTCAGAATATTGAAAATATACTTGGCTGGTCAAGCAATAAGTTAAGGGAAATTAGTAATACTATTAATAATATGAATCAAAGAAATCATCTGGGAATGAAAAGCAGGGCTTCCTTTGTAGAGAAGCAAATTACAATTACATTTACAAATTGAATACGTTTTCGAATGTTGATGAAAATAAAAGAGAAGTAAAAAGAAAAGGCACTCATCCGTCATAGACTTGTTGCTAGGATATATATATATATATATATATATATATATATATATATATATATATATATATATATATATATGTATATATATATATATATATATATATATATACATACTAACACATGAATATTCTGTAAAATGTATTAAAAGTATACCATCAGAGTGTACGTATGTAAAATTATATATATAGATATATATGTTTGTGTGTGTGTATGTGTATGTGTGTACTTGTTTATGTGAATTAAAATACATTATACCTATTTAAAACGGTAATTAATTCTCATTCACAAGAGAATTCAGAGAGGGAAATGAAATAAAGCGAATGAAGATGACAAAATAAAAATAGGAAAATAGGGAAAAGAAAAAAAAAGTCATGCAACAGGATAGGAAAATGGGAGAAAGAAAAAAGGCTAAAATCTAGAAAAAAACGCTAAAATTAGTCACTTAGTAGAAACTGTCACGCAACCAACGTCTTTCGGCAGCATACCGTATTAGGGATGATCAATCAAAAATAAAAAATTAAAAAGTATTGCTCACGCCTTTTGTTGGGTGGTGATCATTGAAAAAGTCTGAATTAAAAAAAAAACGAAAAAACAAAAACAAACAAAAACTAAAACAACCGTCAACACAGTTAAACTCAAACTAAGGAAACTATATCTAACATAAACTTACTCAGCAATTTGAACTTCTGAAAAGTATGCAACGTGCACATGAGAGAATCATGCTCAACCTCACATGGAGAGATCACAAGACAGCACAGTATATGAGGAAGAAAACAGGTGTCCGTGACATCATAGAAACTCTTAAAAAACTCAAATGGCAATGGGCAGGCCATGTTGCAAGAATGAAAGACAACCGATGGACATCACGTCTCACAACATGGATCCCCAGAGATCACATGAGAAACCGAGGCCGACAGAACACAAGATGGAGAGATGAACTAGACTGATTCAGAAAATACTGGCTCCGCGACGCCCATGATAGAGAATTGTGGCGAATCTTTGGGAAGACTGATGATGATGATGATGATGATGATGATGAAATGTTCAGACTTTCAGTCCTCTGGCTCTATTTGTGATATGTGTTGGTAGGATACATACATCGCCGGACAGATAGACAGACAAACATACAGACGGACAAAGTTGAAAACTCGAGAAACCTACGTTCCTGTTGACTATCTCGGTATTGATTATGTTAATTTTGACAGTTTTGGTTTCCGTTTTCTAATAGAGAAAGAAATAGAAATAAGGCTTGAAGAAGGTGAGAGAGAAGGAAAACGAGTCAGACGATAGAAAAGGCAAAAAAGACAAGTAAAAAACGCAAACCAACAAACAAAGAAAAAAAAAAGACTAATAAAATTCAGACCAAAAGGAGAAGAGAAATAAAATTAACAGCAAAAATGGGATGGAGACGGAAAAGGAATGAAAGAATGTTTGCTTAGCAAAAACGAAATGACAAAATGCGAGAAAGATAATCAAATATCGGTGATAGATTGAGTATTCGAATTGCCGCGTCAAAATGGCGTCTTATTTTGTGGCAGAAGTCATAAATGACCCAGCCAAATCCCGACCATCAATAATTGTTCTTGATATAGATATAGTACTGCTCCACTTAGCACAACGCCTTTAAGCACAGACTCGCTACAGCACTTTTTTTCCGAATATTTTTAGCAGTAAATGTAGTAATGTCGAATTTCCAAAATAAATAATGAAAGCATCATAGACAGTCTCCGGAATAACTCTATACTGTATAAATTCGTTAATGTGTTAGTTGTTTGAAAATGAACGTATATACATTCACTAATACAAACGTTTATCAAGTACCGATATGTTTCGAAAGCTAGTGATATTTTACCAGTCCTTGAAGTATCTACCAGATGAGTCTCAGAATTATTTCTAATAATATTCGGACTATCCTCATCTTTGTTATTTTTCGTACAACGTTTCGGCCGTTTTATTTAACCAACGGGGGTATATTGACCACACTCCTCTCTTAGCATTAGTAGTATTATTATTGTCTCACACTGGGATTGAATACTACTAATGCTAAGAGGGGAGTGTGGTCAATATACCCCCGTCGGTTAAATAAAGGGTTTGGTTCGTTACTTCCCCACACCTACCAGATGATACCTGATGAATGCCGTAGAGTACAACGGCCGGAACGTTGTATGAAAAACAACCAAGATGAGGATGGTCCAAATATTAATAGAAAAAATAATAATACCTCATCTAAAAAAATCAGATATGAGACTCAGAATATTAATCATTCAATCTTGTTGAGGTTCAGCAACGACATCATGCATCATAAAATGATTGCCGTTCCAATCTCCATCTATGCTAAGATATAATGACCCTATATAGCTCTGTTACGTTTAGAGTTGTATTTTAAGAACTTATCCATTGCGCTAACCAAAGTATCATTGTATGTTTGCAGTGGACGGTTTATATCTGTACGATGCAAAATGCTATTAGAGTATTAACCATCCTATAAGACCCAATATCGCTAGAAATAATCTACTGTTACGATTGAATGTCTGAACATCGAATATTTCAGATGTACAGTTCAGGGGTTGTGTTTAGACCCAGTTAGCACTAGCCCAAACGGTGATTTTCGAAAACATGCCCAGAGTAGGGAAAATACACGTATCGTTCTATTTATCTATCCATCTATCTAGATCGGTGATTGGTAATAAAATTGGGAGTCAGGCCAGATTAGAAATGTTATATGTCTGGCGGACCAAGTCGAATAATGAAGGAAACTATGATCACACAAAGCTATGGAAGTAAACAATTTATTGAACAGCAGGAATACGTGGAACAACACTATATATATATATATATATATATATATATATATATATATATATATATATGTACATACATACATATATATATATATATATGTACATATATATATATGTACATATATATATATGTGTATGTATATATATATATATATATATATATATATATATATATATATATATATATATATATATATATATACACACACACATATATATATATATATATATATATATATATATATATATATATATATATAATCACTTAAAAGGGAAATGTCGGATATACGAACATGTTTCTACTGAGAATAATAGAAAAGAGTACTTGTATTGCGGAAAAAAGCATTTAGTGCCCAAGTTAGCTGAGTATAATAATAGAACCGAAGGAATGTTGTCGTATTAAATATTTCGGCTATAAAAAACATTGATTTATTCGAAGTTCCTGCAAAAATGAAACCTTTTCTCTGTTTTTTGGTAGTGAATTTCATTGTCCGCTAATCAAAGGCGGATAAGGAAAACAGAAAAAAAAGGTAGGAGTCACTTTTATCAATGAAGTCAGCAGGGCCCGTGAAATGAAGCTGTGAGCTACATTTAGCCCGTGGGTCGTAGTTTACCGAACCCCTGATCGACAGGATGTGAACCACAGATTTCTGATGTTTGTACATAACTTCTGAATGTTTAATCTTTTTTGTTCTATTTTCGTATCTGTATTAATTAGTATTAATCTTCAATCTAAATTGAGTCCATTTTGAATCAGTATAAATAGGTTGAAATTATGTTGTTTGCAATGTATCTGACACTTAGCACATACTTTAACGATCAGGGCAAACTGTCTGTTTGGTTAATCATCATTGATAACTAAAGAATTTTTTCAACATTGAATGGAACAACTTCATTACTCCATCCTCCCGATACGTTTTTATCTTTCTTACAATATAACTGCGCTGTGTGCCTTTTGAACTCTTCCTGGGAACATTTTCTTTGTTTCTGCGACGGGCAGGATAATTGGTAACCCAAAGGTGCAAAAACAGGTCAATATGACTAATGCGTAACTATCTCCGAGTCAAGAGATAGCAATATTTGTCTGCTCACTTAAGAAAAACCGTCTAGCATTATCCTGATTGAATATTACACCCTTGTGATGAATCAATTCCGGGTACTTAAATCGATTGATGCCAGTTGGTCTAATTAGACCAAGAACCAGTTTCCCAGCAAGAGCACAGAAGAGTAAATGTCCTGCCAATCACATCATTTACAAGGCATCACTTTCTATGCATGAATACCCGTTGTGCGATCGGTGTTGATTGATTCCACTGGCAAAAAAAAAAAAAGCTGATAAAATCATCACCGGGAAACTAGCCATCCTTTTCAACTTATACCCAAGACAGAGCAAAGTCCTAGAAGATTGGAACACAGCAATCATAATGCAAATACATAGGAAAAAGAACCCGTAAGATCTAAAAAGCTACAGGTCAATAATCCTACTCAACTGCATCAACAAACTTGCATTAAAGTGATCACCAACCTAATCACCAAAATGCTAGATGAAAACTAACCACAAAAACAGACCTGATCAACCATTGGCCATCTCCATTCAGTAAATCAACCAAAAGAGAAAGGAGCAGAACATAAAATGCCACTAGCAGTAATATTTGTCGACTTTTAGAAGGCTTTCGACACACTAGTAACCCTCCAAAGTCATTGATGTTACCATACAACAAGGTGTAAACCTTGTCTATGTCAGAACATTGCAATATATACAACTAGATAGCATTCTGCTTGCCGTACGATATTTCTGGTTCCATATTATTGTCAAGGATTCAGTATTCAACGCTATTCAAAACTCATTCAGCAAATAGGACATTTTTGTTACGTTCAAGTAGTTATGAGCATATTTACGGATGGCTTGGTGGTTTGATTTCGCTAAACTCATGTGGAAGCAAATTACCAAATTCTATAACTAATCTGATGCGAATGATTTTTAGTGCATATTATTGTAAGTTTGATATGTTGGATGTCTCCTGCAACGTTGATTATTCCACTGTAATTGAACTTGATCGTTATCAACCTCAATTGCCTTTCAAAAAATATAAGCATTGTAACTTGAACTTTAGAAAAGTCAAATCATCCGAACTCAATAGATGAGTTAAAGATCATCCCGACTAACGTTTCTTAGTAAAGATCAGTACCACTAAACTTGGCCAAGTGTAGATTAGTATCACCCGATTAGAACATGTAAAGATCGGCACCAACTGACGTTTTTCCAAGCATTAACTAAGGGGCTTGTGCGGGTCGGCCCGAGAAAGTGAACATTTAGAACTTGCGCATTTTCCGCTGCTTAAATTCGCACAGGCACTCTGGATGTTTTGAAAAGATTAAACACCAATTCAAGATTAGTACTATCAAATTGAGAACAGATAAAGTTTAGTAAAAGCCAATCAGAACAAATGAAGATCAGTGCCGTGGGAAAGAAAAGGGCACTGATCTTTACTTGACTCGATTTACACCTTAAATAACTCTGAAGATATACACTTGCCCCCCCCCCAAAAAAAAAACTAAAAAGTAATGCAAGTTCGAGTCTCACTGAATGCTTATGCTTTTTTTCATTCAATCTTCGCACATTATTATCGGATGTAGACTGATCCTCAAAATAGTTGCCATGATAAGTAACTAGAATTAGTAAAAAAAAATCTAAGCGGTTGACAGATGATTTGTCAAGATAATACAACAAAATCTTGGTGTAACTGCATGCGTTCCAACGACACTCTTAACAACACGCGCTACAACAGCACGTTTATTCTTATTTTCTTACATGACTATTGTTAGAGACTAGTTTACAGTAGCAGCATCTGGAGATTTCTATCGATCACTTTTTAGAAAAATCACGTTTTGGTTCATCTGTTATATCTGTAAACCTGTAACCTGTTGAGGATGATGATTAACCCGTCGAGGCTGGTAGAATATGAGAAGGCTAGGCGGACTCGACGATGCCCACGATAGAGAGATGTGGAGAAACGTAGGGAAGGTCTATGTTCAATAACAGACGATAATGGACTGATGATGATGATGATGATGATGATGATGATGATGATGAAGAATCCGTATATTGGGCGTAATATTGCTCACAGGTAATTATAGGTCATTTTTGTCTGTATATTTTTTGGTTTCTACTAATCAATACACTTTGTTTAAAATGTACCTGATATAACGGCAAATTGGTTATAACTACCACATTAACTCGTGGATTTATCACTTTAGTTTTACTGCGAGTTCAGTGGGTTAGTGGTTGAATTCTATATCTTTGTGCTAGGAACAACGACATGCTACTCTGACTCTGCAAGTATCTAATTGTAAGTGCTCGTGGGGACAATTGAAAGCTAAAGTAACACTGACGGTTCCCTGAGGTTGCAAAAAAAACAATTGTCTACTGTAATGTGCAACCGAGGTCGGCAGAGTATCTGATGGAGAGACGAGCCAGACAAATTCAGAAAGTGCTGGCACTGCGACGCCCACGGAAGAGAAGTGTGGCGAATCCTGGGGAAGGTCTTTGTCCAACGACAGACTTTGAAAGACTGATGATGATGACTGTAATACCAACGACCAAACGAGACGAACGGATAAATTGCCGAGTGTATGAAACAAAGCCGCAAAGCACTTTGTAATATGAGCAACGTCCAAGGCCAGGCCAGATTGAAGATGTCAGAAGATTCAATCAAGACAAATGATAGGCGTCCTTTCCACGAATGAGAACCCGGTCCACTGACGCCAATTTTAGACTGAATCACCGGAGCGGAACAGAAATAACAAATAATTATTCCTTCCTGGCACGTCTTGGGTGACGATTGTCAGGAAAGGTTAAAAAGACACTCAACTTTTCCTCGTGAGTTTTTGTGGAACGTGCCGTATTGGTAATATTGTATTTAAAGTAAAGTCAAACGAGAAGTATTGAAGTAGGCTAAAAAAAAATGTTGCTTCTTGAAAAATGTTGAGAACGTTCATGATTTATCCTCTTAATTTATCTGTTCTGTTCAAGTGGGTAAATATAATTATTTCCTGATAAAATGGAGGGTAGAAATCAGTTCCCACTTCTATTCCAATTGAAGATGGTTACTGTGGATTTTGTGTTGTACATTCAATAAATAAATCCGATGATGAGGAAGACTTTTGGCTTAGTTAGTGAGAGCACCATCTACCAATCGATTTGTCGTGATATCAAATCACGGTAGGGAAACTTAGGTTTGTTTTAATGTGGTAGACGAACAGTGGAGAGTTTAATCCCCTAAATTTGGTTTTGTTCTTCTTGTAAGGGTGGAAGAAAAGTCGACTCCAACTTTATCATGAGTTCGACAAAATAATCCTCCCCAAAGGATTGTTGATATTTACTAAAAAAATAAAAATGAATAAATGGAACTTACAGGATATTGTCAGGTTAAGAATGTGAGGCACGTCTGGAAAGTATCAAGCCATTTTGAATGTCTCTAGAATCGGTTGTTCGGCCTTTCGGTAACTTGGCAACAAAACAAAGGAAAATTTATTGCACATGCATGAACATATATTCGCCAATGGGCGAGTAGCAAGACGCAATCGAGAGAACTTTTTTTTTTACTGTGAGAGCATGGCATTCATAATTACCTAGTCTCGTTAACACATCCTGTTCAAGGCTAATTGGTGAAACATAGCATCATCCAGGTGTGTCAGCAACTGGATTTGGCTCGATTTATCGCTTTTCGCCGACATGAGATTTCAGACCGTGGACGAGCTTAAGAAGAATGCAATGAGACAGCTCAATGCAAATCCAAAAGATAACTTTGCTGATTATGAAAAATGAGGAAGAAGCTTCGATAAGAGCGCGAAGTCCCAGGGAAGGTGGTTCTAAAGCAACATGGCCCTATGTAGTTTAGGTCTTTCGTTAATATCAAATGGTTGCATTCTATACAGACAGAACTCGTACGTTAAAAACATGTCCCCATTTCCCGAAGACTATTAAATGGGCTCTATGTGTTTAAAAAAAAAAATAACTGAACAACAAGTTAAAGACCTTGTAAACTTGTAACTTTTCAGCCACTGCAGGTTTTTTGAATGTCTGGATATAGAACATAAGTCTCAGGTGTGCAGAAGTTTTTTTTTTTCTGGTACAGGTGCGTAATTAAGATGAACTATCCCAGACCGCCCCATTCAGAAATGTCAACACCTGCTTTGAGACGTAGGGATGCCAGTAGATGGTTGGTTGGCGTTATCCTCAAAGAAAGAAGAAAATTAGGTTAGCTTCCTAGGGTGGCTGGAAATGGAAAAGTTGTATCATATGCATATATATATATATATATATATATATATATATATATATATATATATATATATATATATATATATATATGTATATATATATATATACACGCACACACACACATGTATTTAAATACATGTACCAACACACAAAAACGCATGTAATCACACAAATACACACTTACACGTATACGCATACGGACGCTCAGAAAACATTAGTAGACACGCACCTACATACAATATACACACACGTATCCACAGTGCCGTAACTTACGCACAAATACAGAGGAAATTACACATTGAACGACGCACGAGTCAAGTACACAGATATCATCCTACAACACACTCACGCACACGCACATCTACAGATAGCCTGCATACATACACAACTTAGAAATAGCACACACGTAACAAAACAAATGCATACACATCCCAATCACTCACAGACACTGGAACATGCACGTTCTCTTTCTCTCTCTCTCTCTCTCTCACACACACACACACACATATGTGTGCGTATGTGTGTGTGTGTGTGTAAATGCCTGAATAAGTGGATTGTGATCGTTACCAAATGAGTAAACAAATTTAACTTATAATCTCATCTATACGTACATATATATATATATATATATATATATGTGTGTGTGTGTGTGTGTGTGTGTGTGCACGTGTATGTAATTACCTGTTGCTGATATCATTCCTATTGTCAATAAGGTACAAATACTTTGAAACTGAAACAAACACACACCGGATTTATGGATTGCATATATGCCTGTCTCTGTCTCCGTCTCTCTCTCTCTCTCTCTCTCTCTCTCTCTCTCTATATATATATATATATATATATATATATATATATAGCAACGTATATATATAAGCCTCACTGACTATATATATGTCTGTATAATGTGTGTATATGTGTGTGTTTGTCCGTATTGTGAAATGTTATCAACCAACTGATTACGTAACTTGAACCATCATGAATAAGATTTACGAAACAAAAGCTTACATATACAATGACAGAACACATTTAGCCGGGGATTAGTATGAGACATCAATTACGCTTGTGTTTCATCACCGAACATGTTTGAACCTTTCACTTTCTACCTAGTTTCTAGTGGTTTTCATCTACTTCTCAATTCATGTCATAAAAAGCTGTCACTCAAACTCCAGATATAACCACCAGGCAACTGGTGTGAGATTGCATTAATAATAATAATAATAATAATAATTACAGACGGCGAGATTGAAGGAGTTCGGGCTAAAAGAAAGGAATGAGACCATACCGACCACAGCATTGCTTGGAACCGCACAGATACTGAGGAAAGCACTAGAAATATTAGGTCTACGACACTAGATGTTTGCAGCGGCCCCGCAGAGGAGGAAGGAGAATGGTTGCGGAGATGTGAACCACAGCACTGGTGTGATAGGCGAGGGAGAGATTAGATGTGGGCTGATGTTAAGCAATGACCAGCGGGCAACTGGTGTGAAACTGTAAACCACTGTATCGCTGTCGTTCATGACTTGGTGGAGAGGAGGGCCGGAGACTTGAGGAAACTTTCTGTCACTCAACCCTCAGCAGTTACCACCGGGCAACTGGCGTGAATTTGCAAATACTACTACTACTACTACTACTACTACTACTACTACTACTACTACTACTACTACATCATTCCATATCTATACATAATGATTAACTAATTATGGAACCTAAGTAAAAGACTGGCCCTCAAACTGAGAACCATGCAACGTGCACGAGAGAAAATCGTGCTCTTCATGACACCTAGAGATCACAAGACAGCACAGTATATTAGGAGGAGAAACAAGAGTCCGAGATATCGTAGAATCCATGAGAAAACTTAAATGGCGATGGGCTCGACAGGTTTGGAAAATGGCAGACAACCGCCGGACATCACGACTCACAACGTGGATCCCCAGAGATCACATGCGAAACCGGTGCCGACAAAATATAAGATGGTGTGACGAACTGCATAAATTCAGAAAGTACTGGCTGCATGACGCCCACGATAGAGAGGTCTGGCGAATCTTGGGGAAGGTCTATGTTCAACTACAGATACTCAAAGGATGATGATGATGATGATGATGATGATGATGGTGATGATGATGATGGTGATGATGATGATGATGATGATGATTAACTAAATTCGAACATCTATGTAGCCGTAGGTAGACCATCCTATCGTTGATATCAAATAGCTTGATACTTTGTGGAAATAATATCGTATATCATACTGATCGTATATTTATGTTTTTTTTCCGTCAAATCGAAACTGTTTTAGCGTGATCATTTTTATGTCTTCAATGTCTTTTTCTTAATTTTTTTTTCTTCATTTTTATTCACATCTCTCTGGAAGACAATACTGGGAAATATTTACATGATGTCGTCGGATGCCATCAGAGTTGTCAACAGGTGGAAGAGACGAGCAGACAAGGAATAAGCGATTCAAAAGAGAAAAAATACAAAAACGAGCAGCAGATGTCTGTTGGAATCAAGCAAGCAACAAAGAAATAAATATCTTCGTTGTAGAAAAATTAACGAAGTCGTTGCTAAGCCAAAACAGAACGAAGATGTAAACAGAATGAAAGCAGATCGTTTTTATAGTAATTATTTCGTTTAAACAGCATTTATGAAGATCAGTTATTTTGTATACTGTAATAACCCGCCTAGCAAAAGCTGCTTAGCGAAATCCCGCTTAGCGAAACCCCCGCTTAGCGTTCATTCGCTTTGGTGCTCTTTCGTTACAGCGCTCTCTTCCAGATATTTTCTTTTGGGTAGTCAATAAAGAAAGCATTTTTCAACGTCTAATTTTTCTAACTAAACTAAATCCTCAAAATAGTGGTTACCGTAGTTTTTAATCCCCGCTATCAATAACGGACCGGCGTAAATGCTCAATCACTGTTGCTGGGTTTAGGTTATTCGCATGTTTGACATTTATATGTATCTATGCATCTATCCATGGGATGTGTTGCAAACTGAGAAGCATGCAACGTGCGCATGAAAGAATCATGCTCAATCTTACATGGAGAGATCACAAGACAGCACAGTATATGAGGATGAAAACGTGTGTCCGTCAAATCATAGAAACTATTAAAAAACTTAAATGCTAATAGGCAGGCCATGTTGCAAGAATGAAAAACAACCGATGGACATCACGTCTCACAACTTGGATCCCCAGAGATCACATGAGAAACCGAGGCCAATAGAATACAAGATGGAGATGAACTAGAAAAATTCAGAAAATCCTAACTCCGCGCCGCTCATGATAGAGAAATATGGCGGATCCTGGGGATGGTCAATGTCCAACGATGGACATTAAAAAACAGATGATAATGATGAGGATGATGATGATGATGATGCATCTGTCTTAATTTCGACCAGTTCGAATCGTTAATAGTAGAACACTGAATTTTCTTCTTAGTAAGTTGGGAAATTTTCTT
>OY735223.1:41271718-41281718 GCA_963457665.1 Thysanoteuthis rhombus | reverse complement strand
CATATTCTTTATATATATATATATATATATATATATATATATATATATATATATATATATATATAATATTCTTGTTATTGTGTCATCCACAGACAGCTGTTTCGATGTATTACATCTCTTCAGTGTGGCTATAGACTTTCCATTATCCCATCCAGTACTGCGAGGAAGAATTGAAACCTTCACTTCGGACCCGGACGCCGATATCCTACGGAACTGGACGGCCATCGAGGCTGGATTTAAGCGATATATCTATTTACTTAGAAATTCCGCATCCACCAGAGTGCTCCATTCCTATAAAAGAGCATTGCATAAGCTTACAATGGATGAGTTACCTCACTTAAAGAGTGCTCAACCCTGAATAGAAGAGCATTGATTACTGTGTCATCCACAGACAGCTGTTTCGATATATTACATCTCTTCAGTGTGGCTATATGTTCGATGTGATTAATATACCTACTCATACATGCATCTCTATATGCGTGTATATGGTATGTATACATATGTACTTGTATTCATTTAGTGAATTCAGATAAGTTTGTTACAGAACCTAATAAGCAGAAATAGAGAAGAAATCTTCAAAGAGGAGATCTTGTCCGCCAAGAATCAAAATCGTGCTTTTTACCTGTGTTCGTACAGCGATGGCAGGAAATACTCAGTAATCCCAGCTTTTAGGCAGATCAATTTATTTTCAAGTATTTGCCCGCGAGTCGGTTATTGTACACGCACCCACACACACATACATACATACATACATACATACATATATACATACATACATGTATTACATTTTAATTTCCCTTTTTGTTTTCAAAGCAGAACTTTCGATGCTTAATCTGTTTTTTTAATAAAAACTTAACCTTATAACCACTAAAAGGTACATACATGCTATGAATCCTTTCTAAAACATGTGTAGCAAGCAAATTAATCAATTGATTCGTTGACTAATGAGGTCTCCTTATACTTCTGCTCCCGAGTTAGTCTCATGTCCAATAGTATATATATATACACACACACATACACACACACACATAGATATACATATACATACATACATACATACATATAGATAGATAGATAGATAGATAGATAGATAGATAGCTATATTCGAACCCACACCCTAATAGGAACGCTCACTGATCTGAATGAAAGATGAGTTAAAGTAGTTATTCTGATCTGCCTACCATGTTGACCTTAGTATCACACTTGATAGGAGCATACTCAGTTGAAAAAAAAACAACCATTTGATGTGAGTTCGATCCCTAACATAGGCTTTATCTTTATTTACCAATGTAAGGCCGTTAGCTCACTACATGAGCAATAAACAATAAAATAATATGTATAAATATATACATAGGGAGAGAGACACACACATATACGCGAATCGAGATAGATACCTAGTTTTGTAGGAACAGACTGGGGTATATAGATAGATGTACATCTTTGCACAAGTACTTTAGACCGTGCTCTTGATGTGAGACTTAAAGGCCGATACTACCAATTAATGAAAACAACGTGGTTTTGTATATAATGGAAAGCGAAGCTGCGATAGCTGTAAAAAATAGTGTAAACTAACCAATACCATCGTACCATTTAGGGCAAGTGGTCATGGACCGGAAGTTTTGTTCTGATGGCTGGTTTCACTGAAATTATAAGAGGTTAGACGGGAAGGAAGGTGATGGCTCTAACACGGATACGGAAGTCCTCGCTGCTGTATCGGAAGATAATTGAAGGGAATTTTGTGGAGCTTGAAGACAGTAAAGATGGAGATTTAGAGCAGTACTTCCGGTGGCTTGTCTTTTGAAAGCAATATGATTTCGGATAAACTGAAAGGAGTGAAAAAGGTGGGGAAGGTGAAATGGGCTGAGGGGTGCTGAGTTGGGAGGCTGGTTAGAAGAAAAGTGAGAAAAAGAAGAGAAAAAAGTGGAGGAAATAGAGTTGGAGAATTTGAAGATCAATAAGAATTATGAGGAGAAGAAGAAAAAGGTGGAGAAGAAGAAGAAGAAGAAGAAGAAGAAGAAGAAGAAGAAGAAGAAAAAGAAGAAGAAGAAGAAGAAGAAGTAAGCAAAAGAGGAGAAAATGAAGGAAAAAATAGGAGAAGAAAGAGGTGAAAATTATGTAGAAGAACAAAAAGGAGAAAATGGAGACGATAAAGAAGTAGAAGGCATTGAAGAAGATGGATTAAAATCTTAGAGGAGAAAAAAGATAAAGAAGACGATGTAGCAAAAGGAGATGGCAATAATAACAACAGCAACATCAAGGACGAGAAGTCCCTTCAGGGTTGGAATGGTGATATTTGGTCGATACGCAAATTTCTTTTTTATCTCTAAATTGCTCATAGTATTTAGAATTTCATCTGACCAAACGGTGGTGTAGCAAAAACACATAGGTTTTTCCCAATGTTCTTCGGTGAAGGTCAGACGATCACGAACATGTTCAACATTCAGAAATGGAGTCTCCCTTGGTATCGGGAATGATGGCCTTCCTTTCTGAATGCTCTGTTGTGATTGGCATATCCTAATCACATAACTGGAAGTGCTACCTGGAAGATGACATGAATAAGAGACTTCCAGTAAAAGTATAGTTTACACATGGACCTCGTATCACGTACCTAGCATTGTTTTTCTGATAAAAGTATTGGCCATAAACTGTCAGCTCGTTTGAAATAACACATAATACGACACTTTTCTGAAAGTGTCCTTGCACACTGCTGTTCCGTCTTACTTCTGAACATTTATGATTATCTCTGCGTGTTTTTTAATGGCCTTAACACAATTTCTGAACAATTTTCTTACAGCTCGAGTCGACATATTGGAGTGCATCCAGATCGAGGCAGACATTTGGTCGAAAGATGAGACTTGAATCGGCGATTTGTGTCTCCAACGGTGGAAATTGGAGCATTTATTTGATTCGAGATTCTCCTATAACCCCAGTCCATTATTGGTTGAGCGAAATTATCAGTTCTGGAATATCTTACAACGACTCATTTGATTTCGTCATAGTGATATTTTACATGTTCTGATAAAGCAGTTATTGATCGAGTTATATGCAATCAAATGACATCACCGCTAGATGTTCTAGGAAGATTACCTGAGAAAAAATGTTTCCAAAACATTTCTGTGTCATTTTAGTCACTTATTTCCCAATATCTTTTGATGTAATTTATGTAATTCTCTTCAGTTTTTTTTCAATGTTTCATACAGACTTTGATGTTATGGTACTAAGTATTTTTTTTCCTGTTGAGATCATCAGTTGTTTACCATGTAACCGTTCCAGGGATTTAAAAACGAAACAGTTACATTGACATGGTAGCCCAGCAGTGTTGACCAAATACCACCGCCCCTTCGGCTAAGATATAGATTATGTTATACTAAACGATTGTTATTTTATGTAAGATATTGTATATACAATACAGTACTGCACATAAGTATTTCCATTTATGTATTGGTCTAGTTTCAAACTGAGTCATTTTATGGTAAAGTAAATGACACTACTTTGAGTGCTTGTTGCCCCTAAATCTATTTCATGTACTGCAAATCTCGAGTCACCAGACAAGTCAGGAAAACCTATGATATGTGAAGGACCATCAGGGACGACTTGTCCCACTGACAGCGGGTAACACTCTACTTTACTTTTGAATGGACTAGTTTGGTAATCTTCTAAATAACAATGTTAGTTGGCTTTTTGATATCCTCTGTGATTGATTCTAAACAAAATTTTCGCACGATAGAACAACTACTTGATTTAATGCACCTAACATTTTTTTCGTGGAGTTTATCAATGGGGACCATAAAACATGATTAAACGCAAAGCATTTTGTGATGATTGCAATCTAGTTTGCTCTCGTGTATAACTCCAGTTCTTCATTGCTATACATGCAAAATCTATGTTTTTTTATATAGTTTGGGTTTTTTATATATATATATATATATATATATATATATATATATAATTGAGTCATCCACAGACAGCTGTTTAGGTGTATTTAATTTCTTCAGTGTGGCAATAGAATTTACATTAACCAATCCAGTACCGTGAGGCAGGATTGAAACTTTAGCTTCAAATCCTGAGGCCGATGTCCTACCTCTGAGCTACGGAACTGGACAGAAAAAAGGCTGAATTTAAGCGATGTATATTCATTTTTACGGATAAATTCCCCATTCACCCGAGTGCTCTATTCCAATGGAAGAGCATTGCATAAGCTTACAATGGATGAGTTACCTCACTTGGAGAGTGCTCAACCCTGAATAGAGGAGCATTAATCATCAGTGCTATAGCCACACTGAAGAGTTGCAATACAACAAACCAGCTGTCTGTGGATAACACAACAATAAAATATATATATATATATATATATATATATATATATATATATATATATATATATATATATATATATATATATATATATATATAGAGAGAGAGAGAGAGAGAGAGAGAGAGAGAGAGGGAGAGAGGGGTAGCAAATATTCAAGGGAGTAAGAGAGTTTTTATTTTTTTCCACATCTTTTCCGCCCTGTTAACTAATTATTCTGCCATGTTAGATGATTAGAAGGACTTGAACTAATAATTGGAAAAAAAATTCCACATCATTGAATCGTTTGGAATCTTTTTTTTTAAATAAGTGATTTTTCTTTTCCAACTCAAACCCTCCCAACATAAAATTCTAGATATTGTATGAGTTGGAATTTTCATAGTAAGAATTCCAGTGAATGTGAGGTGAAAGATGAGTTCAGTATAAACGTAATGTTGTGATGAAAGGAACAATAAATAACAGTGGGTTTAGTGAATGAGTCAAACTTAGGAAAAGTATCAATCGTGAAGACCAGCACGTCATCACGGAAAATAGATAAATAAATATTTTTAGTTCAAATACACAAGAGCAGTATTTTTTATAAGGTATTTGTCATCAGTATTTAAATGAACACACACACAAAAAAACAAAAAAACAGGACTGATCTCACCTGATGTTTAAAAGAAATACTTTTTTTAAAATTAATTTGGCATTCAGAACCACAAAATGATTAAATGCAGTCCTTGTTTAGTTAGTTGCAATGAAAGTTGAGTTTTTTTTTCGGATTGTGATTGTTTGCAAACTCTCAGAACAAAGTGATTAGAAGCAAAATGTCTGTTTGTTATTATATTAATATGCAGACATCGCTTGGCTTCGATAACAAAGATTTTTGAGTGTGTTTCCTAAACAATCACACACACACAAAAACACTAAATGCACGCCTTGTTATGTAAAATTAGTTCTTTTCGGGTGATATTTCTGTTTTTAACTCTCAAAAGCAAGTGATTAAAAGTAAAATGTCTATTTGTTAAACACTTACGACAGGTACTATATACACATGTTAACACACATATACATACACACACATGCACACACACACACACACATATATATATATATGTGTGTGTGTATATATATATATATATATATATATATATATATGTATGTATGTATGTATGCATGTATATTATGCCAAGTTTCACAGCTTCAAACATTAAAATTTAAAAACTTTCCATTGATTTTTTGTGTCACTTCAGCCACCCATTTCCCAATATCTGTCAATGCAATTCATGTAATCTTCCGAAGTGTTTTTCCCTGTTTTCCCAATACTTTCTTATTATTGTACAATGTATAAATCATTTATTATTTATTGTTGAGTTGAACAGTTGTTTACCGTGAAACTGTTCCGGTATTTTAAAAACAAAGCAGTTATATTAACATGGCACCCCAGCAGTGTTTATCAAACACCACCTCCCTTTATTATATAGTTTATGCCATACATGTAATTTTGCATTTTATACAAAATTTCACGTGCATATATATATATATATATATATATATATATATATATATATATATATATATATATATATATATATATATATATATATATATGTGTGTGTGTGTGTGTGTGTTTGTGTGTATGTGTGTGTGTATGTCCGTGTAAATGTATGCATATTGATGTTTCAATTTGGAAAATAACTTTCCGTTACAGGAGAGGATAGAACAACTAATTATATCACAAATGAAATGGGGAAAACGATTTCTTCGTGGCTACCTAAAACAGAAAACAACCCTCTTCTGGAGACACCGTAATCTCTACTTACTTGGCTGCATTCATCGTATTATAAGTATGAGGCACCTAGGGTGGTCACGTTTTCTATTGGGACCCAAGTTCTTCTGGTGTTCCGTTCGATATAAGTATTCAGTGATTATTTGCACATTCAACTAATGTCTCAGAATTCCCAGCGATGATTAATGTTCCTAAGACATGACCTGAGACCTGGTCGCATTTCCTCAAGAAGGCCATATGTGGGCTCCACTAGACCAATACTTAGAAAAGGTCAGGGTTTAAACGCAGAGGGCGTTAGAAGGTGGAAGATAAAGAGTGGTAGAATTATTTTCTGATCGGGTGTTGGCACCAAGAGGGCGGGTAAAATTCCCTGGTTTAGCTCTATTTCTGTTAATATATCAAGCGTTTACTTAAAACTTTATATGATAAGTGAAGCGGATGGTAACGGTAAATCGGAGGCGCTGAAGGCCGTAAGGTGTATGAAAGCCGAATTATTAGGTTTGGGAGTTTGTAAAACTCGCTCTTAGATACAGAAAAACCCGTTTATTGCGAATTCGCTATAGGGTACTCTTTCAATATCGTTGTACTATATTGAATGATGATAAATTTCCGAAATAAATAATGATAAAAGACAGTGTTATGGACAGTCTCCGGAATAAATGCGTACCTTACACTTTAGTCAACATGCCGTGTGTATCAGAATAAACACATATACAATAATTCATCATGCAGCAATATACATTGACATTAGTCATATTTCAGCAGTTATAGGAAGTAGCCATCAGATAATATACAGAGCAATAGTGTTCAACAATGGAATTATAGATTATGTAATAATGAGAATGACAACGAACTTGAGCATAGTACGAAGGTATATAGAAGAACTCTGGACGTGGTATTTCTGCTATCTTAGCCGAAAAATGAGACCACTGCATCTACTTTGGACAATGAATCTTCATGGAATTTCCAACAGAAGAGGAAATCATGCAAGCTCAATGTTCAAACACAAGCAAATCGCATTAGTTCTAGAAAGAAAAGTATGAAAACCAATGCATCCTCCCTATAGTCTCTCATGGGACTGAAACATCGAACCTAACCAAAAGATTGATCCTCAAACTGAAAACCATGCAACGTGCACAAGGGAGAATCATGCTCAGCATTACACAGAGAGATCGTTAGACAGCGCAGTATATAAGGGGAAAGCAGTGTCCAAGGTATAATAAAATCCAATCGAAAAAAAATCAAGTATCAATAGACTGGTCGAATAGCTAGAATGTTGAACAACCGCTGGACATCATGACTCCCTAAGTAGATCTCAGTGATCAACTGTAAAACTTTGACCGGTAGAAAATAGAAATGCGTGACGAATCATACAAGTTCAAAAAGTCATGGCTACGTTACACTCCAGAGATCGTGCTAATCTTGGGAAAAGTTTGTCTGACGACGGACATCAAAATGATGATCATTGTGGAACCTAACCAGCTGAAACATGGAACCTAACCAAGAGACAGATCTGCGAATTGAAAACCATGCAACGTGCACATGAAATAATTATTCTCTACCTCACATGGAAAGACCACAAGACAGCACAGTACATCCAGGAAAAGACAAGAGTCAGAGACATCATAGAATCGATTAAAAAGCTCAAATAGCATTGGGCTGGCCATGTTACAAGAATGGTGGATACCCGCTGGACATCGTGACTCACGACATAGAACCCCCGAGATCACATGCACAACTGAGGCTGGCAGAATATTAGATGGAGGGACGAGCGGGACAAATTTAGAAAGTACTAGCTCCGTGACCCTCATGATAGAGGAGTGAGGCGAAATCTTGGGGAAGGTCTATGTCCAACGACAGACATTGAAAGGATGATGATGATGATGATGATGATGATGATGACCCATGATACCGCCCTTTTGTTTAGTGCCGGGTTTTCTAAGGAACGTATCTCGAGCGTTAATTATGGTTTCACTGTAAAAAAAATTCCTCATGCATTTCTTGCCCTTTGAAACCATGTCTTCAGGTATCAATCATTATTCAAGCATGGTCTATGGTTAAACAAACACCTGTTTTCTCAGTGTATTGGATGTCGCTTTGTTGATGTTGATGCTTGGAGTCAGTTCATGAGAAATATGCCTTGCCTGCTGCAAAGTACAGTAATTCCTAATATTTTGGCCCCAACGTAAGTTTACTATGAGCTCAACAGTTTTATTTATTCATCTTTTCATCTATTGCGTTTATTGTCAGGGGAGGTTTGAAGTTATGGGTGAGTTGTTCGCCCAAGTACCTACTCACTTACTGTCTTGTCCGATCATCGTGGCATGCCGATAACGAGGCATTTTGTCAACATCTAGCCATGGGAAGCTTTCACAACTCAATAGACACAAGTGAATAGAGGCGTGAGTTAGCGTAAAGGATATCAGAATGGAATCTGGAAAAGGCAAACTGAAATTTTGATATTGGTCAAGGCTACTTGTGTCCTCGTTACATTAATCAAGAGACATAATTTGCATCCCTGCGTTCTGTTCGTATCATTTGATATCTTGTAAAAACGTCACATTACTAGCATGCCACGATGGATGGATGGGAACATGAACCAACCATTCTTTCATTACTACTTTGCTCTCCGTTCAGAAGAGAAAAAGCCTGTTACACTCATTGATAGCATAAACAGGCGGCCAGTCATTTACTACATTGAAGTGAACATAAGCAATCTAGGTCGAAATTTGAACTTGGTTCACCGATTCCGTCTTAGTTTTACCAAAGTAGATTAGAGCAAACCAAGTGTCTGCTTAAGGCCCTCTTACCACCGGAGTGCTTCAAGGGGACGGTTGGTCTTCCCGCCAAATCAAATTCTGCTTTGGGCTCCATAAAAGCTCGGGGCAGTCCTCGAGTGGTTGGAAGTTTTGATTGGCTCAAATTTCTCGATAATGGGGAAATAATTCCAAAGATATTTTTAGAAAGATTACTTGAATGTTTTTTAAAAGATGATGTTGGAATTAATGAAAATACGTCATCCCAGATAATCGGATTACTCTGAAATAATTAGTATTAATCAATCAAGTAATGTTGAAGAGGGAGAAGATTAGCGATAAGGGCTTTCTGTTAGCGGCTTCCCAAGCTTTGATGTGATAGGTGTCACAACGTGACATAAAATACCACTGGTCTTCTATCTAAAAGTATGTCTTTATTCCTGATTCGTATGATTTAACATGAAAATCAAGAGCTTTTAATAACACAAATAGAATAAGATACAAGTAAAACTGTTGAAAATGTGTAATCTACATTATTAAATAAATGTGTGATTTTCGTGGTTTGATATCTGTAACAATCTTCCACAGGAGGTTATAATTTTGCTGATAAAACTATTTCTTACCTAACATGTCAAGCGATGCACTCTTCCTGTTGTATTACAACTCTTTAGTGCGGCTAGAGACGGTCAGTAAGGTTGAATATAACCAGATATAACCAGACTTTTTTTTATTTATTTATCCATTTGTTTGTTGGTTTGTTTTCAAATATCTGCACGGCTCTGGCTCGTTCATATCTACATGACTTATTTACACCTGCGTTCGGGTACAAGAACTTCCGTGAAACACGAGGAGAGCAAGTTAAGTAGTTTGACGAGGGAGAAGGAATGAAAGGGTAGATGAGAAAGTTAGGTAACTTTATAATTGGCAAGAGCAGATGAGGATATATCTGATCGATTGCTATGCTTTCATTAGTAACAGAAAGGAATGATTCGGCAGTTTAATAAAAGGGTAGGAAGAGAGGAGACATAAAAAGAAAGTTATCTTGATGAGAGGGTAAGGAGTTCAAAGTGAAAGTTATGTATTTTGATAAGTGACTAGGAAGAGTGAGGGAGCAGAAAAAATAATACTTCTCCTTAGAAAAAAAAAGTAGATTGCCTATTT
>OY735223.1:41241675-41271518 GCA_963457665.1 Thysanoteuthis rhombus | reverse complement strand
TTCGCCCTTTGTATGAAATCATAACACAAATATCTCACAAGTAAGAAGTTGATTAGTTCAAATACAAGTCTTCGGTTTGGCATCTCAATGTTTACCGGTCGTTTTCGAACATGTTTCCACTTAGAAACTTTCTGAATTACTTTCAAGAAGCGTAGTCATTAAGATGCCTTCAAATAGGGCTATATATATATATATATATATATATATATATATATATATATATATATATATATTGAGAGAGAGGAAAAGAGAGAAAGACAGATATATATTACTTTCTATTAATATTTATACTCATTTACCTACGCATACACACATGTATATACACAATTATATACTCATCCACTAATACATACACACGTATACATAGACGCAGTATATATATATATATATATATATATATATATATATATATATATATATATATATATATATATGTATATATATATATGAGTGTATGTGTGTGTATGTCTGTATATATCTGTTTGTACAGACCTATTATTTAAGCAATTTATCAAAGGATATTTTTATCTGTCCATCGATTGCTCATCAATCAGTCTCCGTGTCCTTCGTGGGCGCCTGACCTAGAGCTAGTCTAGCTCCACCATTAGTTGCTTAGTGAATTGACTCTTCTAAGTTAGTCCCATTGATCTGACCCAGTGCCAAACTAATGTTCCCGTCAGTCAGTATATAAAAGTTTTTGTTCGTTGCTATCTGATTATTTCAACGCTTTCGTGTATATTAATTCAAAAATCTATCCATATATCTCAATTTATTCAGCTCATTTCAACTGTCTGTCTGTCTATCATTGTATATTACTAAGAAATAGGTATATAATTCGTCAGAATAATTATGAATGCGTTATTCCATTAAAAAAAAACTACGCTATCTATCTATCAATCTCAATTTATTCATTCCATCTGTCTGTCATTCTATAAGTCTATCTTAGCTAGCTACCTTTCTTCATATAGGAACATATATAGTTTTGATATATGTTGCCTGAGGATATGCAAACAAATAAATATAGAACAAAAGGCGGATAGGAAAGTTCGTATTCTGTTCGATTCAGCCCTCTATTTTTATTTATCATCCCTACACCAACCCGATTCGTCTGTCTATTTCCCTCTCCAACTCCTGAACATCAGGGATCCATTTTGGCCGCTGACCAAACGGCATCTTGCCCACCTTGAATGAACCACAGGCCCACATCAGAACCCGATGTCTTATCCTAAAACCGACAAGTCAGCGATTTGACAGGATTCGATTTCACTCCTGGATTTCAACTCTAACACACACCCAACTCAGTATTGAAAAAGATAATGCAGAAATAAAACGAAATGGATAGAGGCTTTTCACTACATGAATTAAACTTAAATCCTTTGTCGGAAGTCTAATCTTCAAATGGACAGAGGTTCACAAAGGAAGATATCAATACACTGATAGATAGAGAAATAGTAAAATACAGTACATAAAAGAAGTCGACCTGTGGTTTACTGTCCGAATATAGATATATATATATATATATATATATATATATATATATATATATATATATATATATATATATATATATATAAGAGCGTATAAGATATCATAAACCACACATATGCCTGTCGTCAAAATATATACTCGAGCTCACACACATGCAGGTATTTATCTATCTATTAGACGTAGGTGAATAGAATATATATATATATATATATATATATATATATATATATATATATATATATATATATATATGTGTGTGTGTGTGTGTGTGTGTGTGTGTGTATGAAGTTTAGGCGCATTTTCTTCTAATTCATTCACTCATGCATGCACACACACACACACGCACACACACACACACGCACAAACACACACACACACACACACACACACACATATATATGCGTGTGTGTGTGTGTTTGTGTCTGAGAAGTTTGTTTTACTTCAAATTTCATGTAAGGTTTCATTAAAAAAATCTTACACTTCAAGTGTAAGACTCTCAAATGGTGTTCAGGAAATATTTCTATTCGCAAAGTGCTCAAGACCGAGTTTAACAATCCATTGTTACGGACAGGGAAATAGAAAAAAAACCACAGTGTTCATTATATAAGTAGAATTCAAGCACTCAGCTCCGTGTAACATACTTACCTTCAGCCCACGTGAATACACATCACTGCCGATGAATGATCACTCCCCCACCACTTTTTGTCTAAAGTTAATCTTCATCCAAACTAAACGTAACAGAATTTTATCATTTCTAAATAACACAATGAAAACGGATAGCATGTGATCAGACTCTTTTGCACTGGAATTGTGTTTTGTCAAAAATATGGATATGTTGTCGTCCGACTATGGGTATACCCTAACAAAAAATATTTGGGTAATAAATTTTCAGTGTTTTAGAGTTTAGTGATATACATGGACCCTAACCAAGAGACAGATCTGCAAATTGAGAACCATGCAACGTGCACATGAAATAATTATGCTGGGCCTCACATGGTGAGACCACAAGACAGCACAGTACATCTGAGAAAAGATAAGAGTCAGACACATCGTAGAATCCATTAAAAATCTCAGATGGCAGTGGGCTGGCTATGTTGCAAGAATGGCGGACAACTGATGGACATTGCACTTCATGGCATGGATCATCGGAGATCACGTGCGCAACTGAGGCCTGCAAAATATTAGATGGAGAGACGAGCTAGACAAATTCAGAAAATACTGACTCCGTGACCCTCATGATAGAGAAGTGTGGTGAATCCTGGGAACGGACGTTGATAAACCGATGATGATAATGATTGATAATACCTGTTCATATCCATTTTGGTTGTGTAATGTTCCAACAAAAATAAAGACAAAATAACATTCTGCTGTGTTTGCTTTTATGAGAAAATAAACTTTCAATAAAAAAAAAGTTGTATTTATGTACTCATTTTTCGGTAACACATTATCTTTTTCATATATATATATATATATATATATATATATATATATATATATATATATATATATATATATATATATATATTGTCCGTCTGTTTTACTTGGTTGGCTATAATCTCGCATTTAGGAAGCTGAAATGTTGCATAGCATTATATCTTTTCAAGTGCAGTGCATAGGATGTCGGAGTTTTTTTTTTAATTAAAGGGGTTCAGGATAATTTGGCTTTAAATGAAACGTTAAATTTGAACGGTATCTCAGTTTTCCTATTCCGGAAGTTTCCACTTCGAGAGACCCACTCGTCTCAGGTGATTCACTTCCGGTCCAGATGTAGGTAAATCCGATACACTGCCAGTCTTTGACAAAATATATGTACTAAATATTCCTATCCACGTAAGTAAATGAAATGTTTCATCGATTTGGCTTAAACTAAGTAATAACCTTTTAATGGTATTCGTATTTTCTAAATGATGCATAAACATTGTTGCCTACTATGTAATTCATTCGTTTAAACTGTAGAAAGAATCCCTCTAAAGGCTGGAAAAAGTTTTTAGCTGTTCTGGTTCTATTGGTTTAATCCCGTCCTTAGTTCATCACCTTTGAGAACCTCCCTGAATTTACTCCTTCACATATAACCCTCTCCGTCCCGATCTTTTTGTGATCTTTTTGTAGTTTATTATTTTCAATAATATTGTATTTTATACTGTAATTGTATTTCATATTGCGAGGCAATTAAAAGGACATGAAGAATTAAGAATTTTAAGAATGATAAAAGAAACAGTCCCTGTTCATAATATGTCATTTAATGCACGTTTTTACTGAAAATAAATAAGTAAATAAAATTATTTCCATTTGTAATTCAGATAATGAAAATGTATTTGAATAAATTATGCTTAGAAAAAAAAAATGCTGACAAAATCTGTCTTTCAGAAAAAAAGCCCATATCAATATTTTACTTCTTTTTAAACAGAAGATACATTGTTCCACCGAAATTGGAGCCTTTAGTGTAATTATCATTATTTCTTTTAATTATTACATTTCGTTGAAGATCTCCTGATTGAAAATCTTCTACAAAATTTATTTCCGTGAAAGAATAATCCGAAATAACTGAATGAAAACTATTATCCGTTCAGCAGAAATCTATTATATTTATAGACGGACAGAAAAAACAAACAAAAAAAGAAAACAGAAGGGCACCGCAATAGATGCCGGAATCCTTTCAAAATCATTCGCACATGTTTAGAGAATGAAATATATTTTCTCTTTCTGTCTATGTTTTTGCAACTATCTAAAAAAAACAAATTGTGTTATTTTATGCTTTTAGTGTAATGATAATATCTGGAGAGGGGAAAGAAGGAAGAGATGTAAAGAATTAGCATCATGAGTGTGTCTGTGCGAGTTTCAATGACCCTTTTCAAGCTGATCAATACAAAACAGAGTGAAGAACAAGGAAATTCCACAAGTCCTAAAGAGAAGTGTATACAGCCAATGTATCCTTCCGATAGTCACCTATGGACTTAAAACATGGAACCAAACCAAAAGATTGACCCTCAAACTGACAACCATGCAACATGCACAAGAGAGAATCATGCTCAATCACTCACGGAGAGATCACAAGACGGATCAATATATCTGAGGAAAATAGGATTCCGAAATATAAAAGAAACTGTTAGAAAATTCAAATGGCCATGGGCTGGATATGTTGCAAGAATGTCAGAAACCCGTTGGAAATTACGACTCATAATGTGGATCCCCGGAGATCATATGCGACATTGTAACCGACGGAAAGTGAGATGGCTAGATAAATTCAGAATTTACTGGCTCAGTAATACTTTTGATGAAGAGGTCTGGAAAATCTTGGATATGGTCTATATCCAACAAAGGGCGCTAAGATGCTGGGGATGAAGATGAAAGATCTATAGGCTTCTTTCTTGAAACTAGCACGCTTTCAACGATCTATTAGAGCAGTTGGTATTTCACTTGAGAGAGAGAGAGAGAGAGAGAAATAAAGGGAGACAGAGTTTTAAAGTCACTGCGTTGTAGTAGCAATAGTTTGGTGTGGAACTTTATTTTTCGCCAACCAAGAGTGGGTGCTTATTAGACACCTTTTGAAAGTCATGCAAAATGTCCTTTGAAATTCATTGCGTCAAACCTTTCGCGAGCTAAATAATTGAAGCAATCACACAGCTAACTCATTCTATTTTCATTTATTCAAGGGGTATAAAAAAACTGGGCAACACTGGGTATTTCTGCCACTATATACATATATATATATATATATATATATATATATATATATATATATATATATATATATATATATACACACTGGCTGGGATACCCGGAGTTGCCTGGGAAAACAGCACTAGAAAGCGAACTACATTTTTTTAGAGATTTCTTGAGATCAAATAAAGGGGGTGGGGTAGATTGCGCTCGCAATCATCTTCTCTCAAAGGATGGGTAACACACTCACTCAAGGGCAGATCCAGGTTGGGCAGTGCACAACTTCGCTTATTCACTCCTAAAACCTCAAAAATAATTTATTCTCTCAACCGAGAATTTCTGTGCTCACTTCTGGCGTTAGTATTTTGAAGCGTACAATCAGAATTTGATTAGGCCCATATTTTTCTTTTTTTCATTTCAGTTTTTATTTGGGATAAAGTTACAGTTTTTTCTCCTCTTGGAAAAGGTTTGTTTAGTCTCATGTTAGGCTGAGGAAAAAAACTTTGAAAAAATACTGCAAACTGGTACCAGCACTGAGAGAAACAGGTACACGCATCCATGGTTATCTATGACGAATAGAAAGTAATATAACTATATTATAACTAGTTTGGATATAGATCACCCCCTTTTGAAAACTTAAGCTATTTTTCAAAGTAAGAAATTTCTGGAAACATATGAAATCAAAATTTAAAAGAATATAAGAAAGTAAAGTAAAATTTTCTTCGTCAGGTTATGAACTGAGTCCGCCGATTGTATTAATCTCGTATCTAAACATTGGTGTACCGTTCCTCTTGATTGATTTCTCCAGCGATAAATGCTGATTTTTATTACGCCTTTGCTTCTCGTCTGTGATTTCTCACCGCTTGAACCACTATAAATCCCAAGCTGACTAACGTAGGCCAGCCTAAAACACTGGACAGGATTGCCGACTCCCAACCGAAACCATAAAATTTAATTTTTCTCAAAGCTGATGATTCATTTGATCAGTATTGGCATCAGTAGTTTGCATGTTAAAGATTATCTAAATTGTGTCCACTTCTTTTTTATTTTTTTTTTACAAGGGTTTGGATTAGGTTCAAAGGTTTTTATTCTAAGAAAATCAATTTTCATTGTTTCGTTAAATTGAAATCACATGAAATCAAAAAAGAATATATATATATATATGACAAGGTAAAAAGGAAAATCTTCTCTCACAGATATCGAACTTAATCTGCAGATTGTATTTACCTCGTTTCTAAATACTCGTGCATTGTTGCTTTCATTGATTTTTTGTGATAGAATTGGTCTTTATTAATATGAAGGCAAACGCCTACCACACAGAAATCGACCATTTTGTTTTTAAATTTTACCATTAAATGTGTGCTGTGGTAAATTGCATTATAACTACATTGTAAATTAAACATAGAAGAAAAAATGTTTCATCAAGACTGGCAAGTTTCCAGGATGTTTGAAGGTCAAATAAAATATAAGATCAAAAAGGAAATTTCCTTCTGTCGGGGTTTGAACTTGGTCCCCCAATTCCTTTTTCCGAAGTTCTAAACACTTGACAACCCCACTACCATGATCTAAAAACTACCAATTAGTGTGCAAAGGGTTTTTTCTTAAATGGTCACCAATCTCCACTTGCGTGGAGTTTAAAATAAATGAGAAAAATCTTCCCCAGCTGATGCTGATTCAATATGAGAATATAGTTCTATTTTATGGATCTGCATTTAATAGTTTTTGAGATATTAGATTACAATACAATGATAAAATATTTTTCGACGGACTTTCTTTCTCAGTGCATGAACAGAGATCCCTTAGAAATGGATGAACGTTTTCATCATAGATATGCCTGTTGTACGTCATTTGAGTCCTGCTGATTTCAGACATGCCTTTATTCCACTTTTGTGATGCGTAGTTATCGACATCTTGCAATATATAATCAGATAATATTTTAGCAAATTATGATATATATATATATATATATATATATATATATATATATATATATATATATATATATATATATATGCGCGTGTGCGAAGGGAGTGAAAGTGGGAGAGAAAGATATATAGTTATACGGATTAAGTGAAGCCATTATTATTGGGGTAATTTTTACCGATTGATATTGTAATTTTGATAACGCATTTGTTACTTAATCGAATTCCCCCTAAATATTTCATTTACCTTGAATATCTGCAAAATTGTTACTTTTAAGTTTAAATATCCATTGTGATGAACACAGAAAAAAAATCAGTGTTCATTATATAAGTAGATTTTACCTACATAGCTTCGTGCAAAAGAAACAGACAGACTTTCTTCAGCCTACGTAAATATATATATAGATAATTTCATTCAGTAATAGAGAAACAGCCCCTGAAGCAACCCCCGTCATCTCTTCCCACATATTCATACACAGAAACTGGTGCCTCCATTGATTTATTGACCAGTTGATATATTTGGCTTTCTACTTTTACTTTCAGTTTCGATTTCCTTAAAAGTTTAACAAAAAGAATTTTCTATTCTGAGTTATTTATTTTCGACTCGTCTTTGTTTATCGTTGCGTGTTTATACCTAGAATTATCGGTGAATTTTGCTTTCTCAAATTATAGGGACGGGTCAGCTACGAAAATAAACATTGACATATCGAGACACATTAATACCGGCTTCTTGGTGTTTTGTTTCGTTTTTTTTTTTCGTTCTGTTTGTTTTATTTCTTGTTTGATTTTTATCTGCTTCTCTATTCATTTTTCTTTGTTTTTTGCTTTTCATATCGGTTCAACTTCTCTTTTTTTCCCTGTCCTTTCTTCATTTCTTTCCTTACTTCTTTTCTTCTCTCTCCTTCCTTTAATTCTTTTACATATAAATCCATTCTTCCTATCTTTCTTTTCCATATCAAGTCACTTGCCGATCTCTGTTTTCGTTTGTTTTCCATTTCTTTCTTACTTTCTTTCATTCTCTCTTCTTCTTTTCAAGACATTCTACATTTTTTTATCTAAAATACCCAGTTTTATCTTCCTTACTTTAGCCTGTCTTTTGAGTGAAATAATGATAATAATAGTAAAAATAATAATAATAATAATAATAATAATAATATCAACAACATCAATAATAATAATATCAACAACATCAATAATGATAATAATAATAATAATAATAATAATAATAATAATAATAATAATAATAATAATAATAATAATAATTGAGACTGCAGACCTTAGCACTGCTGTGGATTCTATGAATACTGAGGAAAGTGCTGGAAATATGTGATCTACGACCCCAGCTTTTAGCAGAGGCCAAACAGAGAGTGGGGAAAACACAAATTGTGTTGGAGATACGAACAACAGCACTGCTATTATCGGTGAAGGAGAGATGAGATTTTAAAAAAAGCTGAAGACACAAAAGGGACTTACTCTCAGTCAGCCTTCAGCGATAACCACCGGGAAACTAGTGTGAAATTGTAAACCACAGTACTGCTGTGGACTATGAGAGTGTAGAGCAGAGGGCTTGAGATTTGAGGAGACGTGCTGTCAATCAATCTCCAGCGGTAACTTCTAGGGATCTGGTGTGAAACTACTACTACTACTACTACTACTCTGACTACTCCTCTGACTACTACTACTATTACTACTACTACTACTAATAATAATAATAATACCCATGTGGAAAAGTGGTATCAGCACAAGCCAGAGGCAGTTTTGGAGAATGACAACCACAAACTACTCTGGGACTTTGACATCCAAACTGACCACCTCATCCAGGCAAGAAGACCGGACTTAGTAATAGTAGACAAAAAAAGGAAGGCCTGCCAAATAGTAGACGTTGCTGTACCTGCAGACCATAGAGTAAAAAAGAAGGAGGGAGAAAAAAAGGGAAAAATACCAGGACCTAGCAAGGGAGTTAAGGAAAATGTGGAACATGAAAACCAGGGTAGTACCGGTCATAGTGGGAGCACTAGGAACTGTCCCCAAAACGCTAAGGGAGAGACTGGAGGAGATCAGGATTAGGGGGAGGATAGAGACCGTACAGACCACAGCACTACTGGGAACTGCACGGATACTGAGGAAGGTGCTAGAGATATAAGTACTGCAACGAATTGTAGCTCTGTCATGATATGCGAAAGAGAGAGGAGACGTTAGCTGAAGACCTGAGGAGACCAATTGTCACTCAGCCTTCAGCGATAACCACTGGGCAACCGGTGTGAAACTGTAAATCGTAGAATTACTGCGACCTATGAGTACTAGGAGAGGAGGGCTGGAGACTTGAGGAGACTTGCTGTCACTCAAACTCCAGCGGTTACCACCAGGCAACTGGTGTGAGATTCCAAATAATAATAATAATAATGATAATAATAGTAATAATAATAATAATAATAATAATAATAATAATAATAATAATAATAATAATAATAATAATAATAATAATAATAATAATAATAATCGAATTTGCAAACCATCTTTATATAAATGGACCTAAATATCTCTAAGATAATAAGACAGAAATAATATTCTCTTGGTCTTTGAATCCTGAAGAATCATCCAATACAGGCCAGGAGATAAGACCTAGTCATCGTAAACAAGAATAATAAATTTTCCCTGATAATTGATGTCACTGTTTCGAAAACCCACAGAGTATAAGTGATGGAAAGCGAAAAGCAGGGAAAATATATTTACCAGAGAGCTGAGAAAAAAAAAATAATGAAATATGAAGCTGGCAATTGTTTCCATCTTTATGGCGTATTTTCAGCGGTTTAGAAGAGCTGTACAAAAATATCAGAATCCAAAGAAATGGAACCATCCAGACAACAGGATTACTAAGATCAGTCAGAATACTGAGAAGTGTTGGGGAGACTTGATTGTTTGTGAAATACACTGGCTGCTACAATTGTACAATCTAAATGATCTCAGATACATAAGATGCAATACTAAATGTACCGAAAATCTTGAAACTTAACTATTGCATGAATCAGCCAGAATTTCGGGGCGACTGAGGGAGTTTTGAGGAGACTCGCAGTCACTTGATCGCTTGTGAAACCTGCGTGATATTAAAGATATGGAACTTATAGGAGTACAAATTATCAACTTTAACCGTACGATTGAAAAGGATTGTCAAATGCAGATTAGAAGATCTGATCTTGCTGTAAAGAACAAAAAGAAAAGAGCGAGTCAGATAGTTTCAATATTCTGGATGATCACAGAGTGAAACTCAAGGGAAGTGAGAAGTTGGAAAAGTATGAGGAATTTGTCAGGAAGTCGAGGATGCTGTCGACCAGATATTTGACTGTAGTGCCAATAATAGTCTGAACACTGAAAATATTCTTGTAATGAGGTAAGAGGCAGCGATTATCCGGGGGAGAGCTGAGACTACCACAACTGAATCTGGATGAAATACCGAGGAGAGTCCTGGAGTATTAAAAAAAACAAACTTTCTGTCCCTTGATTTCCAGTTAGAGCCACCAGTTACTGCTGTCTTAATATCTCGAATAGTACAAATACAAATTTAAGAACTGTAACATTCCAGACAATACCATTGAATAAATTAACACGAATATAGAAGTGAAACGGGTTGCCTTTTAATCCCCAGTGAAACCCCATTAGATGCTATTTGTGAAAATTCGAACGAGTTCTAAATAATAATAACAATGATAATAATGATGATGATGATGATGATGATGATGATGATGATAATAATAATAATAATGATAATAATGATAATAATAATAATAATAATAATAATATTAATAATGATATAGGTGCTAGAGATATAAGTACTGCAACGAATTTTAGTCCTGACATGATAGGTGAAAGAGAGAGGAGACGTTAGCTGAAGACTTGAGGAGATTAGTTGTCATTCAGCCTTTAGCGATAACCACTGGGCAACCGGTGTGAAACTGTAAATCGTAGAATTACTGCGACCGATGAGTACTAGGAGAGGAGGGCTGGAGACTTGAGGAGACTTGCCGTCACTCAAACTCCAGCGGTTACCACAAGGCAACTGATGTGAGATTCCAAATAATAATAATAATAATAATAATAATAATAATAATAATAATAATAATAATAATAACAACAACAACAACAACAACAACAACAACAACTAGCTTATAGGCTGGTTTTCGGCTAGTAATGCATTTAGCAGGATGTCTGTATTTATGAGATAGTTGACTGAAAAATAGATAAATAAACCTTCTATTTCTCTTCGCTATGCGTTCAAGTAATTCACGCCCGTACCCTCTCTCTCTCTCTTTCCTTATTAAACGACCAAAACTTTCACATTGGAAATCATCTCGTTTTCACAGAAGCAACCGACAAAAAACCCCACAAAAAAAACAATTCCTTTTTTTCTCTACTTATTCTTGCCTGCTACCTTATCTATCAATTTCTCCCTCTATTGAAGCGTTCAATTCTACGGTTATTATGGCCTATCCTTCCTTTTTCCATCTCTCTCTCTCTCTCTCCCTCTCTCTCTCTCTCTCTGACTCGATCTCATAGTCCGTCTACCTTCCGACCCTGTTATGATACTATCTTTCTTTTTTGTCTATTCTTTCATTCTTTTTATTGAAGCATATATATATATATATATATATATATATATATATATATATATATATATATATATATATATATATATATGTGCATGAGATATTGTTCGAAACGCTGTTTTAAAATCAAGTCCTCAAAAAGGATTTTTTATTGAAGTGAACGGATTCATATGTTGTTAACTTAAATGAAGTGAATTTTATTGGAGTTTTTCGGCTTTTACTTTTGGAACTGTGTTCATTGTCTCAAAATATTTATATTCTAAAATATTGCAAAATAATTGAACTTATCCGTTGATTTATTAGAATGAAAAGATAGGAAATGTCCTTTCCTATCTTGCTTCTTCTTGGCTTCCGTACATTCTCTCAGGACATTTTTGCTTGCTCTTTCTGCTTTGCCCTTCCTTGCTCCACTTCCTTCTTTTTCTCTATCTTTGTTTCTCTCATTATTTCTTCCTCCATTCCTTTCTTTCACCTTCTTTTCTTTGTAGCGTAGCGTCCTTGACGTTTTGAATAGCCAAGACGAGGAAATCTCTTTTCTTTTCCCCCACCTCTCTTTCACTATCTTCTCCTTTTTTTTTTTTTTTAACCATGACGATGGCTCATTCCATTATCAAGTTGAGGTGTGTAAAGGCAGTTACCAACGTTGCTTTCAACAGAATCATTTGTTGAGAACATTACTAAGAAGACAAATACGACATGATTAGTGGAATATCGAAGAAACTTGCCCTCAGTTGATTTTAGCAAGAGCCACCTGGTACTACTGAACCTTCTTTTATAATACGCCACTTGTACACCTATATTTGTTGTAACATTTTCCAAGGGAGATAACTGACAAATGCTAAATATAAAGTCGTCACCCCTACATTCTTTTGTAAATGTGTGAAAAAATCTCGGTTCATTTTGTTGAAAATAAAAATACAGGATAACAAAATTTTTGACATTTTGAAGTACAATTCAATTTGAATTGATAGATACTGTCGTGTTTTTGGAAGCGTGAGTGAAGGAGTACAACAAAATGTTTCTACATTTGGTGCTTTTTCTAAAGATCAAGCGACAGCAAGTCAAATCGAATATCTACGCTCACATGGTAGTCATTGTGGCAAATCAAGTCCACTGGTAGCCTCCCAAAATCCCCTGCACCTTCCCCAGTCTCTTCTTTTATGTTATTTCTATATTTCACGTATTTGCATTTTCACGTCAAGTGCAGAGCTTTCCAACTTCCAATGGATAAACCAAGATCATACCTTATCTAGCTACACACTTGGAGATTATCAGCGATACATTCGAGTGCCGTGGCACACTGTTTGGAAAGCACTGGTCTAGTTGTTATTGCTGGAGACTGGGAAACAAGAAGTCTATTCAAATCTTCAACACCTTTCTTAGTTTCCGCCCAGGCCCAAACACCATCGTGCTTAAGACGGTGTCTAATTGTACTCGTTAGGTTTTCACAGCAGAAGTTAATGCAGACTTTAATTAAAAATCAAGTTACCTCAAGTCTCCCTTGTCCTTCGGTGCTTTCTTCACTATTTAATTGATTTTGATATATGTTTACCCCGCAAGTAGAGAGTTCATATTATAAAAAAAAAAGTTCGGTAAACCGAAATAGCATAAAACGAAATAACAATAACTGTTAGGTTGTATGGGAGGGTTTTTTCGAGAGTTCATAGACTCAAAAAATGGTTATGATAGCATTTAGGGAAACACGCCAGCTCTATAACGGTTAGCAGCGAAACGAACGCTATCTAACTTGTTGGCTTTTTTTCCATAAAAGCGAAAAAAGGTAGCATAAACTGGAGATTACTGTAATGTAGTTGATTGAATGATTTCGATTCTTCCACAGATTTCCAATTATTCTAATCTTTTTCATGGCTCTCCGGGACCGTTACATTCATTATTTAGTGAAAAGATGAAAAAATAACGCTGGGGGACGATTGTAGTATTTTGACAGCAACAATAATGAGAAGTATAACAGGGAAAATAAATCCATGGAAACAATGACTCGAAATAGAAAAAATAATGGACTTTTAGATCAAATCGTATAGCGAAAATAAACAGCCAATGATAGATTGTCGACCTAAGTGACTGTTCATTGCGAATGAGGATCACGCAATAAAAAAAAAGAGAGAATCCGTCCGGGCAAAGGAGAATCGGTTTTAAACGTCAGGAACATTTGAATTATTGTGCTATAATAAGCACGGATTTGACAGGAGATACGGTGTTATCTATCACGACGAGAGGAAAGCGGCATTCAATAAGGCGTTTCAGTAACATATCCATCCAGAACCAAGCAAATAACTGTTTCAAGAATTAGAATAAATAAAATGAAAAATATCCTGAGAAGCTAATAAAGCAAACTGAAAATTATTATGAAAATTATAGACCTGTTCTGTCTGTCAATAACACTTGATTTAATTTCTGATTACTGGCAATCTTTTTTTTTCTTTTTGGATTTTCAATACATTTCTAGTGGGAAAGAAAACCCAACGTATTTGACTTTTTTCATATGTAAAATTATTTACAATACCTTTCTATGGTTTATAATTAATAGATAATTTAGATTAAGCAGACCAGGGCCTTATCCGACCATTGGCGATGTCCCTTACTTCTTGACCAGTAATCATCATCATCGTCATCATCCGTTAAATCCAATCCTTGAAATAAGACTTTTCAATCTCCCTACCCCTGACGACAGTGACTGCGCTGACCTCTGCCATGTCTCATTTTGCTCGATCTATTGTCTTTCTGCTAACTGTGCAGCCTATCTCCATTTCTATTGCTCCATTATCCGTATATCTTTTTTTCTGTTACATGTTTATATTTTTCTGTCTCTTAGATTAATGCCTAATATTGTTCTCTCCATTGATCTGTTTGTAATTTTATGAGTGTTATCAGTTTATGTTGTAAATTCTAATGTTTCGAATCCGGAAATAATAGCTGGTATTATGCATTCATTGTATATTTTCGCTTTGTGCACATAGACAAGGTGCTCTTTAAAGATCTCTATTGATACGAAATGCTTTCTAACCGATCGTTATGCGTTGTTTCATTTTTCTCTCATGTTTTTTTCTCTAATTTTGTTAACTGACCAACCTGTATGTATTTGCCAACCTCTTCTAGAGACCCCCATCTATTCTTATGGTCTTCTGTGGTAATTTATCGTTGAACATTACTATTGTCTTTGTTCTATCCATCTTTAGGCTTCCCTTTTTTTCACATCCCCTGTTTAGATCAGTCAACATGTTTTGTAATTCTTTCGATGCTTCTGACATCATGGTAACATCACTGGTGGATCTCTACGTTTATTCCTTTTGACTCCCAGTCAGTTCTTTTGGAAAGACAATTCTAAGGCTAGCTATTTCTGTATGCACTTATACGTGCACACAAAGACACACACACTTCCATGCCCACATCAAGTCTATTCACAGATCAGATCACATCCACTAGTCTCTGAACCTCTCCACATCACATTCACACACCCTCTCTTTTTTTTTAAAGTGAGCTTATAATGGCTGCTAACAATGAAATGTAGTCTTCTGCATGAACAACAGCAACAAAAAAAAGCATTTCATCCGAAATAAACTTATAAAACCACTTGAAACTTAGGAAAGCACAGAGACCAAGGGAGAGAACAATGTCAGAAATAAGCCTTAGCGATAGAAAAAAATGACAGATCCAAGAGAGGACCAAGTTGAATTGAATCATTCAAGTAAAAAGCATGTATAATGTGATGGACAGAGTACCAAGTGAGAAGGAGAGAGAACAGATAGAGCCTCAAACTCATCGATGGGTGCCCATGGGACAGTAAACGCAGTAAGAAAAAAGACCGGACCCCGGATAGAAAAATAAAGACTAAACAGGAAAGTCTGCCAGTGAAAGATGGCAAATCACCGCATTCATACTCGATATGGAAAGAAATGTGAGAGACATTTGTGAAGCAGTGGACTTATAACAGCTGATGATAATAGCATCTTACTATTTAAAGGACATGCACCAATTATCCCTCTTCATGGGGCCATGGCACAGAAACCCTTGATTTAAAGGGTGGGGCCATTCCCGCACATACGCCGTACTTTCCAGAATCCGTCGCACAGGACTAATCACGTACAGACTAGACTAGGCTTGTGGGCCTGAGAGACAGGGAAAAAATTCCAAAAGCTCCATTTGAGAAACCAAAACTTAATGATATATATATATATATATATATATGGGGTATAAATAATAATTACTAGTATTAGTGCTGAGCGACAGGGTATCTGTCTCTCTGTGTCTTGAGAATAGTTATTAAAAGCGGGAAGAGGTTTTGTTCGTATCAGAGAAAAAAAAAGTATCTTTGGTCTGATTGGCCAAATCTTTTGCAAACAAAGGGAAGTGGGAAGCAGAAAATAACGGTAGAAATTTAAATAGAATAGAAACACCAGAATGAAGAGAAACAAGATTGAAGCGTGGATAAGGAAAGACCGGGTTCAAAAGCAACCTCAAGTCTCTCTGATGGATAAATTGTTCACAAAAGCTCAAGAGGAAGAAAGAGAGCCTTTCGGGGTAGCGCCCAAACGAAGACAAGAACTTGGTACAAAGGAAGAAGGCGTGGCACAAGTCTCCCGATTTGGGATTTCTAGGGCAGAGTCTATTCCACATATGCATGGTAGGGTCTATACTTACTAGTGTGGGGAGTGGGCTGCCATGCAGAATATTTTCCGTTCATCGTATGGAAGTACAGTTCGGGAGAATTCGGTTACTTCTTTTAGGAAGATTCAGAATAATTCAGAAAGGTGGAAGTCAAGGGAGACAATTTATAGAAAACACGAAAAAAATCTTATTATTCCATATTTTTTTTATTCACTGTCTCGAGAAGCACTGGTCCACACAGCTTTAAACACGACACTGCACTGTCTTGGATGGTGATTGATATAGAGAAAAAGAGAATAAGTGAATAAATTCATAAAAATAAAGGTTCACTCAGTTTTAAAATGAAATGAATGATGAAATAAGAGAAAGGGGTATATATAAGATTAAAATCTCATTAAAAAGAAAACGACAGAAGAAACGTCATAATAGGAGATAAGCTAAAATGAATCACCGTAGCTCGCACGTGTACCAGAACTGATTATTAAAAAATAAATCTAAAACTATCTAAAAAGTCAATCTGAAACCGTCTTTAGATATAAGTCTTTTATCTATTATTTTCAAAAAACATAGATCACCTGCGTATGAACCAAAACTAATTATTTACAAAATAGATCTAAAATTATCTAAAAAGTTATCTAAGATCATCTGTGAGAAAAAAAAGATCTTTTATCCAAGATTATCTAGAATAATAGATCCCTGTGACCCCTGTGTGAACCAGAATCGATTATTCACAAAAGATATCTAAAAATTAGATACGTCATCTGTAATAATCTGAAGTGAATAGCTATTTCATCTAGAATTATCTAGAAAATTAGATTTTTTCATCTGAAATTATCCAAAAATGGTCCAAATGACTATAAAGAGCCCCAAAAGCGTTCCTTGAGGTACCCAGTGATGATATGTGAATCTTCAAGGTGGTTACTCAAAACATGGCCTGGAGTAACCAGAGACATGTAGAGACAGACGGACACTAAAAAGGAAGAAAAATCAGTTTGCCCACTTGGCTGGTTGGTCGGCTGTTTGTTGGGCTACGGTGATTCGATTGTGACATTAGCCTAGAGTTGCTATTGATTAGGCTTACTTTGGTGAAACATAATATGAAACATGAAAAATTCAGGTAAAAAGATTATATTGTGTCAATCTGCTCATTGGAGAAGTCATAACGTTTGAATAAGCAGTTGAAAGCTTCAATTATGATATTTACTTGAAAAAGGAGAGAGACAAAGTGTAAACAGTTCATCAAAATCTTCACAGCATGTCTTGAGGTGATCTTTCGAAAACTAAAATGGCGAATAGATGACGAATACTTTAGTAGCCTCAGATTTGATGACGTCATAGCCCTCTTTGCCAAGAACTTTCACGATCTCAAAATGATACTAGAGGAACTAAATGAAACAAGCAAGAATGTTGGTCTCAACATGATCTTCAACAAAAAGATGTCATGTACTACAAACGTTTGGGGGCAAAGACAAAACGATCAAAATCGAAAACACAGATCTGGAGAAAGTAGACAACTGCATCTGGAGGAAGTAGACCACTGCACCTACCTAGGACAGTGAATCTTCATGAAGTGATCAAAATAAGAAGAGAAAAGGCGAAGGATCACATTAAACTGACACGCTTTCGGTAGAGCTAACCCCACTTCCAAGAACACACAAATCCCACTACTTCTAAAAAGAAGGATATACAACCCCTGCACCCTCTGATAAAGTATATACAACCAATGCATCCCCCGAAGGTCACCTACGGGAAACCTAACCAAAAGATTGACCTTCAGAGCGAGACCAATGCAACGAGCACATGAGAGAAGCATGCACGACCTCACATTGAGGAATCATAGGACAGCACAATGTAATACAGAAAAGACGGGAGTCTGAGATATCATAGAATCAGTTAAAAAAACAAACTGGAATGGCAAAGGGCTGGAAATGTTGCAAGAATGTCGGACAATCACTGGACCTCATGACTCACAACGTTGATCCCCAAGGATCTGGTGCAAGGTAGTGACCAATAGAAAGTAAAGATGGCGTGACGAGCTGGGAAAATTCTGAAAGCACTGGCTTCGCAACGCCCATGATAGAAAAGTCTGGAGATGATGATGATGATGATGATGATGATGATGATGATGATGATGATGATGATGATGATGATGATAATTCTTCCTCTGGTACACCTATGAGCTTATAAAGAAGTATCAACTTGAAGATTGCGTTGCTACAAATTCCCTAATGACAGAAAACATGAGTGCTTCGAAACTCACAATGCGGTATATATCATTTTCTTTGACTAGGTATGTACTAATTGTACATTTAATTTATTAAGCACCTCAAAACTTCTTGAAAGCGTTGAAAAAAATAATTTCTAAAACTAACTTTAAAAATCTACACATTTTTTCCTAAATTTGCTCAGCTTAGCTCATTCGACTCTCGGCCTATTGGCGGAAAACAGGCAGATGAAGATCGCCATTCTTTCCAGAAAACGCTTCTTCTTTCAATAATCCTGTTTTTTTTTCCAGTGGATCGATGTTTACTCAACTTAAGTTAGTTCAAAATAAAGCCTAATAGGATAATAAAAAAAGTAGGAAAGTTATGTAGCTCCAATGGTCCATGTTATCAGATCTGTCAGCCTCGAAAATCAGCATTAATAAACCTGTCGTTAACACTTTTTGGAACACTGATCCTCTGTGCTGACAGGAAACATTTAATTACATCAACCATAAGGCAGGCCCTAAACGTATGAAATACTATTTCCAGAATGGACAGTTTTAAAAATATAATTTGTTTGGAAAAAAAAAAACTGGAAATAAATCACAAAGTAATAAAAAAAGTTTAAGGAAACAGGGAAAAAAGTAGAATTCAAAAACGGCTGCTCATTGTCTTCTCTCGACTAGAAATGGAAAATTACGTGTCAACTTATTTTAGCTATTGACATTAAATAAATGAATTAATCGGAAAAAGTATTCAGTAAAGAAAAAAAAATCTATTTAAAACAAAATGGTTGAAACGAACGGGAAGTTCTGGGTTAGGTGGAGAGGTTGGAATCTGCGGCTGGAATAAAAGACAAGTATAAAAATATCAGAATTGGGTATGTACGAAAAAAAAAGTTGAAAAGGAAAAGAACCGCCATTTTATCGACCAAAAAAAAAAAAAAAAAAAGCAGCTGTTTAATAACTCTGATCTGAATGGAAAAGAACTAGCTATTAAATCAGGATTACGTTCAGCACTGATTTTAGCCGCTAAAAATAAGAAATGCACCTTTTAATGTTATTTTTTTATTTCCTCCTTTCCGTTTCTTTAATAGTTTATATGAGGCGTTTTGTTATTGGTAATGGCGTCGGAGAGTAAGGTTCATTTCCAATTTCAGCGCTCAATTGAAATCATGTTCTCTTTAGAACATTATATATATATATATATATATATATATATATATATATATGTGTGTGTGTATGTGTGTGTGTGCGTGTGTGTGTGTGTGTTTGTGTGTATGTGTGTATGTGTGTGTCCCACAAATTAATTTAGTCGATTTGTAGTAATATTCATGGTTATTTATTATCGACACTCAAAAGAAAAAAAAGACTTACGAGCGACCTAACGTTTAGCAGAATGAAAAATGGAGTCAGTGAATCGAGTTCAAAACCCTGTTGGGATAGTTTTCATTCACTTAACATTAGTGCCCTTTGGAAAAGCATGTCTCAATCTCTAATACCACCCCCTCAACTATGCATAAATATCCCGGCAGACTAATTTTCAGCCTTTTTTCGTCCCCAGTCTAGTAAATTGACAGCTCTAATTAATTAAGAGAATTAAGAAAAACATATGCAAACATATTGAAGTCATGTAGGTGTGAATAAATATTGTTCAAGTTGGTGCCGACACCTCAAGTAAGTATTAGGACATTTGCATCATGGATACCCGAGACCCAGTGAAATGCTTCCCGGTCATTGGCACCCTCGGACAGAAGCATCTTTCAATTTCTGCATCCCGGGTATCTTTACCTCAATCTTTTACATTTGAATTTCAAAATTTTTATATCTTTGTGTCCTGAATACTTCCATACCAATATAGTTATATTTCATAATATATATGCTCTTACATATTACTGACATCTTTTTTCTATCAAAAAGATTATTATTGGATATGAAGGGATTTTAGAATGCATTTTAATTGATTTAAGAATTTAATTCATAAGTCAAAACTTGCCTGGAAACGCACTCTGATCCTGCGCAGAGCGCTCGTATAATTTGATCCCAGGAAGGCGTGCCAACTAATATATCATTTGTGACGGGTGCTATGCAAGTAAATGAATAAAACACCACAAAGGAATAAAATGAGGAAATAAATAATAAACAAAATATTATTTAACGTTAGATTTATTCTCTTCGTAGGAAAGGGCGGCCAAAAATAATACGTTACATAATGAAATTTAAGATGGTTAAAAAACGGCTCCCAGAATAGAAAGAGAATGAACACAAAAATACCCAAATCATTTTATAATAACACATGTTCAAAATAGAATCAGAGTGAATGGAGAAATTAACAATACGCTCTCAAAATGGAAATTCCAGAAACAAATTAAGAATAAAATCTCAGAATGCTCAAGTTAAAGTACTCAAGACGAAATCTGACATAGAAAGTGGCTGAAGCTGATGAAAAAATTGGTAAAATTTAAAGTAAAAAACAAAAATGAAAAGTTAATGTCACGGAAAAAATTTACAGGAAAAAAGATAAGATCAGAATTGATAAAGACAGCCAAATCAAGATGGTAAATTTAAACAGTTATTTACAGTGCAGGAGAATGAAGAGTAAGAAATTAGATAAGCATCAAAAGTGAAAGTGAAAATAGACAGAAAGCGAAAGTAAAAGTCATTAAATTTAAGGAGTAAATTGCCAAGAGAAGAGTGGTGAGAGTAGATTTCACCAAAATAAATGCATGTTAAGGGGAACTCTCACAGAATAAATCTAGAAGAGCGTAAGATATATACATGAAGCTAAGGATTCAAAGAAGTAAGAGAAAGTTGAAGATGGAACGTACCAAGTAGGAAAAGGCGAAAAAACGTGGAGAAATGTGAAGAGGTGCTTGAAATTTTAATCAGATGGAGAAAAGAGTACAAAAAAGGTAAATAAAACTGAAATTGAATACAAAGTGGAACAAACGAGTAAACTTGGATAAAATTCTAATCCAGGAATGAAACCTAAATGAAGGACACAAGAGAAGACATAACCTGAGATAACAATCTAATCTATATACTGAAATTAGGGGAAAGTTTTCTTCAAATCGAAAAAGGAAAGAAACAAGTTTGCTGAGTCGTTCAAAAGAAACCGTCACGTTACCATCATAGTTTGACAGCATGCTGTGTTGGGATGATTAATCAAAAAATTGGAAAAGGGAGTAACCAATGAATATATTACTTTTGCATTTTGTTCACTATAAAAGTCTGAAACAGTCATGAATGCATAAGTCAACATTGCAAATTGGTCCCAACACTGAAAGTCTTTTCTAGGCGAGTTGGTCAAAAAACATTTTTGTAATCATAAGAAGTTGTATGTGTTTGAATTTCCTGTCCACTTGTCTCATTGGTTTGAATTGTATCTGTGATACGAAGCCGGTCAACCAGCCATACAAACTTGAAAAGAAACTGAATACCACGCCATAAACCTCTATGAGCGGGTAAGTTAAAAAGATTTATCCTACAGTCATTATAAGAAGTATATCTCTTTTTTTCAGATCCATTTATGTGGCCTCTACGTGTGATGCATAACCAACCAGTGAGCCAGCCCTCCAGGAACACCACCTTAAAAAGTGGGGAAACTTATGTCGACAGTTTTTGGTGACAATTTTGTTTGATGGTTGCTAATGTAGAAACTAGATTACAAAATAAAAAATCAACTGGTGCCAAAAATCGGTGTTCCTTTCCACAAAAAATGCTAAAAATGAATGTTCCGCTCAGCATTTATTTTGTAGCTGGACATTTTCTGTCCTAAACCCGAGTCTTTTGTATCTCGCACCACACCAAATCCAGACAATATAGCTTAACATGTCATCATCACAATTTTTTAGGGTTCGATTGGTGTTGTGAGGGTGAAAAGCTTAAATTTTTCCCTACGTAAATTTATGGTAATTGTTTCCTCATTTTACATAATTTGGGATATGATTAGGTATTTATAAGAAACTGTACTTGGGGATATCAAAACACGTATTTTGAACGTTGATAATATAGGCTGTCCCTGCTTGAAAACATTCATATTCACTATCTGTCCTAACGGTAGAAGTGTGTATAGATTCAGAGTGTATCAACGATAAGATGAAGTATGATTATAAATGAATGTAAGAATACATCTAAAGACTATCAAAACAATGCTGCTAAGTAGCAAAACTGTGATGACCATGAGAATCAAAGATGAGGTCGGAATAATGACTTTACATTGTGCCCCGTTATATCTCTAACACTTAAGCAGCTGAGTGATTTAAGGCAGCATCCATGAGAGACGTGCCTGCAAGGTGCCACGAGTCACATTACCGTTAACATAAGGCACCCGAACCGTACCTTACGATACCACTAGGATTTTTTGTTCTCTTTGTCAAAGTACTGGAGTGCAGCCTCGGTCCGATCTTGACTCCTTTTGATATATTTCCTTTTACTGTGTTGATGATTATCCAAGTCTGATATAAATATATAATTTGTATGCGTGTGTATATGTGTGTGTGTGTGTGTGTGTGTGTGTGTGTGTGTGTGATAATTATAAAGGCATTTTAGTATTAACCAATACAAAATCGAACTTCTTCAGATCACATATATGAATAAATAAATGGTTATCATGAGGGATCCGAACCGGTGTCTAACAAGGAAGCGACCTATACGCAGTCTTGCTCTTACCTGCTTAGCTAACGACACTGGCAAGTCCAGGAGTTCAAGAGAAAGCACGCATATTACTCAGTTTTCTAATCTGCCATTGTATATATATATATATATATATATATATATATATATATATATATATATATATATATATATATATATGTATATATATATATATATATAGAGAGAGAGAGAGGGGGGATTATCTTTGTCGAAAGTCTGTATATCAAAAGGTGGGCGATTTATATCCAACATAATGTGATAATTACGGACATTTTAGAAGGATCTATATTTTGTTTCTTATGGAACCGAACCATGAAAAGTATGCAACATGCGTATTAGAGAATCATGCTCAACCTCACATGGAAAGATTACAAGGCAGCATGGTATATCAGAGAGGAAACAGGGATATGAGACATAATAAAATCTACTAAAAATTTAAATGGCAATGGACCGGTCATTTTGCAAGAATGACAGACAACCAATCGACATCACGACTCTAAACATTGATCCCTAGAAATCACATGCGGAACTGAGACCAGCTGAATACAAGACCGAGAGACAAACAGGACTGATTCAGATATTATCGGCTCCAGGTCGCTACGACAGAGAGATGTGGTGAATCCTGGGGAAGTTCATAATGTATATTTCAATTTGTAAGAATACAAAAATAAAGAAATCGAGAACGGATTAATAAAATAAGATTAAGAAGGATATATACCTAGTGGATGTCAACTTTTGTGCCAAAAAAAACTTTCCAGAAACTGGCAATATTGAATGTTCTTGTGATACTGGAAGTAAGGAGCCCATTTTCATTTGGATAACGAATGCAATATTTGCAGAAAGATAGCATTTTAAAAAAATGTCCTAGAGGAAGGGAGATAATTCTAAAGGATTTTCCTTATACATACAAAGTAATTATTGGTTAGATTCGTTAGTTTTCAAAAATAAATAATAAAAACTACTTGGATCAGAGAAAAATCCGTTATTCAAATGAAAATGGGCTTCTGTTTTCATGATTACAAGAATTAAAAATATTGCCGGATGCCAAAGAATTCCTTAGATACTAAATATTAACATACACCCGGTATGTCTTTGTTATATATATATATATATATATATATATATATATATATATATATATATAGATGTGTGTATATATATATATATATATATATATATATATATATATATATATATATATATATATATATATGTGTGTGTGTGTATATATATATATATATGTGTGTGTGTGTGTGTGTGTGTGTATAAAGAGAACACAAGAGAAATAGTGACAGAGAGATGTACACAGAGAGGGAAATAAAAAGAGACACACACAGATAGATAGATAGATAGATAGATAGATAGATAGATAGATAGATAGATATTGCGTTGTATATAAGTAGATAAAGAAAAATGAGCAAAGAACGAATTAACTTTATCAGAGTGAAAACAGGCAATGAAAGAATTTCGAAGGAAAATTAGGAAAGAAAACCAAACAGAACGATCAATACGCCAACTAAAAGTAAAATTAGAGTGCGTAAAAACAAATCAACCAAAGAGCAAGAGACAAAAAAAAAAAGGGCGTGGCACTAGAGAATTGCAGGAAATGTAGAGCCGGGAGCAAAAAGTGGAATCGGGTTGAGAAAGTTTTGAGTGGGTGAGGCAAGGCGTGAGAGTTGAATCCGGTAGCAGCTCTAATGCTATGTCTATTTTCAGGTGGCCATAGGCTGATGAGCTAAGTGGCCTAATCACGCTACTTTGCACCGGGGCCGTCCTTAAATCACGCCAATTCCTTCCTGGCTTATTTTACCTTATTCACACTTTTTTTCTCTCTCTCATCTACATTATTAGAAACCGTCAACTAATACTTGAAACATCGGTTTCTGCAGTTTTTTAAGTTGGTTTTGATGGCTTGTTATATATCACGTACCGCACCAACCGAGCAACAGAGCTGAAAGTTTAGATATTCACTCCTTAATTTGTCAAGAAAATACGGGTTTTATACTTGATACATCTATCCCTTTCAACTTTGATAAGATTTTAATGAGGGGCTTATTTTACCATGAGTGTTTATTCTTAATTGGCTCCTTCGTTTGTGTCAGGCAATGTTACTACTTTCCACACACTTTACTTTAGTAATCACTGCGCAACAAAAGGCGAGAAAGGTAACTCATTCATTGATTACCCTCTTTTCCACTTTTTAATTCATCTCCTCTAACACAACATACAGGTAAGAAATATTGGTCACATCACCGTTTCTACTGATTGACTAACCAGATCTTTATATATATATATATATATATATATATATATATATATATATATATATGTGCATGTTCACACTGTTATGTTAACTCATGTTGAGTGCCTCTTACTCCATTCTTTATTTTTCCCCAAGTTTCTAAAAATCATACTAATTTTGTATCCTTTCTTTTATGCCTTCTCTCTCTTTTTATTTCCACTATCCATTGATTTTATTCTATTTCTAGATTATCCTGGTCGTATTACTGCCCTAATCTACAGAGCTATCTGCCAAGCGTTAATTCAGTCCAGAGTAGCAACCAATATCAGTCAACTCATTACAGGTTTTCTAAGTGATCTTTTAGTGACGTCTCAGGTTAGTTAACTAAAATGAATAAATTACTGGTCTAGTTAGTCGCATGACCAATGATTTTGGCTGCATACAGTGTTTTGGGTGATGGATTAAAAAACTCCGAAAGAAAAGGGTGATCATTGATTTGATTATTTCTGCCAATTTTGAGGGGCTGGGATAACTAAAAACATCCATTAAAAAACAACAACAAATAAACAGACAAGTGGGAACACTGCTGTACAAAACTAAGGGACCTATTAAGGATAAGCTTGCATTGTAAATTGACCCCCCACTAATTATCAAAAAGCAAAAAATCAGTGATGATAAGGAGTACATGTTTAAATTTCCAGCCCCCTAGCCCCAATCGTGTCTCAGGTGTACACGATACATTTATAGATAACTAACTAGCCAGACACATTTGAAAAGTAAAGAAACCTATGCTGACAGTTTTCGTTGACGGTTTCTAATATACAAATCAAAATGTCCAAAACTATCTTTACATTAGTTTTCCTAATAATTCGGTCCTCTTTTACATGGTATGAACTCAGTTTCTGTAACGTATTTCTGTTGTGTTCGATGGTCTCGTCCTGTGAATTCCTGCCATCTTTTGTTCTCCATGCATCCAAAGAAGAACTTCATGAGTTATTCTTTACAACATTTCCAAAATCTAATCCAACATCGACAGTGTCCACAAGATCACCACACAAACATTGAATTTTCTAATTCTCGTATGTTTCTAGAGTAAAGGTCATTTTCAATACTTGGTATTGTTGCCGATAGCTGATTAAACTGATCATGCCGGCTTTTAGAATGTTCAGTGGCTTCTGAAGATGATCAACTGCTTTTTATTGTTTGTTTTTGATGTTCAATGTGTCTGGTTTGAACTTTCCCCCTGTTTTACTTACGTATAATTACCGTACATATGCAATCAAGTTTGCAAACTTTAGGGTAAAACATTATTATCCGATAATAATGTATAAGTGAAAGAATCAAGCCAACTATATTGAATTGCTTGCAAAGTCTTGATGTATCTTGGTAACCAATCAGAGATAAGCTTACTGCGGACGTGTCAATTGACACTCTTCAGTGGTATTACTCAGTTGAATGGGAGACCCATTGACAATGATTTAGCCTGTCCATTTTTCACGTCTTATGCAGTGTTTAGAGGCAAAAAATCGCATCAGCCTAGTCTGTTAGCCTCGTATTGTGTTAGTTTTGGTCTTTGGGTTTTTAGATTGTCCTTTTACGGTTGAAGAGTATGTTTCAAATCTTGGACGAGATAAAGGGAGACATGACGAGCTAGCCGATTATGATCACGTAGGAGTGATTTACAGACTATTTGGAAAAGCAGGAAAATCGGTAAAGTACCAATCCCTCGAGAGACAACTCCCACTGGAATATTTATGGTCGGTAACGAAGTCCCAGTTTCCTTTGCATTTGTCAGCGCAGAAATCTATGCAAAGTTCAAAACTGAACGGATCCAGAAATGTTTTCTTAGAATCTCTTATGACTCCGCACCATCTCTGACTTTGTAGCCGAAGTAATGCAAAAATGGAACAAGATACGTGTCTTAAGTCCAAAAGGGAGGGATTTGGAGGGACTCAAATGCCACTTATACAGTCAATCTTTACGTTGATAATAGATTGCCAGATTCTCTCCGGTAGCCGTTGTATGAATGACTTTTCTGGCTGGCCCTGTGGATGAGATAGTCATCGATGCCAGAACCAACGTATAGCTCAGTATTGCAATGCCGATTTCTCAGATACACAAGCATGTGTTCATGCTAGCTGGCCCTGACTCCACTTGAACGATTAACATAAGACAATCTTTCCAAATTTGACCTTGTACAATACTCAGCTTATAAAGATAAAAAGTACCCAATATATGTAATAACGAACTGCAATACCCTATCTAATAAAAATGATTATAAGATACTGGTTTTACCTGTTGAATAAAGAAAACATGGTGCTGAGAGAGTGAGATGGATAATGTATTTAAAGGTTTTATTTGTACTTCTTTTAGCCAGCTAGTTCTCATGACTCAGTTGGTAAGAGCAGCAGAGCGTCAACCTAGATTCCTCTTAGCATCGTGGGACGTGACTTCGAGATAAGGGGCTTATCTCTAATTTCTAATATGCACTATTGACTGAATGCCGTAGGATGAGCATGTACATAAGGCCGTAAAAGGGATCGACTGAATCGTGTTGACAATCCTAAATGCAAGGAGTTCAATTCTTAGAAAAGGATTTCTTACATTTTATTTTCAGTTGCTCTTTAGCGCAACACCTAAGCAGCCATCATTTCGTCGGAAGTGAGTAACACCGATTGGAAATAAAAATGAAACCTCAAGTAGGATTCAAAATAATATATCTTTCATCCGGAAAAGCTGTTTTAACGGGTCATTTGCCATGGTCCCGAAGACCTTCAAGTTTCAGTCATTCAAATCATGTACATAGTCCTTATTTTCTTCGATTACCTGAAACGTCACCATTTTTTTTCGTTATTCGCATACACCTTCTAAGAAAGAAAATTGAAATTACAGAATTTTTCAGTCGGAAGATATCAATCATGGCATAATTGATGTTAAAACGTGCTTGAAGTAAGCAAAAGCAATTCTTATTTTTACGACTAATTTTATCTTTTTTCCTGGCAATAAAAACCAAAATTAAAACTCCAAATATATTTAAATCATTGAAATGAGTTTTACATTTTTTCTATGAAAAAGAGAGTAATAATTACTTCGGTGTGTAATGTTTTGGGTATTATTGGGCGGTGGGGGGCACATATGAATTATACTATTTTATTCGGATGAATTTTATTTATGTAAAATATGGAAAGTGCATCAGGTCTAAACTCTTGACTATGACAAAATCATCTCCTGACATGTTCAATGTACAAATAGCTTTTGTACTGATGTCAAGAAAAGAGGATAGGAATGCTTTACCGTGTACATGTGTTCGTAACCACATCACTGTTGATAACAATAACACTTCTGCTACTGCTGCAGTCTTGTTTTGATTTTCCATGGATAAAACAGATTTTCTTATTTAATAAGAAAATCCTTTTTAACCAATACTGTTGCCTTATTGTTCAAGATTTTTCTTTTAAACAGAAACTATGAAGAGATGTAGAAAATTACCAGAGAAATAAACTCTCAACTTAGAAATCGCAAGTTAATTCCATCCTATTAAATAAATAAACATATTCATGCTAAAACATATTTTTTTGCAATTCATCCATAGATAACATAATAAAACCCGCCATTATCATTACGAACTCTAAAAATATTTTGTTATTATCATTCCTCTTCGCCCCCTCTCTCTTCCTTTCCCTCCTCCTTCAACTCTCCTACGAAACATGTCTTTTTTCTCTCTCTCTGTCTGCGTGCCTGTAAACCTCTCTTCCACCTTTCCTCCTTGCAGATTCGATTCTATCGCACCACACATTCTCTGGGTTCATCGTGAGTTCTGGGTGGGGTGGTCACCTTCGACCTAAAACCTAATCCAACGCCACTCCCAATCGTTGGGGCATCTCCCAGTCCCTAACCCACAACTTCCTGCAAATCGCTACCCAATATTGAGTGTGCACAAAGTGTTAAGTTCGTTCTATTTTTTGATTAGCTTCGATTGTTCCCTCCACCCTTCTCTGGTCATGCTTCGGCCGCTTCTCTTGCTATTTATGTCTACATCGATTCAATCATTTCTTGTTGCTTGCAGCCAGGCCAGTCCAAAGGTTGGGGGGATTGGGAGAGAGAGGGCCTATGGATTGGGTTATTTAGCGCAATGCAGAGATCGGTCCCCTGTTTAGGTGGGGATCAAAGGGATCGCCACGCGACAATCCTCACCTGCTTACAGTACTTGGTATTCCCAAGTGGACTCCCATTTTGGTATGGATCCGTGTACCAAACGTGATTTGGCTGTTTGGTCTACATCCATATTTACATGGGACATCTATCTTAATATTGGCTTTATTAACCTTCTCACAAGGGCACAGGTGATACAAGGTCAGCTTAAAAGGGGGTATCCATGCATTGATGCTGCGTGTGGGCAATGACGATACAATTCCTATATATTGCTACCCAATATTCAACCATAT
>OY735223.1:41221675-41236675 GCA_963457665.1 Thysanoteuthis rhombus | reverse complement strand
CAGAAAATTCTACTATCAACACTGATTGCTGCATTGATCAAACAACTGATATATATATATATATATATATATATATATATATATATATATATATATATATATATATACGCTGCTGTAAGCTAAATTTTCTATCTGAACTTGCAACCGTATAATGTTCCGTCAATGCAATTAATATATATATACATATGTATATACATATAATTATTAGTTGAGTCATCTACAGAGAGCTGTTTTGTTGTATTACATCTCTTCAGTGTGGCTATCGACAATCCATTACCCATCTAGTACCATGAGGTAGGATCGAAACCTTTCTTTCTGACCCATATATATATATATATATATATATATATATATATATATATATATATATATATATATATATATATATATATATTTATACGTTGCTTATGGAATTATTCGAATGCATATAAACCAAAATAGTAAACAAGTGAACTTACTAAATAGAAACCTTCTCCAAGGTAACGTCTTTTTGTAGTATTTTATTGGGGGAGATAAATCACAAAATTTGGGAAAAAAAGCTGTTCCAATAAATAAGATTATTCCCTTGCATTTTAATAGACATTGATGACAAAAAAAAATTGAACTTTCAAAAAATTGGCAGACACAAACTAATTGGATCAATTTAGCATAAATCTTAATTAACAGTTCTTAGTAAACACTCGAATGGAAAAGTAAGAACGAATTTCAGTGAGGGGAAATCGACATATGAACGATTACTGGCTAAAAAGCTTTTGTCCCTAATTAGCCAAGATGATTTTGATTTTAACGTTACATGAAAAGTAAGTATCTGGAATCTAGTTATAACGTATTAAGAAAATTAAAAAAAAATTATCACACAAGTCAAGGGCTCGTTTATGTAACAAAAATTATTGAATATATTGCTAAAACGTTTTCTTCGAACCTATGAATACAACTTGTTGAGACAATATGTGTTTAGGAAAAGGTGAACGTCCACCGTCAGTTTTGATATCTAGAAAACAATTAGTTTGTAAACTAAAGAACGGAAATAAACTAAACGAAGTTAAACTAAAACTAAGCTAAACTAAAATAAGCCTGTAAACCAAAATAAAAAGCAAAACATGTTCCACTTGAAAATTAATTTTTTTCTCATCTTTTTCAATCTCTGTTTTAAAAATTGAGAGCAGATTATGTCAGTTGATAAGAAGGAAGTTTGTTATAGTCCACATGTGGCTCAAACCTGAAATTCTTTATTACGAGGTTCGTTATTGCAAGGGTTTAATGCATAATGTATACGAATTGTAAATGATTTTCTTTGATTTAGCCTCGCTTTTGCAATTGAGATATGGGATATAAGCAGTCAGTTTGGCCTTTGCATTACCGTCATTTTAGTTTAACGCCAAGGGCGACGCTATTTTAAAGCGGCAATTTAACGGATGCCAGTTCGATTCCAACGGTGACCCTTTTTCTATGATTGTTCATTCTATTTACGCTGACTAGACCAAATCATACATCCATTATGTAATAATAGTGGGACATTCAAAAAAATGTTTTAAAGTAAAAAAACGCATTTGTAATTATTTCTGACGGATGCTTTGCAAATGTTTTATTATCGGGATGCATTTAAAATCAGAAAGAAAGGGATTGTTCGTGGTCAGGAATTAAAGTAGACATTACTAACAGGAGAGGCCTATAAGTACCCATAATGCAAATGTATTGCAAATGATTTTACTCCTGACAAAACATTGTATATATTTTTTTGCGATAAAAATGTATTGGGAATCAGGAAAATTGGGACCGTCAGTTGTCAGAAATTTAGGCAAGTGTTATTGACTGAATCGGACTGTTACATTTAAGTGGACACATATTTTCAGGGTGAAGTGAGTGCAAAAATTATCCGATTCAAAATTTCAAAAATGTATTTTCACATGTCTATACACATTTAGAAATGACCGAATTTGTATCGAAAATTTTTGCTATTTTTCTACATATCTTTCCTTTGGTCAATCTTGTTTTGTTATTTTTTATTCTAGTATTTTTCAATTCTACCAATTTTGAAGCTGTAAAAGGTGTTAAAGTACATTTTTTCAAATGCATTGGATACTTCCTTCTTACACTCACCGAAAGTTCATCAAAGATTTCATTGATTTGTCGAGAAGCTGATTTTTGTTCTTTTATCAAAATAGACAAATCTCTTATTGTTTTGTTCCTCATTTAAAAAAAACCCACACACGTTGAGAATTTGAAAGAGTAGCGAGAGTTTTAATCTTTAACTGATATTTTTTTAACCATAGTTAGTAGTGATAATACCAGTTTTAGATGATTTTTATGTCAAAACAAAAGATCTATTCTGAGCGTGATCTGAACGGATAAATATCACAGCTTAAATCCTGTTTTTTCTTTGTTCCTTTTATCGTCTGGGTGTGATTTGAGGATAGGAAAATCATTTCGTCCATGAATTTTTTAGTACTTCTTACTATGATAGTTTCCTTTTTTTGTTTTTATTACATCTCTCGTCTTGGCATTGTTTTTGTCAGACAATTGAAAGACGTCTTAAAGCAGGGAAGATGATGTCGAATCCTTACACAGGATTTTCGCTTCTTTAGTCTGAGGGAAATATTTTTTGAGGCGATTGTTTGTTGAGAAAGGTCTGTTTCTTGGTCTTTTTTTCCCCCTTCTTTCTTTTGTGAGTTTTGTTTGGGTGTTTGGGTCTGATACGAAGCTTAGAGGTTTTTTTTTTCTTCTCTCTTTCAAGTTCGGGATAAAAACACAGACAGATAATAAGTAAATAAAGATAGTTCTAAGACAGGAAAAGTTGAGAAATAGAAAAAGCAAGCAAAAGGACAAAACACATAGGATGAGAAAGAGACGACAATAAATGAGAAAAGGGCGGGAAAAGGAGGGGTGGAATCGATGTTGAGAGACATACACTTTCTGTGAATTATTTGACGTAGGGTCTTTTAGAAAACAATGACTAGCTGATAACATTAAGCAAAGGATGTGTAAAAGTAGTCACGTATAACTGTCAATTTAAATAAAGTGTTATGGACCGACTGATTCTGATATCAATGACTGTGTTTTTGATAATAATAATAATAACAATAATAATAATAATAATATTAATAATAATAGTAATAATAATAATAATAATAACAACAGCAGCAACAACAACAACCGTGATTATCATGATTTTGACATGAAAAAACGTAATAATCAAAATTTTGTCATTTATAACTATGATTATGATTTTTTAGATATCAGTAACCGTGATTATAATGATTTTAATATTGATAAAAGTGATCATGATGATTTTGATATCAATAACCGTGATTATAATTATTTTGATTCTGATGACAGTGATTATAGTTATTTTGATATTGATATCAGTGATTATGATTATTTCAATATTAATAACGGTGATTAAAATATTTATTTTGATATTATTAACAGTGATTATTATTATTTTGAAATTAATAACCATCATCATAATTATTTTGATATTGATAACATTGATTATAAATATTTGAACATTAATAACTGTGATTATGATGATTTTGGTATCGATAACCATGATTATGAGCATTTCTATAATAATACCCGTGATTATGATTATTTTGATGTTGATAACAGTGATTATGATTAATTCGATATCGATAACAGTTAATATAATTATTTTGATATTAATAACAGTGATTGTAGTCAGTGGCTTCGGCGGTGTATAAACAACAAAGAAATGTAGGAAGGTAAAAGAGTTATGTTGCACTAAATTCATATCATTTCCAATATATTATGTGCATATCAATTCCATATAGAAGGTAAAGATACATTATATATATATATATATATATATATATATATATATATATATATATATATATATGTGTGTGTGTGTGTGTGTGTGTGTGTGTGTGTGTGTCTGTGTGTGTGTGTGTGTGGTTGTATATGTTAGTGTGAGTGTGTGTGTGTATGTGCTTGATTTCTATAAGCGTGGCAAACTGATCATTTGACGACTGTCATTAATACATTCATACACACGCATACATTTGTATGTATGTGTGTGTGAGTGTGTGTCAGTGAGAGGTGTCACATCGCCTATTTCTCATGCTATAGAAACAGTGAAAGTAAATATTTTATGAGAGAAAAGCAATTTACAATGTAATTATGATGCTAAACTGGACCCTTACTTTACACTCAATATACATATATAAAAATCCATTATAGAGACAGGATGCACTTCCGGAGACGCTGCCCAGACCTTTAACTACTTAGTCAAAAGTACCATGATGCTTTAAAAATTCACCGTATGGTAATTGATTGATGATTATAACTTCTTCACTCTCCGGCATTTCAGCTAACAAAAGGAATTTATTGTAACAGTCTACTTGCGTACTTCACAAAGCTCGTATATATATATATATATATATATATATATATATATATATATATATATATATATATATATGTATGTATGTATGTATGTATGTACTTATATAACTTGGAGATGTGTTTGCGTGTCACGCTAATAAAAATGCAACCTAATCTCACATGCCTATGTTTGTAGGGGTTTAGATAAGGTGTTCCTTTTATTATGTAACTATAATACAAAAGTGGTTACTTACTTTCCGTCCATAGACATATTTTCTCATGAATATTCATACATAAATTCTACAGTGGGTCTGAAGTGGAAGAACCCTAAACCCCACCCCGTTAGGGGGTGAAGATACTCTTCATCGTCAATTAATCAGGTTTGTGAAATCTTGTTCGGTTGCATTCATGTTAAGGTACTTTTTATAGTGTGACACACAAACAAACATCTCCCATTTGTTCTTTTATATATATATATATATATATATATATATATATATATATATATATATATGTATATGTATATGTATATGTATATGTATATATATATATATATATATATATATATATATATATATATATATATATATATATACAGAAATAAGTACATAGCATTTGTTCAACACGACGAATATTTTATTTTCAACATAATTCCCAGCTAGGTCGATGCACTTACGCCAACGCTTCCTCATTAATCGTATTGACGGAACATTATACGGCTACGAGTTCAGATAGAAAAATTAGCTTACGGCAGCGTCAAAGAGAAGATTTTACTATTAACGGTGACAGCTGCTTTGATCTAACAACAGATACTTATATACATATACATATATATATATATATTGAGGGAGATAGATAGATAGATAGAGAGAGAGAGAGAGAGAGAGAGAGAGAGAGAGAGAGAGAGAGAGAGAGAGAGAGAGAGAGGGAGGGAGAGAGAGAGAGTTATGTAGATTTGCAGCGTCACAAATCTAAAGTTCTACATGGCTAGTTTTTCGCATGAAAATAATCGCAAGAGGAAATGTATACATATTTTATGATTACTTGTCAATCTGAATATTTATTTAATTCAATATCGTATCCCAGTTGTCGTCTAGGATGAAACATCTTCCCAACGCTTGTTTTCGCTTTGGAAAACACAAACTACGGTCGCCATTACAACATGTCCGCCGTAGCCATCTGCTGTCTTCTTTTCCTCCATGGGGACTCCATTATGTCAGTGATGATAAGATGGGCGCTATTAAATTGGCCTGCTTCCTGCCTCGTTACTCGAACTGCCATTATACTACAGTGTATATATTTCTGTTTACCCCGACCAGGCCATCACTTATTCGTATCGTCTGCCATCAACCATTTTTCCATAGGGGCACGGTTCGTCTTATTTAAGATACTGTCTGGCGCGAAGTTGTATGAATTTGTTGTTGCCAAATCAATTTAAAATCAGGGAGGAAAAAAAGGGGCCCATGAGGGGGTTGCTCGAGTATATATTTCTATCAAAGCAAAATGATTGACTATTTTCAGTTGAGAGGATAGACATTTTCGTCAGCCATGTTTGTAATACGTTGGAAGCTTGCTCTGTTTTCCTTTAAGTTTCTAATAATAGAAATCGTCCTTCATTCGATTAATTTTATCTATTTCCGGCTTATGTCTTTCTGGATTTACTCACTCTGTCATTTTATCGTTTATTTTCTTTTGCTTTTAGCTTTCTTATTGTATTTTCGGATATTTTAATTTGAGTGCTTGCCATAGAGTTATAGTTTGAGAGCTGGTTTCGGAAAATAATTCGATAGCCTAGCCAGGGCTAGCATTATGCGATAGGCGACCTAGGAGATCGCCTACGACGCTAATTTCAAGGGGCGTCAGACAAATCTTGAGCAAATAAGACATCATGATTAATCTAACTATGAGTACGAAGAAAAAGAAAGACGGATGATAACAATGTTGAGATGAAAACTTTGTAAAGAAGGTTTCATATAACAATGAAAAATTTGAAGGCGTGAATCTTTCAAATGAGCTCTCTCGCTGAACAGAGGAGGATGAAAGAAGGACTGGGTTATGCCATGGGGTAGTTAGAGAGAAGAGCAGGCACATATTGTAGGGCTGGCCCAAGGCGCTGGATACCCTGACTGACCTCGGGCGCTGAATTTGCTGGTGTCAGCCTTGAGTATAACAAGTTTAATCCTCTACTGCTGACAGTATTATGGCTCCATGGGAAAGTGAAAAACCTTTATCAAACCTACATTGAATGCCTGCTTAGAACGGGTATTGTCGGTTAGTCTCCGAGACAATTGGAGAGGTAGAGAGTTCGATCCTTGGCCATGCATTACTGAGGTTCTCTCTCCAATCATTGCAGTTCTCTCTCTAACTTTATTATCAAATACGTAAGGGTCTACGTAGAGCAAAAACTCAACGGTTAGTACGACATATCATTTTTGTTGTAATATGTTTGACCCTCACTGGGTGACACAGTTTGGAATAATACTGCTAAGAGCCTGTTTTAGTAATTGTTAAAAAGTTGGACTAATCGACAATCGTTTTTACAGTACGTTTGTTTATCAGTTTTTTTTTCGAGACATTGTGGTAATTCAAGATAAATTAAGTTAATATGTATGTAGTGCCTGTCGTAGCATAATTGTTGGGAAACACTGCAATCATATTTTAGTAGCCACATCAATAATAACTGGATGACATACTTGTTTTTTTTTATGGCAGGCTTAATTGAATTTACTAAACTAAGGTAGTCTCCATTCCAAATGTGTATAGAACCAGACTCTATGGTGTGTTGCGGAGCCTACAGTAATATACACGCAAGATTGTTTTCTGTCCACCTTACGAACTTGCTTCTCTTCAAAGTTGCTAATTTAGATATTTTATACCTAAATTGGGGTCTACGGCCTATTCAGACATTCTACATCTAAATTTTGATATATCGCCTATTCAGATAATTTACATACAAATTTAGATCTATTGACTATTTAGATATTTCTTTCCATTCAAATTTAGAGATTTAGATGAAAGATCTATAATCTGTGATATTTATTAATTTGTATTAGATTCCTTGAAAACTGCTAATTAAAAGAAATTCTAATTCGACGCTGTACTACTTCGTGTCATCATCAGTCTTTTAACATCCGTCGTTGGACATTGACCTTCCCAGGTTCCACTACATTTCTCTATCATGGATGTCGCGGAACCAGTATTTTCTGAACTTGTCTTGTTCATCTCTCCATCTTGTATTTTGTCGGCCTCAGTTTTGCATGTGGTGGTCTCCGGGGATCCATATTGTGAGTCGTGATGTCCATCGGTTGTCTTTCATTTCTCGCAACTTGACCTGCCAAATGCCACTTGAGTTTTCTAATAGATTCTATAATGTTTAGGATCCCTGTTTTTTTCCTGATAGATTGTGCTATCTTGTGATCCCTCCATATGAGGCCAAGTATGATTCTCTCGTGCGCACGTGGCAAGCTTCTCAGTTTGCAGGTTTGTCTCTTGGTTAGCTCGGACTACTTTGTATACTGACTAATGGACCTGGTTATTATCAATTTACAGCGGCAAGTTGTCAAATAATTTCAGTGTGCACACAGTTAGAGTTGAGCACCTAGGAGATTCTGTGCAGAGTAAATAGTATAATGCTAGTTTTGCTGATTGGTTTTGAACTTTACTGAGAGACATAAGTTTTGATAATCAGTTTCGCAGGCCATTGATAGTGTAGTTGATCTTCTCTTGATGACACCCAGCTGTGGTCGTATGCACAAAGCTTACTGACATACAGCCATACATTGACCTTCGTCTGGATTATGTTCTGGTAAGACGGCCGAAACTCAATTTGAGCGTAAGTCAACCATTACCGACTGAAGAGAAATATACGCACTTCACAACATGAAATATTACTTAAATATTAATTTTTCCCCTGTATTTTAATTCTTCCTTTGCCTTTCCAGGGGAAGGGGAACAAATGTCATACATTACATCTCTTTCACCAAGTCATTAGCTCAACCCAGCAAGGTTTCTGCTCGTTTACTTTCTCCTTATCACATTCGTTGTCTGGAGAACTTGAAACATACATGGCGTATACGCTGTGTCTTCTTTGGCTAATAATAACATGACAACAATTTCCGTTGGGCCATTGAACTGTAAAAACTGAATTTCCCGTCATCTGCAGTTGATAGGGTTTAAGATTCCATAGGAACATATCTGCCATCAGACTATTGTCGGGCAGGCGTAAGTCGACAGTACTTGAATTGAAGGTACGTGAATACGCTTTTTGAGGTTAGGAGTTCGATATTCAATCATTCGCACACGCACATACGTACACACACACACACACACACACACACATATATACATATATATATATATAATAAAAGAAAAAAACAAAAAAAAACATTGGGAAAAGGTTTTCAATACGGGATTTCAATGCTCATAGCATCTCCTCAGGATAAACCCCCGGGAAAATTCTATTTGCATTGTAATGCCTTACAGAACATTTATCTGCCAAACACTATCTTAAAACTCTAATTTTATTATAAACACTCATCAAGTACTCTTACAGATGATTTTTTTTCACAAAATTATCCTAACCAAACACTATATAAATGCTCAACCCTGGAGAATCATACCTCCTTGGTCCAAAAATCACTTATTCCATATATATATATATATATATATATATATATATATATATATATATATAAGTAATACAAGGATATAGATCCGGTGAATGCTGACATTTCTGGCCTAACGCACTTATCAGCAACCTGTAATATATTTTGTTCTTGTAATTAAGAAAACAAAAAGCCACTTTAGAATTGGATTACGTATTTTTATATCATTCAATCTCGAATAATTGTTTTGGAACCTAACGATTTTAACCAATAACTACTATGTATGTATATGTGCATAAGGATGATCCTACAGACTTACCTCTCTTTTTCCTCAAAATATGAATAATACATCCAATCTTTTTTCCCGATTCAAACATCCTCCTTTTCCTACACACTTATTTTGAATATTAAGTACATATGCATTCCACCAGGAACTCTTCTCATACTTGAAATTGTCTTCGAATCTCTCTAATGAACCATTGTCATCATGAATTGATTTTCACTAGTATATATTTCTCATCCACATTTTTTACTTAATGATCGTACAATAACGACCTGAAATTGATAATAGCAACATAAGATGAACAAAATCTAAGAAAAGGGATCTGTGGACGACAATAACATCCGCCATTGGAGTTTTACGGCTAACTAAATGAAGTTACCATTTTATTGTGATTGATGCTAAAATTACTCTTGGCTACAGGGAGTGTAAAACGTTTACGATGAATTTCGTTAAGTTTGTTTAAACTTACTTATACACGTTCAAAATTGACAGAATTTTGACCAACTATCTCTGATTTTCTTACAGAACTTTCTATTCTTCAATTTCGTTTCAATGTCCCTTGATATTTGTATTTATTTTAATCTTTGGTGTAAATCCCGTCGATTTGATGGTGTTTAACGATGTTGAAATACTTATTTTGAAATCGATCAGCTACTTTTTGCACTCAATATATTTAGCTAATTTGAACGACTTTCACTTGCTGGGCTTTCACGACAATGAACAATTCCATGACACGTTCAGACAGATCCCTGGGGATAACAGATGTGACTTTAAATCTTGCTGAAAGCATATCCTTTATTTCCCATCGATACCGTTCACTAAACAGTCGCACATCAACTTCCTTAAAGTTGCTATAAAATGCAACAGGAATAAGATGTGCAAAAACTATCCAACACTTATTATAAACTTCAGCAAGACGAAGGTCATGTGCAAAAACCACATCAGAGATAAAAATAGTGAAATCAGAATAGAAGACACAGAACTGGAGAAAGTAGATCACTACATCTACCTAGGACAACAAATCTCCTTGAGACCCTCAAAAGAAGAAGAAATCAAGCAAAGAATCACACTAGGATGATAATCCTTTGGCAGAGCAAGTTAAACCTTCAAAAATGATAAGATCTCATTAATCCATATAAGGAGGGTGTACAACCAATGCATCCTCCCGATAGTCACTTATGGAGCTGAAAAATGGAAACTAACCAAGAGACAGATCCGCAAAATGAGAACCATGCAACGTGCACATGAGAGAATTATGCTGAGCCTCACATGGAGAGACCACAAGACAGCACAGTACATCCAGGAAAAGACAAGAGATAGGGACATAATAGAATCCATTAAAAAGCTCAAATGGCGGTGGGCTGGCAATGTTGCAACAATAGCGGACAACCAATGGACATTGCGACTCACAACATGGATCTCCCAAGATCAGATGCGCAACCGAGGACGACAGAATACAAGATGGAGAGATGAACTAGACAAATTCAGAAAATACTGGCACATCAACGCCCATGATAGAGAGGTTTGGCAAATCCTGGGAGAGGTCTATGTCCAACGACAGACGTTGAAAGGCTGATGATGATGATGATGATGATGATGATAATGAATGTCAATTCTTCATCGAGGAAATTATGAAGTTAAGAAATTTATTTAATCGTTTTGACTACAGGCGTTTTTGTGTGTGTGTGTGTGTGTGCCAGGTTATTTGCAGTCCGTTGGATATTGTCTGTTAAGCAATATTGCGGTTTAGAGCTTAGTTCTATAATAATGATAATATCTGTATAGAAGAGCCTCATAAAATTGTATGTGTTTTCTTATCACTAAGTGCCATCGACAGTATTTGTGCTTTAAATGTAATTTGACTTGCGTTAGGTTCATTCTTTGTCCAGTTTATGTGGCAAGCGTCAACAAAAATGTTTATACGTTTAGAGGAACAAAAACACTAATCTGGAATGTAGAGTCTCTTTATTTCTCTCATTTTCTCTCACTCTTACCTTATCTGTCTCGGATCTTTTTGTATTTTGCTCTCTGTTTTGCTCTCCTCACATTTTTCTCTTTTTTTTCTTTACTTCTCCTTCTTCCTCCTCCTGTCTCTTATTCTCGCTCTGTCTTTTTATCTTTTGTACTCGTCTTTTCATATTTTGTTTAAAGTTTCCCACTCTCGTTCACTTTCAGTCTCTCATTACATTTCACTCCCAGTGACCCTGTCTCTCTGTCTTTGTCTTTATCTGTCTCTGTCTATATCTCTGTCTGTCTCAGCAAGGACCTACTTCGGAGCTTTGATTATAGCAGATCTAATACTTCAAATGTAAATGATCTAAAAACAAAGCAGAGCTGTGGAATTGGGTATCATACACACACACACAAACACACACACAAACACACACACACACACATATATATATATATATATACATATGTATATATGTATGTGTGTGTATCCATTTCCTCATAACACACACAGACATATATATATATATATATATTTGCGTGTGTGTGTGCGTTATTAAGAAATGGATATCCGGTGGAATGATAAAAATTGCGTTATATTATATTGAAACTGTTTATTGAAACGATCTCCCGTAATTACACCATGAAAGTATCATTTGGCCTAGAATAGAACATTAAACAAAGTAAGTCGGCTGCAGCAATCGAACCTGTGACCGATAAGATAGAAATTTCAACGTGACGTTTCTCTGACCGTTGAGCTAAACAGCTACTGGTCAAGCAAAGGCCCCAAAACACACACACACACACACACACACACACACACATACACACACACACACACACACACATATATATATATATATATATATATATATATATATATATATATATATATGATTTGAACTATAGGAAGTAAGACAGAATTACGAGAAGTGGGTGGAGACTAAGTTTATTAATCCATAAATGATTTCATTGATGGTCTAGACATGTTTCGAGAGGTATTCCCATCTTCAGGACTATGAGCTATTTGTGTGCGTGTAAGGGTGTGTGTGTGTGTGTGTGAGTGTGAGTGTGCCATTTAATAATTGTAAGTTTTCTATGGAACAAAACTGCACCAGCAGGAGCTTTGCTTTGTGAGCAAAAAATGAGATCCCATCTACTGGGGTCACCCTGTTGTGTGGGAATTAGTTCAATCAGGGATATAGTCGGTGGGGTTATCATTCATATATATATATATATATATATATATATATATATATATATATATAATTGAACTCCTGATGGAGTAATTTGTATAGAGGTCACAAGCCTTCATTAATACATGTTTGGTATAAGGCTACGGACAAGGAATTTCTAAAACTTTTTACTTAACATTTCCTGTTTAGGGAGAACTCGAATTTATGTCAGTAATAAGTGTATTTTCTCAAAAAATCTATCGGTCAAGCGCGCCCGTCCATTCGTTTACCAATAACAAATATAATTCTCCCGGGACGGAACATGTGATTCTATAACGTTAGTTTGTTTTGAATTAATGTCGTTACAATGACATAAAAAAGGGTCCAAAAAAGCAGGTAAGGCTATTTTTATGCCAATGTGCTTAAAAAGGTAGAAAGTGTACCGCAAATGTATTATACCGGCTATGATGTGAGGATTTGAAGAGTGGGAACAAACAAAATCATTTGAAAACGAAACTCAGAGACACACGAATAGAAATTAAAAGACCAATGTTTGGTGATAGCTCTGAAGAATAAAAGAAACATGGATTCGAGTGAAGACCAAAGAAAAATACATAGAAGTTATCTAACAACCAAAACGAGATGAGCATGACACCAGGAGGGTGGATAACAGATGATGCAAAAGTTTTAAGGATTGGTTCTCTCAGGGATTGCAAACGCAGTAGGAGAAGATCAGATATCAGATAGAAAAATGAGACAGAAAGCTTAACCGGTAAAAGGGAGGTTGTGCTGGGAAATGTCTTCATCCAGCAGTGAACCTGTAATGACTGATTCTGATTTATTAAGGTAGTCTTCAAGATGTTCCTGTGCTATTTTGATTTAAATAAATATTTAGATTACAAGTAACACAATAGTGCAAACACCCAGCCAAGCCTTGCATGTGCTTGTGAGATAGATGTATTCTCTGTGAGTGTGTGTTGGTGGTGTATACAGGTATGTGTGTCCTCATGTAATTATTTCATGCAAAAAAAAAGTTCCATGTAGAACTTCAGATTCCTTAGGCTATAAACATGATATCTATCAATATCTGTTTGTCTTATTTTCTGTCAGCCCGTCTCTTGCTCACTCTCCCCCTCACATACACACTCTCTATCTATCTTCCTCTGTCTACATGTGCGTGAGTGTAGTTTATGATTAGCAATGTGTTATACACAGTGTCACGCTAATGGGTGCAGCTGACCAAGTAAAATTGAATTTTATATTCTTATAAAAATGCTGATCTTGGAATTTAACAAAAGAACACATGAAGAAGTAATGGAAATGAAGACAAAAAAAATTAAATCCGTCTGTGCTCATCAGAGAGCTATTCTCTTAGCTCACTGCCAAGTCCGTAGTATCAGCATAAAATGAAATGAATCAATATATTTCAAACATGCTGTCAAGGCACATATGAACTATCATATATATACCTCTATCTATCTATCTATCAATCTATCTATCTATATACGCATGTAATTCACAATTATTCTAATATTTTTGATACAGACTTTTGAAGGTTAGTTCCTCCCGTGCACTAACGAAGCAGGTCTTAAATATTAGACATTCATAAATACAGTTTTTTTTCATTCATATTCATATCAGCCGACTTTTTCAGCATAGACATCTCTAATCTAAGTTTTGTTTTAATCATCGTATTCAGTTTTCTCCATCTTTCTTTTTCTTGTCTCTGTCCACTCCAAGATGGTTTTATCCCTTCTCCCTCCGAAAAGAACAATAACAATCCTCACTAAATTCAGGGGAGTCAAATCAACGCTGTTTTTCCATGATGTTACGTCAAACCAAATATATATAGAAATCATCGTTTCTGATTTACGATTTGAAATCATGACTATGTAATTGAAAGGTGGCTCTCTTACCAACTGAACAAAACTGACTACTGTTATACACCTGCGAATATATTTATCTTATATCCTATACACAATTTGCAATAACCATATTCAGCCAGAATACAAGTAGGAGGGCAATTTGACCATGCTGCATCTAAGCTTGTCTTTTGGATTGATATCTTTTTTTTTATTGTCTTCTTCATTTGTTTCCTACTGCTGCAGTTCATTTCTGCCATATTTTATTTTTGTTGTATTTCTTCCTTTTTTTTCACGATTTTTCCCTGTAGAGTTACTTTTACTCTCTTTATACAGGACATGATATTTGTGAATTTTTTCGTTCATTTTCTTTCTTTTCCGTCGTTCACAGCGACTAACTTAGTCCAACGACCTTATTTAACCTGAAATTTAATTGTAAAAGATATTTACATGTAATAGCAATTCTATAGTTGATAAGATGATTGCATTCCTGTGAAATATTGTTTCAAATAGTTGGTAAGACATATTATTGATAACAACAGTGCCAACTTTAAGTGATTGCATTTATTGTCACGGACAAAGAATGGAAAAAACACATTACTAATAAATACACACACACACACACACACACACACATATATATATATATATATATATATGTGTGTGCGTGTGTGTGTCTGAGTGTGTGTGTGTGTGTGCGTGCGCGTGCTTATATGCTCATATGTGTGAATATTTACCGAAGTCTATTCAAATCCATCTCTCCCTCTCTCTCTCTGTATATA
>OY735223.1:41214175-41216675 GCA_963457665.1 Thysanoteuthis rhombus | reverse complement strand
CTCTATTTAGGGTTGAGCACTTTTTAAGTGAGGTAACTCGTTCATTGTATGCATATGCAATGCTCTCCCACAGGAATAGAGCACTCTGGTGAATAAGGTAAATAAATATATCGCTCAAATTCAACCTCACTGATCGTCCAGTTCCTTAGAGCAGCGGTAGGATACCGGCCTCCGGGTCTGAAGCGAAGTTTTCAATCCTACCTCGTGGTACTGGATGGGATAATGGATATTGAAGAGTTGTAATACAACGGACCAACTTCTGTGAATGATGCAATAATTAATACTCCTTATTTCAGGGTTGAGCACTCTTCAAGTGAGGAAACTAGTTCATTGACCGTCCAGCTTGAGATACTAAATATATATACAAAAAAACTATTTGCCAAAAAATGATGTAATTTCTGTGAATTATTTCCCGATATCTGTTCCTGTAATTCACGTTTTTTTTTCTGCTGTTTCCATGTTTTACACGATATATCATGGTACTATGTATGTATTTGTTCTTTTGGGGATCATCAGTTGTTTATGAGGAAACAGTTTCGGCCCCCATCAGTGTTGATCGAATACCACTTCCCAATGAGCAATGATTTTGAAATAGAGCTTTTTTTTTTAAAACTTGGTGTTTACTTACGGTGGTTAACCCAAGAAATGTATATGTCGATGAGGGATCAATAAGTATAACAACAGAACTTACCCGTTTCTCGTGTCACTTCTATTGCGTGTTCACCTATGTGAATATTTGTCTCAGACTGTGAGCAAATCAATAAACGATATTTTCGTTTGGATACTATTTACACAGAAAAACTCAAAATTGATTTTCTACCAATACTCAATCAAAGAATCCAACAATTTTCAGAAGAATTGTTAACCTTAGATTTAATCTTTCATGTTGTACACTATCTCGTTTCCATTAACATTATAATTTTTTCTATATTATCAAATGAAATGAAATAGCCCAATATCTATATAGTTGAGACAAAACCAAGCAATATACATATCTATATATATATATATACCGTGTTCCAATAACGACATCCGCTTTCTCACAAAATTACAACTCGGTGCAATTCAATGGCTTGCAAAATCACCTGAATCCATATTTTTGTCCATAGGCAGATTTAAAGAATATCGTTGTTGGTACAAGTCAGCCAACATACAAGAAACGAAAACGTAAATGGGAAAAAACTATTCCAGCATCGGTATAGAACTGTGTCAGAATATTGAGCTGATCAGTAACTTGCTCACCGAAGGGAGTCATATAGTTGCTCGATAACTGTAACATAACACATTTATTAGACTTACAGGTCGTTTATTACATCAATTTAACTGTTTTTAGACAAATCCGGCGTAACTTTTCGGGGATATATATATATATATATATATATATATATATATATATATATATATATATATATAACTATTAGATAATTGTTAATTGTGTCATCCACAGACAGCTGTTTTGTTCTGTTACAACTCTTCAGTGTGGCTTTTGACTATCCATTATCCTGTCCAGTACCACAAGGTCGGATCGAAACCCCCGCTTCAGACCCATGAGTTGGCATCTTCTCTCTGCCCTTCGCAGAACTGGACGGTCTGTAAGGTTGAATTTAAGCGACATATTTACTCACACATAATTATCCATCCACCAGAGTGCTCTATTCCTGAGTAGGAAGTATATAAAGACGTACCAAAACTGGTATTCAAATGCGGCGTAAGGACGTAATTACACTCTTAAGTGTCACGAGTCTGCACCATTCTGAGCAAGTGGTGTGGTTCTGAATTTGTCGGTTTGTTTATTGTGTTTCCCATCTTTTTTGCAAGTACATAACGAGATTCTCATGATTACTGACAAAGATTTTTTAGCACAAAACTGACACTGAAACAATTGTAATGCTGCAAGCGTGAACTGGTCGTAGTCACTTTTCAAACGTTATAAAATGTCAGTTGGAGACCAACCACGATCTAGTCAACCTATAAAAACTCGAAATGACAAAAATCAACGGAAAAATGTTCACCTAGTAATTAATCAAAACAGCCGTCGGATTATCTGCAACCACTTGTTTGTCTATCAGTTCATCCCACCACCTTTACCTGAAAAGAAAAAAAACAAATTCATTTGAACTTGCGATATATATATATATATATATATATATATATATATATATATATTGGTTTCGTTGTATTACAACTCCTCAGTGTGGCTATAGACTTTCCATTATCCCATCCATTACCACGAGGCAGGATTGAAACCTTCGCTTCAGACCCGAAGGCCGATGTCCTATCCCTAGCTTCGTAACTGGACGGTCAGTAAGGCTGAATTTAAGCGATATATTTATTATAAGTTAAATTCCCTGTCCACCAGAGTGCTCTATTCATATATATATATATATATATATATATATATATATATATACGAATGTCAGTACATGTGAGTATTTATTCACGTATTACTTATTGCATATATATATATATATATATATATATATATATATATATATATATA
>OY735223.1:41164175-41209175 GCA_963457665.1 Thysanoteuthis rhombus | reverse complement strand
TATATTTGCCTGTCAAAGCACCTGTGGCAAACTCGAGGAACGCAAACAATTACCCACTGTTCTTATGTAGGAAAGACCATTCAGCACGCAACGATCTAATAGCTTATGCTTATTACATCTTAATTGTTTGACAAGCGACAAAGAAAACTCAATTTGCTGAAAACACCGGCCGTGGGTGGATGAGGTCTTTAACGTGGTGACATCTGCCGACTATGTTTTGTTCTTTAGAGTTGAACGAGATAGCAATATTCTGGAGTAGCTGTCTGTCCAGGACAAGCAGTGTTTTCTTCAATGGCAAGAATCTGGAACGGAAAACATCTTGGTTTTATCAGGCAGTTTCGTCCAGACGCCTTTACAGTTCCCAACAACACTCTCTCTCTCTTTATATATATATATATATATATATATATATATATATATATATATATATATATATATATATATATATTGTCATACATATTAATCCAAAATATCTTTGTTCCAATGGTGCCCAAAACTTCGAGAGGAGACAATATTTCGATGAAATATGGAAATTTGATGAGCTTACTATGCGTTACGAAAATTCACCATTGCCATAGATAACATTTTTATATTTAGAATAAAAACTTATACGAGTATATATGAGTATTTAAATGAATACAGTATAATAAAATAAAATATACTACAATATCCGATGTGTGATTGGTCTATACCATAAAATGCTTGATACATTTAATATTGATTGAAGGTTGGGCTTAAGTTATTGTTAAGAAATGATTAGCTACCCAAACACGTTTGTGTTTCAGCCCTATTTGGGCTTTTTTAAGCAAATGGCTTAGTTTATTCTAGGTCTTTAGGGAGTATCTTTTTCTAAGTTGTTAGATCTTCCTTTTATTCTGTCAACATATTTTTCAATTTTTTCTTCTTCAGTCGAGGCCAAGATTTTGAAACCCATGTTCCCTATGTCTAATTGAAAATTTTTAAATCTTCACCTTGGTAATTAGACGAAAAAAAAAAAATAAACAAAAGCAAACAGAATTATCAAAAAGACAAAATAAAGTAGCGTTAAAATGCTAGCATCATCCAAAATTTTTATCAACAAATACATCATAATAACCTACGTATAGATATACTAAAAATTGATCACCATAGATATATTATTCCCCATGTTATTACAATGAATATTATGCTCATTTTATACCCTCAACCACTTTAAAGAACAACTCAATCACCATAATTGTCTTAGACATGTGGAATCAGGCAAAACCAAGAATGATTAAATCAATCATTAAGGTCGGTCACATAAAAGGGGACCCGACACTGGGAAACAGATTTAAGTGAGAATAAATATTGTAAGAAATGAATATGGTATACACAATGATAACAAAAATACCTGCACCATATCTTCCCAATTTATAGTTTATAACTACCGTAGCACAGCATCTCCACTAAATAAAAAAGAAATATATAAAAAGTAGGGACCAAAAACTAGATAAAAAAAACAATAAAAAAAAGGTATACGAATAAAGTAAAAGGAAGATCTTACCACCTGGAAAAATTGTCACTTCCAAATGCTCTACATGAATATAAAAAATAAACCGAATCATTCGCTTGAAGAAGCCCCAACAGGGCAAAAACATAAACCTTTGTGTGTACCGGATTTTTATTCCATCTTAATATATATATATATATATATATATATATATATATATATATATCAATTCTTTCCAAGTGCTTCAAGCATAATTTTGCTTTGCCTTAAATGCAATGGAAATTATAATCATAAGATAGATAGCTATCGAGCCATAGATTTGATGAATATATATATGAGCTTACTGAAGTAGCTAGATACATAGATGTATACATAGTGGGTTGAATGAATAGACTGGATTAGATGTTTAGATATATACATATATACGTATAGAGATATTTCACTGGAAAATCATCCATAATCTTCATGTAAATACAGTATAATTATTATTTTTCCACAAGACATTCTCGAAGAGTGTTCATGTACCAGTGAGAAAATTTTGAGTAAACTCGAATCCACTCTGATTTCCTAACGATAGAGGTAAGAATATTTGCATCAATAACATATCACTAAGGAGAAAAAAAGAGGTGTGATAGTTCACTCGATAGAAAACTGTGATCTACGTTTGGCAGCACGCTGTGTTTGGGTGATCAATTAAAAAATAGCAAAAAACCGGGGTTATCAATGAATAAATCACTTTCTCCGACTCTTGTCGAATGGTAATCGCAAACAAGTCTAAATTTCGGAAAAAAAAAAATGAAGAAAAATTCGAACGACACCAGACACAAACTAAGTGACCAATTTTGTACACATTTTCATTTTAAATTTATCCCCCCAAACTAAAAGCCTATGAACAGAATAAAAGAACAGAAACTTTTTTTCCTAACATAATAATGTTTATATTTCGGTCCACCAGCTCCATTAGTACGGCTTATATTCATGATACATCGCCAGCTATCTAGCCACACAGAATCACTTGACTATGTTGACGATTTGGACTGATAGGTGAACGTTTTTTCAATTACTATAAGCATTACCAGCATCATCATCAGCAGCAGCTTTTTAGCATCCGTCGTTTGACATAGACCTTTCCAGGATTCGCCAATATTTTCTATCATGGGCGTCGTGGAGTCCCTACTTTCTGAACTTGTTTGGTTCGCTTCATGCTCTTATATTCTGCCAGCCACTGTTTCGCATGTGATCTCTGGGAATCCACGTTTTGAGTCGTGATGTCCAGCAAATGGCGTTCTTGCAACATGACCAGTACATTGCCATTTGAGTTTTCCCATGGATTCTAGGATATTTCTGACTCCTATTTTTCCTTAATATACTTTGGCGATCTTTCCTTGTGATCTGTCCTTGTGATGCTGAATATAAATATCACCAATGCACGTTGCATGGTTTCTAGTATGAGGAGTAAGCTTCAAGTTAAGTTCCATGGTCCAGCTCCAGAAGTGACTATCGGTAGGATACATTGGTTTTAGACCCTTCTTTTTAAGACAAGTGGGATTTTCTTGTTCTCGAAGGTTGAGCTCGCTTAACCAAAAGTTTGACATCCTACAGTGATACTTCACCTGATTTTTCTGTTAGAGGACTTCATAGGTCTGTTGTATGACTCCTTTGTTCACTTCTACGCGTACCCAAGTAGTCAAGGTCAGCATTGGGCTTAACAGATACATTTCTATTTCTATTAATATTCGGACCATCCTCATCTTGGTTGTTTTTCATTCAACGTTTCGGCCGAAGGATGGTCAGATTATTATTAGAAATAATAATAATACCTCATCTCAAAAATTCAGAGGGATACATTTCTGTCATTAATGACTACATCTACAGTTTGCAAGATTTCCCTTTTGACGAAAAGAGCAAATGGCGCTTAGCGAATGTTTTGCAGCGAACTTTATCTAAATATTTATACATACATACATACATGCATATATATATACATATATATATATATATATATATATATATATATATATATATATATATAAATATATATATATATATATATATATATATATATATGTATGTATGTATGTATGTATGTATGTATGTTTACATATAACAGTAAACCCAGCTACTGTTGATATCTTCATCATTACGTTGTACAACATAAATCTTCTCACACAGAATGAACCGGATACCCAATGATGGTTTCCTACGGACTTCTATTTTCGTAGTCACACGCACGGCGCCTTTGTTTCAAATAGGAACAAAACCTTTCAACCATTAAAAGATATGTTCATCATTTATGCTGGTGAGGATGAGAACTCACCACAAAACATGCAATTTAATTGATCGATCTATGTACTAATTAGTAACATTCTCATGTAATTCTTACTCCTGAAATTTTCTCATTCCAGATAAAACACACATGCACGCACACACACACACACACTCATATATATATATGTATATATATATATATGGAGAGAGAGAGAGAGTATGTGAGTGTAAGTTATCTATGTATGCCATGTATCTGTGCCTTATGTGGATTTATGTGCAGAGAGAGAGAGAGAGAGAGAGAGAGAGAGAGAGAGAGAAAGAGAGAAAGAAAGATGTGCATTCGCCTTCGTGTGTTCGGGAAATTGTGACAGCTAGGTTCACGACAGCTCACTCATCCATGTTCTAACCGGAAGTGGCACGCCCAACCTTCGATCGCTGCTAGTCAAGAGAACCTCTTCCTTGCCCGGGGGACAGCCCTGGGGGTCCTCCATTAGCCTTTTTACATCGATTCACGCACGAGTGAGTCGTGTCAACTTGCGACTTGATCCCAATTCATCCGACTAAAGACAAAGTCCTCGCAGTCAGGAAGTCATTTACTGCCTACCCCCGCCACGTTTTCTACAGAGGGAGAAGAAGAAAAGAGGATTGCAGTAGAGGAGGAAAAGTAGAAAAATAGCGTAGAAGAAGAAGAAGAAGAAGAAGAAGAAGAAGAAGAAGAAGAAGAAGAAGAAGAAGAAGAAGAAGAAGAAGAAGAAGAAGAAGAGAGGAGTACGTAAAGATAAAAAAGACGAAATTGAAGAAGAAGAAGAAGAAGAAGAAAAAGAAGAAGAAGAAGAAGAACAACAACAATAACAGGTAAAAGAAGAAAAAGCACAAGAGAAAGGAGGAGAAGGTAAAGATAAAAAAGACAAAATTGAAAAAGAAGAAGAAGAAAAGAAGAAGAAGAAGAAGAAGAAGAAGAAGAAGAAGAAGAAGAAAAGGAAGAACAAGAACAAGAACAAGAACAAGAAGAATATGAAGGAGAACAAGCACAAGAGAGAGGGAGAGAAAGTAAAGAAGAAGAAGAAGAAGAAAAAGAAAAAGAGAAGAAGAAATTATAGTAGAAGAAAGGGAAGATAAAGAAGAACGAAAGTGAGAAAAGAAGAGGGAGAAGTAGACAGCAAAGTTGTGCTGGTTGGTTGATTGGTTATCTATCCATCTATTGCACAACCGTTGCCAAAAGTGTGAGTCTGAGTGTTTATGTGTTCGTACGTTTCACTGTTCGTGTATTCCAACGCTCTTGACCATACCGTGTTCTCTATAGACTCAGTTATTGGCATAACTTCACTAAACACCTCCTGAAGAAGCTTTTTTTTTAAATGTTGGGGAAAAATCCTTTTTGACATTTCTGGGTCCTCATTTAGACGGGTTTATCAATAGGATCTAGATTATCTAGAATCAAAATGTTTACAGATTCTCCAGAATCTTGATATTTCTAGATGATTTTAGACGCTTTCCAGTGGAAAAATGCCAGTGATGGCATTAATAGAATTCATTCTGACCAGATGAATTCTTCGATAGAGTTTTTAAAATACTTCCAATTTTTGAAGCTATTATTTTAGGTATTGTATTATCTATCTATCTATCTATCTATCTATCTATCTATCTATCTATCTATCTATCAATCCATTTATCTATCTATGTGAAACGCATACAGGCTGCAACGATTGAACAAGATGACTCGAAATTTTAACATTTACTACTTATTATATCTTGAAAAATGCTCTTTTTGTTTGACGAAAATCCCCTTTCCCCAAAAAGTGGTTTTAACAGGAGATCAATATACAAAGAAGTTAATGTTAAATTAGTGCTTCACTTCATACTTTGTTTTTGTGTCAGGCAGCCTTCACGTTTTTAGGAAATGTCTAAGTGATCCAACAAAAAGCAAAAAAAAAAGAAGAAAAGTTATCCATTGATCCTAGCTTCTTCCAATTTTTTAATTGATCACCCCTTGCAACACATACTGCCAAAAAATATTTTGCCATGTTACGGTCTATATTGAGTGACTTGTATTTTTCCGCTTCACTATCTTCTATTTTTGTCCTCCTGCCTATTATTCCTTCGAAATACTCAAGCTGAATATATTTCTCTTCATTTTATAGCTGTGTTTACCAAGGGGGTACCGGTCACTGCTCAGTTAGCAGCTGAGTCTGAGAGTAGCACTAATGCTCTTGCTAAAACAAGAATCTGTTTTCTGTACCCACAAGTAATGAGTTAAACAGCGTGTAATGATTTGAATGAAGTCAGTTTGGATGTTTGTCGCCTTTACGTCAATTTGATACATCGCAAACCTCGAAAAATAAGTTGAGACAGAAAATATTGTCATATATAAAGCCCAGATAGGGATAGCTGGTTGCCATGGCAAACGTAAGGAACTCTTACTTTCTTTTGTTTTGTCCCCTCCATCAGCAAAGTTGGGAGGAGTGAAGGTTTTCATCTGGGTTCGTCTGTCTGTTTGTGATCGACAAAATATCCGTAAAAGATCTCGATCAAATTGAAAATAGGCTACGAAAGGGGTGTTCAAATTTTGGGATGGACCCAGGAATCTGCTTTTGATTAAGAGATGTTTTTTTTTATTCTGCAAGAAATTAAATTAGAAACAAACTCTTAATCAAAATGTTAAATTTGATTTCAATGGAAGCAATTCTATGTTTCTACATCTTTTCCTTGATTTTCCTTTAGTTTCATATCGAATCGCTATGAGCACACAGGAGGCCGACCATGTGGGCCAATTGGGCTACATAGACCTTCTTCTGGGATGGTTGTCTATGTTTTTATGTGTGTTAGTAATCGCTCCTGGTGACACTTTGAGGGCTAAAACCTTGAATATAGGCATGAGTACACCACTATAAACCATCTAGAAAAGGGCATTTGTTTTTTTCGAAAAAGAACTTTTGGAGCTCTATGGAATTTAACCAAGAGCCTGACCCTCAAACTCAGAACCACGCAACGCATACATGAAAGAATCATGCACAACATCGTTTGGAGAGATAATATTTTAGGGACAAAAAAAATGGGTCAAAGACATCACAGATTCCATGAAAGAAATCAAATGGCAATGGGCTGGTCATTTTGCAAGAATGGGAGGCAACCACTGGACAACCAGACTCACAATTTGGATCCCCAGAGATCATGTGCGGAACCGCGGCCAGCAGAGTTTGAAATGCGCAAGCCGAACTAGACAAGTTAGGGAAGTATTGGTTGCAGAACGCTCATTATAGAAAGGTCTCGCGAATCCTGGGAAGTTCTATGTCCGAAAACGGACGTTAAAAGACTGTTGATGATGGTCATTTTTCGATCAAAAGGTCGTATCTTGTTTAGATATTTCTGAAATAATTCCAGGCAACAGAGCTATGTTTCTTCACTTTTCCTCTTCTTTTTTTCCTTTTTCTCTTTTTTTTTTTTACTCATTTTAGCTTTGTATTTCTTTCTCCCTTTCTTTTTCTTTTTTCGCTCGAATTATACTAGTCACCGCTACCGCAACAGTCCGGCTCAATCACTGTTACTGGTTTAGGTTATTCTTATTCTCTGACACACACACACACACACACACACATATATATATATATATATATATATATATATATATATATATATATATATATATTACATACATACTTATGTGTGTGTGTGTGTGTGTGTGTGTGTGTATATTCATCTATTTAATCTTTTAGTCTTGAATTTACTCTAAACCCAATCATTCATCGTGAAAATTTCACTAATTCTTCTCTCTCTCTCTCTTTCTCCTTTTCGTCTTTTTAAATCCCCTCTTTACTCGCCTCATCTTCCTTTTTCGTTTGCTGCTTCTTCTGTCTCTTCTTACCCTCTATCTATCTCTCCTAATGTTCTTTTATCTGCTCCTATCTTTCTCTCCCCCCTTCCCTTGTGATTGTTTCTCTTTTTTTACAATTTCAAATACTGATTAGTTTCCGATATATGAAACAAAGCTATCTATCTATCCATCTATCTATCTATCTATCTATCTATCTATCTATCTATCTATCTATCTATCTATCTATATTCACAAATATATATATATCCATCTATTATCCTTCTGCTTAACTTACTCAAGATATGGTTTGTATATATGTGTAACTTAATAGGATCATATCGACCCATCTATCAATATATCTATCTATCCATTTTTATATATCTATATATATTTTTGTCTAATTATATCTATCTATCTATCTATCATTCAATCTATCTATCTATCTATCTATCTATCTATCTATCTATCTATCTATCTATCTATCTATCTATCTATCTGTTTTTTCTTATATTCTCTATCCACTCCTCTCGTAAATATTAAATTTTTGGTACTTTCTGCTCCTCAGAAAATAATTGTCAACATCTTCGGGCAACACTCCTCAAAGATAGAATGGCAAATCAATAAAATAAAGGATATCAAAGACAGGCTTCCCATGATCTTTCACTGACATTCTGAACCAGGTAAGAAATAAAAGATTCTTTTCAAAATGAAGAATTAGGAAAGGAAGAAACCTGAACAACACACAAAAAAAGAAAGATTCCTACTATATCTCTCCTTTTGTATTCATTCGGCAATTTCTGAGGAAAGATGTCTAATTGGATGAAAGGTTAATTGATACGAACCATGGTGAAAACGGAAACTATTTTCTTTTGATCTTGAATTGACAAGAACAACAAAGGGGAGAATAAATAAAGAGCAACAAAGTGAATATTTTCCCAACTTTTAACCAAAGCCGACAGAACTTTTGTCAATTTCAACCCATTAACCGCGGAAGGTCGATAAGCGTGATTGTTATCCATTGCAAGGTAAGAGCCCATGTTCACTGTGTGAAAAGTGATGGCAAGTTATCTATAGTAAGTTACCCGTTGCAAAACAAGAGGCCCGACTCACAGATAGAGTTGAGATTCCATCAATCACAGAAAAAAAATTTGAAATAACCATAGAACTGCACTGAGGAAAATCCACGTTATTCGTAGTTGATACTTTTAGCTTTATAGCATCGTGGAAATAAACCCAATCCGTCCAAATATTTGACCGGTATTTACGTAATTTCGTGTGAATGTGGAAAAGTTTATACCAGGAAACTGGAAGTTCGACTCGACGAGCACAAAAAAGTTATATTCAAAGGCGACATGGAAAGATCTGGGATGGGTGACCATATCTGAAGGCAAACGCCCCCCCCCTCTCCGGGAAGAAGTTCGTATCATATACAGGGAGCACTGGAGGAAAAAAGTGAGGAAAATCAAGAAGACAGCCCATATCAACATGTCAACTGAACTTATGTCAGACAAGTGCTGAGATCAACCAAAAGTGGCTTCAATTACTCAACAGGAAAAAGACAATGAGATCAAGGCCTTACAGAGAAAAAATATCAGCCAACATCACCTGAATCTAATGTTGTAAATTGGCTGCCATTGGGATATTCGTTTGCAATTGTCACATTCAGATAGTACACCTGAAGAAGCCATTGAATGAATTGGCCGAAACGTTTTGTGAACCATGTGAAAAACAAGAAGGCGTTTAATCACCTGAAATACTCTTTGGATGTAGTCTTACACATTCAGGTGGCAACGTACGTGACTGATGGAGTCAATTACAACACGATGTAAATGAGTGCTTGACTTTTGAGAGGAGCCATTAAAAATATCTCGTAACTTGAAGTGTAGAAAATAACATGTTCTGCAGAATGGGGAAAAAACATTCACAAATCGAAAGCAAAGTCTGAGTGGTCGGTACAATGTGTAGAATAGCACTGTGGTTGATGACTCAGAGAATGGGGTTGCAAACGGAGTTCAAACCTTGGCTGAGACTGTGTGCTGTCACTTCACACCAATATCTGGGAAAGGAATGAATCCATTTATTCCCCTACCCGTCTTGAGCCTGCCGTAATAGGGAAATGGCCATCACACCTGAATGTATTACAGGCATTTGGGAAGGCTGTCAAGGGCAGTTGATTCATATTCAGGAATGAACATGAGGCCATTCATATGACACAAATCTAATGTTTTTCTTTCCATGTGACTCAAATTTGATATTTTTCTTTTAAGGTTGATAAAAAATATCGAATCTGTGTTACGTGAATAGCCTTATGATCATTACTGAATATAAATCGACTTCGAGTATAAGCTAGGTTCGGAATCAGGCATACGATTTCAGAAAATCGACTGACTCGAGTACAAGCAGAGTCTCTGATCTTGCCATAACGTCGTCATTAAATATATCCCTCCTCGTTAATTCATTTTTTATGGCACTTGGTCAACGGTCACTGAAACGTATGGACCTTCCAGTCCGTTAGTGAAAAATTCTCATTTGTGATAACTAATCTACCTGAAAAAAAAGGTATTTATCAATTCGCACCGTATACTACTTACGGAGAACGATATATAAAACTATGGTAGAATGCTTTGTCAAAACAACGGGCATAATCACTTGCTAATATGCATTATGTCTATCGACGATGCATTCATCGGAGCAAAAGTATTGGTCCATTTGGACTGACCTGATAATAAATCCAACTGCAAATTAGGGCAATTTTTTTTACTCAGGAAATTAGTACTTGGATTTTTCAGGGGCTTTGTTGTATAATATTATATTCCTAAATTGATGCAGATTCTATGATTAGTCGTCTTTTGTTTTGTTTGGTCCTTCCATTATCAATTTTGCATCTTTCAGTTTGTAAGTGTGACCCCCTTTGTTGCGATGGACCACGTTATGAACCCTTTATCCTAATAAGCTTTTTTATGTTAATAAATGCTCTTGCTTAAAAGCGTTTCACTAAAGTATTTCTTATTGCAGTTTTTTTACATTTCAAATGTTTGTTTATTTTTCGTTTACTTATCGATTATGCATCTTTTTTTCATATAGTTTTAATGTTTATAATTTTGTCTCCAAAATATACCAATCAATGTGCGAGGTTTCTTAGTTGTTGGACTTGTCGATAATATTATGTGTCTGGTTATATCGTTGTTATTTTTTTCTATATTTTTGTGTTTTGTGGGTTTTTTTCTTTGTGTTGAGTATGATTAATATTGGGTAGTGCAGCAGTTTTTGATCTATTTCTCTTAGTCATTCAGGTATTTTGGGAAACATATTATAACGGCTATTAAATGAAAACCTATAATTATGCCAGATTTTATTTTGTTGTCATGGTGAGAGTAGAAATTTATGACGTCTTTCTTGTTTCTGGTTTGTAGATTTTCGATGTATTCTGAATTGTAAATAATTGTCTGTTAGGGGTAATGATAGGTCAAGGTAGGGTAGGCTGTTATCTGATTCATCGTCTGATGCAAAGTTCATGTTTTTGTTTTTTTTGTTGAAATTATCTACTATGTTTCAGATATTTGTATCATGTGTATATATTATTAGGATGTATCTGAAGTATTTTGTAAGGGTCAGAGTACAATTTTTTGCATAGGTCTAAAGAACTCCAAGTGACTCGTATTAGTACCCTGCTTACAGGAGAACCCATCGGTAGACCGATTTTAAAAAAAATAATTTCTGTTGTTAAATATAAGCAAGCATTGGTCTGAGCAAAGTTTGCATATTTTTATGATCTCACGATTGAGCTGGGAAAATTTTTATTTCACATGTTATGATAATTTTTCGGAGGTTCTAACCATTGGTTAATTGGTATGTTTGTATATAGGGATTTTATGACTAAACTGGCCATTCTTTCATTTTCCATGTTGATGCTCTCTGATATGTGAAAAGCTTTTTTTTCTAAGAAAGGAACTAGAATTTCTATCATGGCTGTTGCTGTATGCTTAAGAGCGCAATCTCTTTCTGAAACAATAGGTTACATTGGACTGTTTCGTTTGCTTGTTTGTTGCAGTCGGTACATTGTCGGTATTTTAGCTATATTCTGAACGTGTGGTCCGTCGAAACAAGGGATCCATTATTTAAATGTGATAGGTGCCAAATCGATAAAAGAAAAACCAAACCAAAAAAAAGACAACTACCGTAGAATTAACATCAATCTCAGAATACAGTACAACAATACAGAATATATCTGCACTATATATATATATATATATATATATATACATATATATATATATATATATATATATATATATATATATATATATATATATGTGTGTGTGTGTGTGTGTGTGTGTGTGTATTGGCGTGTAGCCACTAAGTAGTAGATTTGCATGAAAGGACCGGGTAGGTAAAAGACTCATGGGAAAATTCTACTCATATATGCATGCAATCGGTTGCGTGCTATAATTATAATACCCGGCCAACGAGAACTGCTCTAGCTGATTGCTCGTTACTGTCCACTCTGGTCTGTCAGGACAGCGTTAATTACACGAACGTGAAGACAAGTTAAAGAGTGACAATTAGCAAACCAATTCATTAGACATATTAAATGGGGATGGAGTTTGGGCAAGCGTTGACTTGTGGGCCCGTCGATTCCAGCCAAGTGTACTAGTATAAATGTACACTTTTCATGAATTCGAAAGCACCAAACACGCAATTTCAGCAAGGACAACGGGAAGACAAAACTGGCAAAAAGATGAAGTTTTAATGGCACTTAATAACTTTTAGATGTCAAGGGACCTAACGTGTATAAAAGGCTAAACTATAATTTGTTGATTCTCTTTACTTTGGGGAAATTCAATAAAATATTGCTAAGATTGTAAATCATTTTCAGATATAAACGTACATATATATATATATATATATATATATATATATATATATATATATATATATATGTACATGTATATATATATATATATATATATATATATATATATATGTATGTATATAATTATTGTGTATGGGTGGAGTTTTACTTATTTCTGTGTATTAGAGAGAAACAGTTTATCAAATATATGCAAGTTGGGTCTCTTGACAAGTAGATATCCTTTTTATTTTATTACATCGTTCTGCGTTTTCTTGATTAATCTGAACCAGAACGAATCTGGATATTTTATACACGAGATACACACACACACACACACACACACACACATATATATATATATATATATATATATATATATATATATATATATATATATATATATATATATATATATCCTTAGTTTTATTCTACGAGAATTGTCCCCAAATTTTTGAGTGCATCCTATTCCAGACCATAAAATGGAATCAATATGTAAGCGTAGGGCTAACGGAAGTCATGTCGCAAACACAATAATCTTGGTGAAGTGTTACATTGAATTAATGAGTCAAATTCGAAATCCATCGGCGACTATATTCATTCACTACAATATTCTTGGTTGAAGCATTAATCCATCTTTTCTCCTCCCAAACTATGCTTAAAATTGTAGGGCAGACTTGACTCTCCAGCTTTAAGATGAAACCAGATTATGCAGACAACTTTGAATTCAAAACCAAGAAATATTGGCGACGGATTTGCTCAAGTAGGGTCTGCCCCCCCCCCAATATGACCATTCTATCGTCTAGGGAAAACTGGGAAATGCCTTTGTCCAACAGTGGCCCGGAAATTGCTGCTGCATATATATATATATATATATATATATATATATATATATATATATATATATATATATATATATACATATATATATATATATATATATATATATATATATATATATATATATATATATATATATATATATATATGTCTTTAGTCAGAAAACACTGTACAGTCAATGTCTGTAAGTAGCATGCCGAGTTTGGGGATGATCGATTCAAAAATTCTCTGGCTTTTTGGTGCTGTGATTATTAAAAAAGTACAATTCGAAAAACAAGCGTGGATGCTGCCAGACATAAAGTCAGGGACTGTTTCAGCATTAACTAACATGGCAAATTGAATCCTCCATTTAAAAAAATATCTAGTGGGAGATTTAAAAAAAAAAAAAAACTGTTTTTTTAGACTTACTAGATTAATTAGTAAAATGCGTTCTCTAAGTCATAGCCTGTATGTATGATTCACAAACACATACATTACCAGCCAACCGATTAAAAAACTGAGGAAACCGTCTGATTGTTTTGGTTGAAGGTTTATAGTATATACACATACATGTATATGTACAAGGTTATGCAAATATATGAGAAGGATGAGAGACTGATTCAAGTGACCCGTTCTGAAAGCAATTCATTACATGTGTAATGAAGATCTTTTCTTCATAATATCATCGTTATCATCATCTTCAGTTTTTGAAGTCAGTCGTTGGACATAGACCTTCCCCAGGATTTGCAACGATTTGCTATTGTAAGTGTCGCGGAGCCACTGCTTTCTGAATTTGTCTAGCTCGTCTCTCCATCTAGTACTCAGCCTAGCTGAGTTTCGCATTTGATCTTCGGGGATCCATGTCATGAGTCATGATATCCATCGGTTGTCTATCATTCTGGTGACATATCCAGCCCATTGCCATTTGAGTATTCTAATAGATTGTATGATGTCTTGGATTCCCGTCGTCTCCCGGATATATTGTGCTGTCTTGTTTTCTCTCCAATTAATTCTTTCATGTGTTCGTTGCATGGTTCTCAATGTGCAGATTTGTCTCTCGGTTAGGTTCCATATTCAAGTTCCATAAGTGACTATTGGGCTGGATGTATTGGTTGTATAGATTTCTTTACAATAATCAATTACAATTTGTTTGAGTTAGAGTCAACACATGCCATAAACAGACAGAGGATACGAAATACCATTTGACATTTACGCCAGAAAAGCGTAAAGTGCATACATTTCTTTTGTCCTTTTTCCTGCTGATAGCTGTTAATGAGCCGTAGTTTTTTCTTTCCTTTTTTGAGTTGTGTTCCTCAGTTAAAATGGATCTGATTTTCGTCATTACATCGGGGGAAACATTGACACCTATGACTTGGATTATTTACATTTATCCCTAATAAATATCGAGACGTTCATCAATAACCCCACCCCCCCAAAAAAAAACAAAAACTTATGGTACCTAGGGAAATCCCACTTTATTCCCCGCCTCAAAATATCACGCTTATGACCTCACATACTTAACTGAGCATGAAATAAAAGTGTTGCAAATAGACTTCAGACTATGGCTGTGACAGTTTTATTTACTTCACTGTAATGTCAGCGGGGAAGACAAAAATGTTCTGTGAATTCTATCCCACCAACAGATAATTTGAAGTGATATTACTTTTCAAAACGGTCTGATATCTCTTTGGAGAGGACCAATAATTAGTGTCAAGGTAAATCAGCGTTGTAGGTTTGACAGACCTACCCGAAAACTCTGCGAAAGACGTAAAGAATGATTCACTCATGCAGTACACAAGCTGAATCGAAGTGTCCAAGTGCAGACTGAATAACCGAAAAGGAGAGTGTTCATGCATGTGCACCTCTCATAGTTTGCCAAGATACATCAAGGCTGTATTACCAGTTTTCGAACCATCAATGTGATTAGATACTCTCCAAACAAATTCTGTATTCGCAATACAACAAAAAGGATATTTGATATCGCAATGCAAAATCAGAGGTCTGATATTATAAAATCTTGATCAACAAATCTCACAATCTCACAAATTTCTCTAAAGGGTGAATGCACAACAGGACAGTAGTTTCTACAGCAGCCTTACACAGATTGTCATACCTTACATCTTATTTTGCGAAGCACTTGCTGACTTGAACATTGCTATACTGTGCAAGTTATAGGATCTATTTTTAAGCAAAAGGTATTATTAGGAACATTACTTTCATTATTCAACCACAACTATTTGGATAGTTCTATTTGTGCAATGGATGTTTGAAAGATTTCTATGATCATTTTTCGTAACATACAAACTAAAATTCAACAATACAAAAATGTGCTGCTGGTCTCACTGAAAACATTTTTGTTATCATCTAATCTCATATTGATCCACAGGTCCCTGGGGGATAATTCACTGTGCACTGACGCTAGGACACGATGAGCCAGGAATAATTTGAAAAAAAAAACAGGCTGGCCAGCTGAAAAATTGAAGGAACATCACTTCCTTATCTTAATGTAACTTATTTTACAACCAACGGGGTCGACCTTTCTATATTTTTTACCTATACATAGCCATTGAATTAGCTTCTACTTACAATTATTTTTCTTGATCCAATGTTTCCCGGTTTTCTCATATGAATGAAATGAGAATTTTATTTTTGAGCTGTTATTTGGGTCTTTGCATCTGCGGCTGTGGTTTAGCCCAACGATTCGAGCGGCACTTCGTTGAAACATTTACCCTATCGCCCGCAGGTTCGATTCATACAGCAATCCATTTACCAATTTTTTAAAATTTATATAAACTATTTAAATTGACTCCATCAAATGATTCATTCACCGTGTGACAACAAGACATCATTTCAAATAGACTTTATATATATATTATAGCAATCATAATTATTCCTGTCGAATTACATATCCATTTCGTTACAGTACATATATACATATATATATATATATATATATATATATATATATATATATATATATATATATATATGCAAAATTAGTATGTTTTTTCGCCTGATTGTCTGACTGTTTTGCCGGTTCCAGTAATAATCTAAAATTTTTCATAAATTGGGCCATGTGAAATAGATTAACATAATCAAAAAATCAATTAAAGAGTTAGAATAACATGAATGTTGTGATATAACAATAATGAATACGCCATATAACGCTGGACGCTTCAAAGTAAAAAAAGATTTTGAAAAAGAGTGTGTAAGTGACTGGAAAAAAAGTTTTATGTTGAGTTGAGACATACGAAAAGGCTTTAAACCAGGGAATATGAATTGTTTGAAATAGATTCCATAATGGAATAGTTTTAGACTCCTTTGTGCCGATCTATAGCACTGGATAAATACAAGTAATATATATATATATATATTTATATGGATGTATAATCCTACAGAATAATCATAAATGCATGATTATATGGGCAAAAGCCCAAATAACTACTTTGTCCCCATTTTAACTCTTTCTTTATTAATGATTTAATCGTCTGCGTAGGGAAAAACTAAACCCAAAACCAAGCATTAAAAAAAACAGTGCAGATATGGACGGTAAATGAACAAGATGCAAACGTGGGGAATTAGCTGTTTGTTGAGACTTTGCCTTTCCACCGGTCAGTTCAGTTCAATGGGAAGAGCGATGCTACGTTAAAGCAACTACCGAATCGATTGCAGATTCGATTCCATTCAGTTAATAATAGTTCATAATTAATAACAGTTTATTCAATTTACACTGTCCAAGTGACACAATCTCAGTTTAATAACGGGAGGTGATTTCAAATAGAGTTTCAACTAATATTACACATTCATAATTATTCCGTCGGATTGTATATCCATTTTTAAATTATAATAATAATAATATTATTAATAATGATGATAATAATCACAACAACAACAACAATAATAATAATAATAACATATATATATATATATATATATATATATATATATATATATATATATATATATATATATATATATATATATATATATTATATATATCGTGGATTCTGTTAAGACTTTTCACGACAGGGATCAGCATAAAAAAAAGACCGAGCTCTTCTGACCTCGCATGTTCTTACATTAAGGTTACTTGCAGGTAAACCTAATATTCAGTGCTGTGACTCTGTTGATGGAGGGGATCAAGATTAGCCGCTGAAAATGCAGTTAAGTGTAGCACTTCAAACTTCCCTCATGCAAATTTCTTCCCCCATCGAATACTCTGTACAAGGCGTCGCTTTGGAGCTTGGACTTCCAGGCATTTTCTGTGCATACGGGTAAGCACGGGGACGTATAAGTGATTTTATCTGATTTCTTCTTCTTGTTATTTTTTTTTCATTAAATACTGTGGAAAACCATGGCACTGATAGAAACCGCTTTCAAACACAAAACACAACAGCCATTTTACATCTAAAAGGCACAAGTGCACTACTGCTAAATTCGATTATCTCCCTTTCATGTTCAATCTTCAATCATTTTTTTTCTGTTCTTGAATTTCCTTGCAGACCTGTCTTGTCTTGCACGCCCCTGTTGAGAAAGCGTAATTTAGCAAACTATCGACTTAGAAATGAAGCTGATTAAATTAGTTAACATTGATTGAATCTGTAAAGAAAGAGGGCTGTGTATTGCTCACTGCATGAAATGAGAAAATTGGAAATTATGTAGGCAGATATTTGTTACAAAAAAACGAGTGAACTTTTCTTCTTTCTTTTTTCGTTACTGTTTTTATTTTGTTTGCATAACTTCAACTTAACTTACACAGGAAATTAAATCCGTCGAATTCTCTTGTTTACCTACTCAACCCGAATATATTTTATGGACTATGAAATAAGCTTGAAATGATAAGATAAAAAGTACAAGAATACTTTGAAGAATTTGATTTTGATTAGTAAGAGTTTTGATGTAGTGCTGTTAATGGATTGTTTTACAAATAAATGTGACTAAGTATAAGCCGAATAAACGCACATTAAATTATACTAAGTACCTAAACAGTGTGATCTTGAACAATATGGAAAATGTTCGAACAAATTAATAGCACAATTCGAAGGAATGGACGAATGAAAAGCATACGTGAAACAGCGTAAGACTCAGAATGATTTTGGTTTTATAATAATTACTAGTTAAGAATGAATACAGACACAGAATTAATTTTCCGGCAACAGAAAGTCAGAAACCGTTTTAAATCCGTATTGAAATCCCAACGATTCTCACAATAGTTAACTGAATAACCAAAGGTCAAACCATAGAAAACAACAGCTATTATAGAAAAATAACCAAGAATAATGAGTTTCAAAGCTGAAACCTAGCACATACAAATGCTTCAATTTCAGGCGACGCAGATGTTACCCCTTAATACCTCAATTTCATGATGCAATAGTGGATTTTAGAGCAATCCTGACAGCCCTCTTCTTCCTGAACTTTCTGATTAATATTATAATCGAAGAAAAATCGCATAGATTTGAAGTGTTCGTACTTATATATTCTTTATAATTACCGTTCAATATTCGTTGAATGTTTGATTAACATACCTCAATCCGTTCAATTCAAGTTAATTAACTATATAATATACATTATGTACTGCATTCAGTCATTTAATTCCGATTTAATACATGTTTAAATTAGGTTTCTGACAGTCCCAAAGCTTTAAAAATAATTACATAATTAGTGGGTCGGAGTTATATCAATGAAATTATTATATGACCTCTGTTCGTGGCACAGTTTTGGAACCGAGAAAAGGGGTGTGTACGTTTATCATAATGAACTTAAGAAAGTTATTCAAAGTTCCAGCTGATATATTGCTTTATACACAGCATTTGGAAAGCTCTTTGTAAAAAAACGTATAGTTATCAGGTAGTAAGCTGTGTGTAAGAACACTTTTTATTAAGAATCTATCATCAAGTAGATACAATAGATATCATAAGATGAATATTTTCCTGAAGAAATAGATTAATTAGATTTCTGTCATGAATTAGCATTAGTTATAATAGAGATTCGGCAGGGGTGCGCAATGGGTTACGTCCTAGGGTGGGTGGCACTTGATATCAGTTGTGTATGGTACTTTGAATTTTGGTTCTGCAGCGTACTACGGATACCACGAGACGTAAAACATGTAAGTGTCCGTAAAAAGCAATGAAAAATTGAAACCTTTTTAAGACAATGTATGGAAGGTGGAAATTTGAGAAATTAAAGAAAACAAAATTTGGATGAGACAATATTATGACCGGATTATCGTGCCCAATTTATTTTTTTCTTCCAATATTTCTCTCATTTATTGTAACATCGAATGAGCGAGGGTGTAAAACTACACAATTCTCAAAACTGCAATCTCTACATTGTACCCAACTGGCTTTTACTGTCCACTGCTTTTTACAGACACTAAAATATTTTTACGTTTTTGCTCATCCGTAGCACAAAGAAAGTGAAGGGTTTGGATTCCTCTCAAAGGGTTAAGTTTAGATTTACTATCTTCGTTTTCTCTCCCTGCACATCTATCTTTATATATATATATATATATATATATATATATATATATATATATATATATATATATAAGCAAACGGATATTTGGCACAAACCTTGGTCTGATCGAATTTTATCAAAATATTATTACCCATTAACAGATCTCTTGTAAATTCACCACCAACTCGAATAGACGATCTCATCTACGACGTAATAAAAAGTGTCATGTTGACTCGCAAATTTTCGATTAAACTTCGGTAAGTGTCCGAAAATTGGCCAGCCATCCGACTTTGGCGAATATTAAGAGCAGATTGAAAAATTTGGCACCTGCTAAAATACATACGCTTGGTCTCTATCAATAGTCTCCTATTTAACAACCTATCATGGTGAAATATTCCCGCCAAAACTAGATGTCATTACATCCATTAATGTAAAGTACATGCAGAAAATGCTGGCCAGGTTTTTAGTAGCGATGCCAGACAGAGGTGTGATTTCATTGGTGGTGGAAAATTTAAAAAAAGAAAAGAAAAGAGTATTGGAAGATTAAATGTTTGTCCTAAAAGACAAAATTGGTAAAACATTTATGGGATGGAAAGAATAAAATCGAAGCTGAAATTTATGAGGAATATAAATTGCTGAATATTTATGAAAGTGGCAAATCGAATCCGACTAAGTCTGAAAATTTTCTTTTGCACCAGAGGTTTACAACCAGGAGGAGAATCTCCGGGTGGTGGGAGGGATTTTAGGATTTCAGTGTGCGTTGGGGATAATCAGGACCAAATATTATCAGATTTAAACTTTGAAAATTAATCTTTACATACTCTATAATACTAGAATGCACATTTTTAGTCAAACGATGCTGGCATGGGAGAAGAAATGATTTACTGAAATCTTGTGAAAAGGGCGCACAAAAAGTTCAAGAATTATTGTTTCACTAAAAGCCTTGGAAAAGGTATCGATAAACTTCTCTTTGCCTTCTATCCTCTCACCAAATATTTTGAAAGAAATATCACCTCACTGGCATGCCTTGATGGCTGACAGAGAAGTGAGGGGTTAGTGAGTTTTTGTGTAAACCACTCTCCCTTCATTATTTCACAGTCCTGGTAATAGTAGTTACTTACTAATCATAACTTTTTTTTAGCACAATAAGTACAAAAAATCTTTTCTGAAATTCGTCATTTTTGGTCATTTATTCTCTAATTGCAACACGACATGACAAATGAATTGATGCAGACTCCAAGGAGTTGAGGGAAAGAAATGTATTGAAGTAAGACTCGACATTTGAACTATGTATTGAAAGGTATTACCAATTGATATTTTTTCACTGTTTCAAATACAAAGTAAGTTATTGATCATTGAATTACCATATTCTCTTTAAATCAAATTTCTATGACAATTAATTTAGGAAACATTTCAAGAAACTGAGTTTAGTTCTCACATTATACACAAGCATCAATCATGACATACGATGCATCCTGGTTCAAAAAAGGTGCTGACAAAATTACCAGAACTATGTTTGAATGCGCCCTCTAAGTGATTACATATAACGTTCTTAAGGAAGATTCTACCACTTTTCAAGACTGTCTAGCTTTGTATGTTTCTTTTGATTTTTTTGACCTTCTGCGATTGTCTAGTTATTCTTTTTTTTTGCTCCTTCTATCAACTTTGATTAGGTTGCACGAACTGTTCATTGGTTGGTGCTACCTGTCCTTACAAGAATTTAATTTTGGGAAACAAAACAAAATGTACTGATCCTGCAATAATTGACACCCGGCTTCATATGATCGGAGTAATTAAGATTATATATATATATATATATATATATATATATATATATATATATATATATATATATATATATATATATTATTGTATCATCCATAGACAGTTGTTTCGATGTATATATATATACGGACAATTGTTTCGATGTATATATATATTTATATATATATATATATATATATATATGTATATATATATATATATATATATATATATATATATATGTATATATATATATATATATATATATATATATATATATATATATATATATATATATATATATATATATATACATATACATATATATATACATGATTGAGGGAAAAGAAATTCCCGATTGTCAATTTTAAGGCAAATCCAGGAATTCATGAAAAGAATATAAGTAAAATAGGGTAATATTTTTAAAAGTTGCATATCACATCTATTGAGGCGTTAATTCTCTCTCTCTCTATCCGTCTATCAATATATGTATATGTGTGTGTGTGTGTGCATGTGTATGTGTTATATATATATATATATATATATATATATATATATATATATATATATATATATATATATATATATATATGATATATATATATACATATACTTGTATGTATGTGCGCCTGCCTGTGCGCGTGTGTAGAGAGAGAGATGCTTTAATAAACTGAGCTCAGGGGTGATTCATCTCTTTCATCCTCTCTCTCTCTCTCTCTCTCTCTCTCTCTCTCTCTCTCACACTCACACACACACACACACACATTTATATGTAAATATATATATATATATATATATATATATATATATATATATATATATATATATATATATATATGGCTTCATCAGTTTGCAATGTATCAGTAAACTGTGTAAGTCTCTTCAATCTTCCTGCTTAACACAGCTGAGAATTCCTGGTTGTTTTTATCTTGCGCAGAATCGTTCTTATATATATTTTTTGTATCCTTTTAACCAATTCTGAGAAGAAGCAGAAAAAATCTCTCGGTAAAACAAAACCACAGCTAAATCAGAATTTTGCAAACAGCGGAGCGTAAAATGAAAGACAAAAACAGATAGGGAAGAGAAAGCAAGAATTTTCTGATGAACACTCGAAAAAAAAAAACTATTTTTACCATTAAACTATTTCTAAAAAAAAAAATAAGTAGAAATAGCAAAACAAAATTTACACGAATGACAAAAGAAATAAAGAGGAGACAGAAATAGGACAACAAAACAAAGAAGAATAAACTGAAAATTCTCCACCCACAAAAGATTTTTTTAACTTTCTATTCTTATCCTGACAGTTATTGTTTTTTTTTTGTTTTTTTGTTTTTATATTCTTGCTTCTGTTTTTGTTTTCTTTCACTATGTGGTCAGCTCTCAGCAAGATTTTATGATCCATTCACCTGGGCCTTACACACATAAAACTTTTATTAATGCTTCAAAAATTGATCGTCTGGTTTTATGCGGAATATTTTTTTAGCTACCGACTTAATATTTGCACGCTTGTGTGTATTTTGGTCTTATGTGGGAGAGAGAAAACCCAGCAGATATTTTAGTATGATCTATGGAGGGAACTGGGGAATGAGACAGGGCAAAAAAAGAAAATGTAATGGTTCTCATTCTGCTGTCCTTCTTAGTTAACCCGTTCAGTGCGTAAAGCGACAAGTGTAACAGTTACCCCTTAAAAAAATAAAAGCTCTTGTGCATTGCAAGATAATTCATTGTAAGTAATCCATAGCAAGATGAAAAAAAAGTCCTTACTCGCAAATAGAACTGGTTTGCCATCAATCACAATGAAACCGAAATTTTATTGAGTTAGCCCTTGGACTGCAGTTTACGTCATCTGAGGCTAATGGGTTAATATTCGATCTTATTTGTCTGCTTCTTTCACTGAACTAGAGTGAATGACTTCTCTGCACTATCTGACCTATGAATTGAACTCATGGTCATCTAACCAACAGTTAAACTTAAAACACTTAACCAGCAATTTTATATACTTGGCTAATTCCCAGGTGGAAACTTCACGAGTATCAATTGAAACCAGATACCTAACATGGTCCATCCAGTAGGGTGCGAAATATGACAGGCGAGTGAAAAAAAAGTTGGGAGACGCTGCGTTCGAAACTCTTTAGTTACAATAACAAAAGAAAGTCAGATTAATGTATTTTCCCGATTAATTTTCTTTTTCACTTTTTTTCAGTTTTCATTATTTTCTCTATCCCTCTTCTGTTTAACCATCTATCTACTGTATTTATATATTTTGGATTGATGATATGATTAACGAACTTATGCAGACCATAATTGCAGGAATGAGGACGATCCTCACTGGGTTCTCAAACACAGTGGTTTTGTGTCAAACGAAGCTTTACATACACAAGGAACACAATGGTAGAATAAAAATACCATTTACTAAATGTAACTTGGTTTGAAACGAGGCCACTGAAGTAAGGCTCCCATTGAGGGTCGAACTCATTAGAGAAGTAAGGGTGAGCATCATAAGCTTGTTAGCTATCTCTTACCTGAATGTAAAATTGGGAAATTTCATGAAATTATTTGAATATTCGAGGATTTCCCCATTTGTTTCACAATCTTACTGAAACATTTAAACGTACATTTTTATTTGGGAAATACTTTTAGACATTTCACTCTGGTTTTCCTTTGGTTCATTTTGCCGCCATGTGTTCATTTTATTAAATCCTCATTTGTTCTGCTGCTTATTTAATCTGTTGTAATCAATTGAATCCGGGTCTTCTTGCACTTTCAAGAATAACGGGTACGATAATGTTTTTGTTAATTTTTCAATTTCCGCTTTCCATGATCCTAAAATCTTTCCCACTCCTTTTCAGAACTTCTTTCTCCAGGCAATTCTGATTTTATCACCTTTTATAGATGCACCTTCTCTTACATTAATAGTTCATAGAATGAAGGGAATGAAGCCACTAAAGGTTCTTATATATATATATATATATATATATATATATATATATATATATATATATATATTAAGAAATGATCATATGTGATCCGACAAAATGATTATAAGTTGTTATATTGTATAGAAACATATTTGAAATGATCCCCTGTCATTACACAGTTCATGTATCACTCACCCTAGACATCGTAAATAGAATAAACAATTGAAAAAATAGGGCTGCTGCAGGGATCAAAATTTTTTTTTGATTGTTTATTCTATTTACATTGTCTACGGTGAGTGAAAGATTAACTGTGTGATGACGGAAGATCATTTTGAATAAGTCTTCATATAATAAAACACAATTTATAATAGGTACATATATATTATCAGCCTTTTCTATCTCCTTTTGTGACGGGTGCGTTTTTTGCTAATCTATGCCATGTCTAAATTGCAAACACTCCTATCTGATCTTTCCATATTGTGTCTTAGCTTTCCCTACTGCTTTTGCTGTTCCATGGTTACCAATGGGCCAAACATCTACTCCATCTGTTGTCCTTTTCTCTCGCTATGTGCCTGTTAATCTCTGTTCGATTCCTTATATGACATCCTTCGCTCACGTTGTTTTTTTTTCGATCACTTAGTTCTATTCCCAATATTGCTCTTTCCATCGCCATCTTTGCTATACTGAATTTGCTTTAGAGTGGTTTTGTACGTTACCCAGTTTTGCAGCCAGAACGAAATCGATTTAATGTTTTCTTCCTATTTTGTTTTGTATGTGTGTGTGTGTGTGTGTACTGTTTTAATTTGGTAATGTCGAAGATTATATGGGTTGGAGTGGTTACAATACATAAATATACATTGCTGTGTTGGTCATAAGGAAGGAGGGTTTTGATTACTGTAGAGTAAGATATAAGGTACGTTAGAGTATCGTTGGATTCTTAAAAATGAAACACAGAGACAACATTATACAGATTCTGTTTCGTCTAAGAACGCTGTTTTCGATTAACTCAAACCAGGGAGAGCTCAATCAATGTGTTAGACACACATTGACATACCTAATAGAGTTCATATATATATATATATATATATATATATATATATATATATATATATATATATATATATATATATTGCATCATCCACGGAGAGTTGTTTTGTTGTATTACAACTCTTCAGTGTGGGTATAGACTATCGATTATCCCTTCCAGTACCACAAGGTAGGATCGAAACCTTAGCTTCAGACCCGGGAGCTGGTATCCTCCCTCTACTCCACGGAACTGGACGGTCAGTAAGGTTGAATTTAAGCAATATATTTATTGCATATATTCCTCATCCACCAGAGTGCTCCATTCCATGTTGGAAAAACATTGCATAAGCTCACAATGAACAAGTCACCTCACTTAGACAGTGCTCAACCCTGAATAAGGGAGCTATATATATATATATATATATATATATATATATATATATATATATATATATATATATTAACGACGTTCTGGCTAAATGCAAAGGATATTTAGAAATGCCATTCCAAAACCTTTGAAAATCCAAACAGTATACATGAACAGGATACGGTTTTTATTTTTTTGCTGGCTTACTTTATGAGAAGTATCTATGTTTGGCTCTATACATGCCCCAAATGGCTAATAAAAAGAAGACAGCGGAAAATAGAAGGTGCAATGTAGCCTAATGGTTATCAGTTCGGAAATTGCAAACAGCAAACTAATTATGAGGCCAGTCAAGCAGAGGCCCTCAACTTTCAGATTTGACACAATACAATCTCCCTAAGATACATTTATCTCTGTGACAGCCTGCGTTGAACTAGGTGTATTTTTCTCTGAAGCTAACGTTCAGTGTTCGAGCCCAGTTGGTAACCATGTTTTGAATGCCGTTTTCCGGGCATTCATGCCTTCCTGTCAAATGATTGGCGGGACACAATCTTCCTATCGTCGATGAGGTATTATATATCTATAGTCACTCAGCCCTCATTTCCCACTTTCCTTTCGCGCAATAACCTTCTTCATTGGTTTCCCGAAAGTACCACTTCCTTATCTACGTCTCTTTGACTTTTCCCTTTAAAGAGTTACACCTTCACCGATAAAACTCTATACACCTGAGGGATTCTTATCTCTCAAGCGGTTTATTGTTATCTCTTGCTCTTTTCTTCTTTAGAATTCTTCTAAATGCCGACATTACTGCACCTAGTGATCAAAGTGACTGAATCGAACTTCGATATCCGACATAAAACGTTCATTGATCAAAGGTCTTCAAGATCATAGGTGTTAGCACATATCTGTCCTTTTTTTTATTTTTCTTATCTATTGTAATGTAAATTTTTTTACGGTGTCCACTGAATTCACTATTATTATTATTATTATTATTATTATTATTATTATTATTATTATTATTATCACAAGATCGGTAGCCTGGTGGTCACCACTGGGGAATCGTGCCCTCCTCTTCGCGCTCTTACAGTCCACGGCAATGTTCCACACCAGTTGTCCTGTGGTTATCGCTGAAAACTGAGTGACAGTATGTGTCTCCTGGTCTCAAACCCTCCTCTCATATCCTCTTCACCTATCATAGTAGCGCTGTGGTTTGTACAATCTTCATCATGCCTTTTTCTTAGTTATTAGGTCATTGCTAGCAGCTTGGTGTGGTAAGTCTCAGGCATCCAGTACTCTTTTCAGTATTCGTTCAGTCCCCAATTATTATTATTATTATTATTATTATTATTATTATTATTATTATTATTATTATTATTATTATTATTATTATAATCATTATTATTATTATCATCATTATTATTATTATTATTATTATTATTATCATTATTATTATTATCATTATTATTATCATTATTATTAGGAATCTCACACCAGTTGCCTGGTGGTAACCGCTGGAGTTTGAGTGACAGCAAGTCTCCTCAAGTCTCCAGCCCTCCTCTCCTCGTACTCATAGATCGCAGTAATTTTGCGATTTACAGTTTCACACCGGTTGCCCAGTGGTTATCGCTGAAGGCTGAGTGACAATAAGTCTCCTCAGGTCTTCAGCTAACGTCTCCTCTCTCTTTCGCATATCATGACAGAGCTACGATTCGTTGCAGTCCTTATATCTCTAGCACCTTCCTCAGTATCCGTCCAGTGCCCAGCAGTGCTGTGGTCTGTACGGTCTCTATCCTCCCCCTAATCCCGATCTCCTCCAGTCTCTCCCTCAGCGTTTTGGGGACAGTTCCTAGTGCTCCCACTATGACCGGTACTACCCTGGTTTTCATGTTCCACATTTTCTTTAACTCCCTTGCTAGGTCCTGGTATTTTTCCCTTTTCTCACCCTCCTCCTTCTTTACTCTATGGTCTGCAGGTACAGCAACGTCTACTATTTGGCAGGCCCTCCTTTTTTTGTCTACTATTACTAAGTCCGGCCTTCTTGCCTGGATGAGGTGGTCAGTTTGGATGTCGAAGTCCCACAGTAGTTTGTGGTTGTCATTCTCCAAAACTGCCTCTGGCTTGTGCTGATACCACTTTTCCCCATGGTTGAATCCCATTTGTTTACTTAGTTCCCAGTGTATCATCGTTGCTACTCTATCGTGTCTATGCTTATACTCCTTCTGGGCGAGTTGGCTACATTCACTAGTTATGTGGTTTACTGTCTCATCTCTTTCACCGCACATGCGGCATTTGCTGTTTGTCTGTGTTCTATCGATTTTTGCTTTTATGTAGTTTGTCCTTATGCTTTTGTTTTGGGCTGCCATGATGAGCGATTCTGTTTCTCTCTTAAGGTTTCCCTTTCGTAACCACGTCCATGATTTCTCGTCTGCTATATCTTTTATCTGTCTTTTAAACTCGCCGTACAATTTTTTCCCTTCCCACTTTTCTTTTCTAGTTTGCTGTACTGTTCCATTGTTTTCTACTTTATTGTTTGTCGCACTATCCCTCGCGCTCTTTATGATTTCTTCACTATTTGTTTGCACATATCTATCTAGGACTACTTTAGCTCTCTGGACACAATCTTCTATGCTGATGAGCCCCCTACCACCTTCTTTTCTCTTAACGTATAGCCTATCTGTATCATCCCTAGGATGTAATGCTTTATGCGTCGTCATAAGTTTCCTTGTTCGCCTATCCATTGATTGGAGCTCTTCCTTTGTCCATCCTAGGAATGGTCCTGTATACCTAAATACTGACACAGCCCAGGTGTTCATTCCTTTTATTAGATTTCTGCTATTTAATTTGGTTTCTAATATTTTCCTTATCCTTCTGAGGTATTCTCTCTTAATTTTCTCCTTCATCTCTTCCCGTTTTATCGTGTCACATTCAAGGACACCTAGATACTTGTATCGGTCTTGTGCAGTTAATGCCCTAATCTTGTTGTTGTCCGGAAGTTCAATTCCCTCAGTCATTGAAAGCCTTCCTTTATGCATCACCATGATTGCGCATTTTTCTATCCCAAACTCCATTCCTATGTCCTCACTATATTCCCTTACTTCGTTGAACAGAGTCTCAAGCTCTCCCCTGTTTTTTGCAAACAATTTAATATCGTCCATGTACATTAAGTGGTTGACCTTTCCTTTTGTTTTAGAGAAGTGGTATCCTTTGCTGTTTCTCAGGATTCTGTTAAGCGGTATCATTGTTAGAACAAATAATAGTGGGGACAACGAGTCTCCTTGGAAGATTCCCCTGCTTATCCCTACCTCGGCTAGTTTGTCCCCTGCGGCTGTCAAATCTACTTTCCAGTCTTTCATTGAATTACCGATAAATTTAACCACCGGTTCGCTAATTTTGAACATTCTAAGGCATTCGAGTATCCAGCTATGTGGAATCATATCGTATGACTTTTTGTAATCTATCCATCCCATTGCGATATTCTTTCTCCTTTTCCTTACTTCTTTTAAGATCATCTGGTCTATGTAGAGTAAATCGTTTGCCCCTTTGGTTCCTATCCTACAACCTTTCTGTTCTTCTGGTAGTAGCCCCCTTCTATCCATTGACATGTATATTCTCTCTGCTATTTGCCCGGTCAGGATTTTCCACATAAGTGGTAGGCAAGTGATTGGTCTATAGTTGCTTGCTATGTTCCCCTTCCCCAGGTCTTTTTGGATGAGGGTGGTTCTGCCTTTAGTCATCCATTCTGGTGCTTTGCCTTCATTTAGACAATTTTGGAGTAGGTGGGTGAGTCTGCCGTGTAACGTGGTGAACTTTTTGAACCAATACCCATGGATCCCGTCGGGACCCGGTGCTTTCCAGTTGGCTACTTTCCTAAGAGTATGTTTCAATGTGGTTTCATTCAGTACTATTGGTTCTCCCTTGTCTATATTTTCTAGTTCTTTTCTCATGTTTCCTAACCATTGCGGTGTTACATTGTGTCTTTTTGGGTGCCCCCATATGCTATTCCAATAGTTCTTGGCCTCTGTGGCATCTGGTTTTATGTCCTGCCTTCTTTCCCCATTTAAATCTTGGTAAAACTTTTTCTCATTGTTTTGGAATGTGCGGTTTTGTGTGTATTGGGCCGATCTTAGTCTGTATCTTTTTAGTCTTGCCTCTTTAGCTAGTCTTTTCTGGTATTATTATTATTATCATCATTATTATTATTATTATTATCATCATTATTATTATTAATATTATTATTATTATTATTATTATTATCATTATTATTATTATTATTATTTGGAATCTCACACCATTTGCCTGGCGGTTACTGCTGGAGTTTGAGTGACAGCAAGTCTCCTCAAGTCTCCATCCTTTCTCTCGTAGTACTCAAAAGTCGCAGTTATACCGCAGTTCACAGTTTCTGACCGGTTGCCCAGTGGTCATTGCTGAAGGCTGAGTGACAATGAGTCCCCAAAGGTGTTCAGCCAACATCTCTTCTCTCTTTCACGTATCATGTCAGCGCTGTGGTTTACTTTTCTGCTTTGATTTCCCTTCCTTTGTTAGGTCACTGTTAACAGTTAGTGCTGCAGTCTTTATATTTCTAGCACTTCCCTCAGTATCCGCGCAGTTCCATTATTATTATTATTATTATTATTATTATTAGTAGTAGTAGTAGTAGTAGTAGTAGTTGCAGTAGAGTAGTAGAGGTAGTAGTAGTAGTGGTAGTAGTATAATACCTGCGAAAAATACGATTTTTTTACGGATGAACAGTCACTTCTGCCAAGGTTCATATCATTTCTACGCTCTGTCCAGGATGTAAGTGATTCCCTACCTACAATCAGGTTGAAGTATCACCGTACCAATCTAAAAGTCTTACACACATGTGTACGTGCGTGCATGCGCATGTGCATCCCTTATTCAGGGTTGAGCACTCTTCAAGTGAGATAATTCGTTCATCATAAGCTTATGCAATGCTCTCCCAACGTAGGAAATTGAGCACTTTGGTGAATGGGGAATATATGCGTGAGTAAATATACTGCTTATTTTCAACTTTACTGACCGTCCATTTCCGTGGGGCAGAGATGAGATGCCAGCCTCTGAGTCAAAAGCAAAGGTTTCGATCCAATTGGATAGGATAATGGATAGTCTATAGCCACACTGAAGAGTTGTAATACATTGAAACAGCTGTCTGTGGATGACACAATATATATGTATATATATATATATATATATATATATATATATATATACGTGTGTGCATGTGAATGTGTACGTGTGTGTCTTTTGTGTGTACAATTACATCAAAGACAAAAAAGAGATGCATAAAGGTGGGAAAATTCATCATCGGTTTGGTTTCACCTTAATCGTCATCATCGTTGCATGATCATAAAGTAACAAAGAATCATTTGTGTAATGTCAATATACGTAGTGAGAGGCTGTTGTGGGATGTAGTATCTATTGTTCTATACACTTTAACTGACCCGAGAAAGGGTCTGAACACAGGTAAGAATGGCTATTTGTTATGGTGCAATTGGTAAAAATTATAAGCATTATGTGTGACAGGCACATGTGTGGATGTATGTTCATGTATGTTTCAATGAATGTGAAGGAAATATCTTACGTGTCAGTATGTTGCAAGATATCATTATTATCATCAGTCTTTTATTGTCCGTTGTCGGACATAGCCCTTACCCAGGATTCGCCAGACCACTCTATCACGTCGCACAACCAATACATGTCAGGTCCGTTTCGCAATCTCATATTTTGCCGGCCCCTGTTCCCTATTTTATTCCTAGGGATTCATGTTGGGAGTCGTGATGTTTGGTAGTTGTTAGTCATTCGTGCAACATGATTTGCCCATTACCATTTTAGTTTGGCGATGAATTTTATAATGTCTTATGCTCCTGTTTTTTCTCTGAGGTTGTTTTTTTTCTTCTTGTGATCTCTCCATGTGCAAGTTTGATGGTTCTCAGTTTGGGGATTAGTCTCTTGGTTAGGTTCGTTGTATCAGCCCTATCAGGAGAATGCATTCGTTGTATACTCTTCTTTGAAGGACTGATAGGATTTTCTGGGTGTTGGAGGTTTTGACTGCAACCGTCTCAAAATCCTGGCACTTTCTTGATTGTTCTTGCTGATATTAGTTATGCTGTTATTTGAATGTTTTTGCTCTTTCCTCGATTTATAAGTTCTTCCGACTTATTTGCAAGGCTCAACATCATTTAACGTCATAAATATCACTTCTCTGGGAAAGTTTACATCGGCAGAATCTCCTTCAGTTTACCTGTTACACAAGTTCTCTCGCCTAGATTTATCCTTTCCACAGAATCGTTTCGGACTTAACACGGTTAAACAAAGAATTAATGAAAAACTTCGATAAGACGTAATCACCAGAAAGCTTCTAAATGAGCCAAAATTTGATTTCATTATTAGAATTAACAGAAATAGATTTTTGATTATCAGGACGTGTAATTTCTAGTTTGTCTATGCTAAAATTTACTCCTTACAACCAAGAAATTCACCCCGGTGTCAATTTACCTCAGGCCAAGAAGTAATACTATAGATATTTGCCAGGCTTTTTTAATTTTTTTTTTACTTCAGGCTGAATCGTATCAGAATACAAAGTTTTAGGTAGAATAAACGAAAATTCAACCCAAGTGTTGCGATAAACAGACACAAAATAAAATGTCTCTTCGTTCATGATTTAGTTTTCTTATCTTTGACCTCGTTTTCCCTCGAATTTAATTACACGTTCAGGTTTAATATAGTTATCTTTGACCTTATTTTTTGCTCTAACTCTCTCCAACTCTTTAACTTTTAATTCTGTGATAGCTCAGTTAACACTCTTGGTTCCGTTAAAAATAAATGCCGCTTTAAACGAAGGAGCTCTGTTTCCACTCTTAGATCAACTTAAGAATAGGTAACTCAAAACGAAACAGCTCAATAAGCACACTTGGATCCGTTTAGCAAAAAAAGCAACGCTAAGCGTAAAAAACTCGATTAACGCTCTTGAACCTGTTGAATAAAAGTTGATGTGCTGAAGCTAAACCGAACAGCTCTGTTAGCGCTCTTGGATTCGTGAAAAAATTCGATGCTATACGAAATATCACTATACGGGTTTACTATGACACAACGTAGATGACACGCCCAGAACATTTCTCATTACCTTGCTGCTACCAGTCCCAAATCGGGTAATCCTCATTATCATAAAATATATTACATCGTTGTTGACCCTCAACAAGATGGAATAGACCAAAGCCGTGTACCTCATCTGATAGCTACTTTTCTGGATCTAATGAAATATCCTTGATCTATATACATTGTTGCATGATGAATATTCTTGTGTGTGTGTGTGTGCGTGTGTGTGTGTGTGTGTGAATACATGTATATATTTAATATCGCGCGCCTAGCATAATAACTGAAGTGTCTGGAGTTATTTTGGAGACTGTCCATGAAGCTATCTTTTATCATTTATTATTAATTCCGGAAATTTAACATTACTAAATTTAAAACGAAAATACTTTCTAAAAAAAAGAGAACTTTAGTGAATCAGCGCTGAATTAAGCATTGGTGTGCGAGGTATTCTTGTACCCTTGGCGTTCCTTGAAGCTACGGCAAAGATTTCTTATTCCACCCTGTCACAACCCCAACACCATGCACCACCATTCTGATCTTGCAGCAACAACAAAGATAACTCATTCTGCCCTGACACACCTTAAGACCACGCACTGTTGTCCCGATCTTTTGTGAACTATTTCTTGTTCTCATTCTTTTGTCTCCCTATCTTTAGAAGTACCATCATCGACCGACCGACCGATTCATTCACTCCCTATTCAAACAATTGTGTACTTAAGGAATGCATTGAAGCCAGCCCAAACGATGCCGTAAGGAAACCGACTGTAAGTATCTTTTAACCGCAATCTTTCATACGCTTACCTTGAAAAGGCGTTAAGTGATTGTGAAATATCCACGGCTCATCTTTTTCACGAATCCACCGGCGTTGCAGAAGACTTAAAAAGACAAAGGACCCAGGATAAAGGTAAGAGCGGAGCAAATCTCGAGGGAGTAAAACACACACACACACACACACATATACATATCCATACACACATGAGCGGGAACGCACTTAAAATATACCTATTTATGTAAAGAAATTGAACTTATGTCAGAAGATATTTAATCAATTTACTCGTAGATATATGAGCTACATATCTGCGCTGCCTTCCTTCCTCTCTCTTTCTCATTATATATATATATATATATATATATATATATATATATATATATATATATATATATATATATATATATTATAAATTGCATTATATGACGTAGAAACTTATTTGAGATGATTTCCCGTCGTTACATGGTTAAAGTATCACTCACCCTAGACAACGTAAATAGAATAAACAATTAATGAAAATGGGGCTGCTGCGATGTTCTTACCGTTAAACGAACGTTGAAGCGGCACCCTTCCGGTTGCAGGTTCAATTCCTACAGCAGCCTCATTTTTTTAAAAAGTTGTTTATTCTGTTTATGTTGTCTTGGGCGAGTGATACATTAACCGTGTAAAACGAGAAATCATCTGAAAAACGTGCCTGTATAACATCACACACTTTATAATTCACTCTGTCGGACCAAATCCCTCCATTTCTCAATGCATAATTATTTCGTTGAAAGAGAAGAATTGATCGAGAATAAACAAGATGAAAATTTGGGGCGAAAGGGGTCATTTGTGCCTTTGCATTACTGGGAGCTGTTAAGCTCAGAGGTAAGAGTATCGCTACGTTGACAAGATCGATCCTGTTGCAACCCCGTTTTCTTTTCTTGTACATCATATGCCTGCCGTCTAGGGTGAGTGATGCATTAACCAAGTAACAACAGGAGATCATCGCAAACAAGTTACTTCAATTTATAATTCACTAAATATGTCCATTTCTTAATTTCATCACCTACCAGATCACTAAAGCACTAGATGAAAACTAACCGCGGGAACAAACTGGATTTAGAAGATGCTACTCGACCATGGACCATCTCCATTCAATAAATCAGCTGAAGGAGTAAGCAGCAGAATACAAAATGCCCCTCGCTGTTGTATTTCAAGAAGGCATTCGACTCTGTAGAAATTCCCATAGTCATGAAGGCAATCACCCTACAAGATGTAAACTTTATATACGTCAAATTACTGCGACATATATACAATCACAGCAACTCCTTTATCAGGTTACAAAAAGTCTCTGAACCCTTCCAGCTCCAAAAAGGAGTAAGACAAGGTGATACCAGCTCTCCTGAACTGGTTACAGTCTGCCTTGAGATGATCTTCCAAAACTTGGATTGGAAAAATACAGGAATCAAAATAGACTGCGAATATCTGAGCAACCTCAGATTTGCAGACGACATCATCCTTTTCACAGAGAACCCTCAATCCCCAACTAATGCTAGATGAACTAAACAAAAGAAGTAAAAACGTCGGCCTACACATGAATTTCAGTAAAACAAAAGTTATGTGCAACGATCACATCGAGAATAAGAACATATATATATATATATATATATATGTATATATATATATATATATATATATATATATATATATATATATATATATAAAGCAGGAACATCCTTACGGGCTGCTGGCTCTATTGGAAATATTTCCTGCGGGGCCAAAGGTTCACAACCAAGGTATGCAGAATGTCTACGATATGAATAATATGTGTCACTGACTCTATGGCAGGACGAAAAGCGATCAAAATATGAATATGAGTAAATGGATCAAATAGATCTAAATATTCGAATCTAAAACTGTTTACATGTATATCTACAAATAAAGAAACGAAATATATAGTTTACTTTCGAAAATAAAATATTCACAAAACCACTTGTTTCAAGGACTGTGGATATTCATCCTAAAATCTTTTCATTCTATCTTATTTTTCAGGAAAAAAAAAATCAAAGTGTGAGAGAAAAATTAGTTTAAAAAATTTGGCCCTGTAAAAGCCTGGCAAAAGTATTTCAACATGATATATATAATATGAATCCTATCAAAATAAGCGGATACTTTTAGTGCTTGCACATGTTTTCTATTGATTGTATTCAAAATAATTTAAAGATTTCAACCAATCGGTTTAAAAACTGTAAATCCATGTTCAAAACTGCTGTTTCAAACCGACCAAACAAACTTTATGATATTTTTAGCAGGTTCAGAATTTCAATGACCATGAGAGTTGTCGGACCACAAAGATCCAAATTAGAGATATATGACCTAGTTTAGGCCTAAACAAACAATATGAAATGGAGTAACAGTTGGATAATGACGAACGTAAGCATGTGACCAATTTTGGATTGCTATCTGCATTTTAGCTTTTATATGTATGGTCCTTTCTGAGTTAAACTAGTTCCCAATTATACGGTGTGTGAGTTGTTTGCATTAAATTGAAATTTAAAAATCAGAGCTTGATAAAACTTGATACTAATTCATTCTGGACTGAAAGACTTTCCGAAGTGAACGAAACTTTGGCATTCAAACCATTGAACTTGACAAACGAAAGTGTTTTGATTGACAAGATAGAAAATAATGAGCGACATTTTAAGTGACTTAAGTATCATCAAGAAAATTTTACTTAAGCAAGATATAACTTAAAGACTTACCAGCACTGATTCTATTTGGAGCTGAAAAGAAAATGTAAGCTGGCCTTCTCACTGGAAATAATTCACAGTAGGTATTGTACGAAATATATCAACCATCTCCATTCAGGAAATCAACTAAAAGAGAAGCAGCAGAATATAAAATGCCACTCACTGTAGCATTTGTCGACTTTAAGAACCTTCCATTCCACAAGGTCATCGATGCTATCATACAACAAGGTGTAGACCCTTTATTCGTCAGAGTTTTGCAACATATATAGCGACACATGTCTATTTGTTTGACTCTGGACCCTTTCAGCTCGAAAAGGTAGTATGACTAGGTGAGGCCAGCTCACTAAAACTCTTCACAACTTCCTCCGAGATAATTTTCCGAAACATAGACTTGAAAAATAAAGGAATCAGAATAGAAAGCGGATATTCAAGTTACCTTACATTTGTTGACGACATCGTCCTCTTTGCAAAAATAACTTCACGATCTCCAAGTAATGCAGCATGAACTGAATGGAGTAGGCAAGAAAGTTAGTCTTAACATCAAATTCAGTAAAACATATGTCATGCACAACAAATATCTTGAAGACAAAGACATAAATATCCAAATCAAAAACTCAGACCCGACAAAATAGACGGATGAATCTACCTCGGGCAACAAATCTCCGTGAAACATTCACAGAAAGAGGAAATCAAGCGGAGAATCACTCTAGGATGGTAGGCTTTCAGTAGAACAAGCCCAATCTTCAAGAACAGGAAACTTCCATTATTGTTGAAAAGAAGTGTCTACAACTAATGCACCCTCCTGACAGTCACCTATGGCGCTTGGACATAGATCGTAAACAAAAGATTAACCCTAAAAATGAAGACCATGCAACGTGCAGAAGAGAGAATCATGCTCAACGTGACATGGAGAAATCACTAGTCGGCACAGAATATCAGAAAAAGAATAAGCGTCAGGGATATCATAGAATCCATTAGAAAATTAAAATGGCAATGGGCTGGTCATGTTGTGAATAGTCAGACAACAGCTGGGCATCAGGAGCCACACCGGGGATCCCCAGATATCATATGCAAACTATAATGGATCGCAACACACACAACACAGATTCAGATAGTATTATCTCCTCTACGCCCATGATAGTGAGGTGTGGCAAATCCTGGAGAAAGTCTATGTCCAACGACGGATGCTAAACTGCTTCTGATGAGGTATTATCAGATTCAGGATGGTCCGTATAAAAGCCGGAGAATATATGGGGCTAGTTATGATAAAAACTAAGATATAGGTCTTGATCTGATTATTAGGCAGAAATATGCAAATGCATTTTCTTTTATCTCCAGACATAGATATCTAGAAAAAAAAATCTTTCTTCTAAATGAATACATACTTTGTGCATAGATATTAGCTTTTACACATGAAATGCTGTGTTTTGAATACGGGTGATAATAGAGGCAGAAAATGAGAATATTCAATCAAAATATGATACATTAAAAAAAAAAAAAAATTCCCAACAATCTTTTAATGATAATATGCCATCTGCATAAAACTCAGAACATTTTGTTGATCATTGATGCCGTCAAAGTACGAATCATTGCTTTCTTATTTTTCATTTTTTATAACGCATGAGGAATTCAAGATTCTAGAAAAGACAATAAACAACAGTCGAAATATCAAGTGAATATGGGGGATGTCTCTAGACTTCATATTCTAATCATCTAAGCTGGAACTCTATCAGTCAAAAGATGTTGGATCAGGAACTTTCATGGAGCTTTTCAGTAGGTTTATGTGAGACAATTTTCCAATAATGTCGCCACATCTACTGCCTTTGAGATTACGTGAAAAGATTGCTGTTGAAGTCCAAAAGTCTCCACAAAATGCTCGAAACGTTTTTAGTGAGCGGTTGATCTCCGACGTCAATAATTGTTCATAATTAGTAATATGTTCAGGCGTGCTCCGAGGTTTGTGATTGATATCTCTATTTCTAAACTGAAGCCTATTCAACAAAAACCGAGCAATCCGCACAGCAGTTCAGTTTCCTCCGAATATTCTGTTGACATTATCACAACAGGGCCAGCATTAGCATTGAGTCCTAATTTGGAATCGTACACGAAAAGTAATATATCTTCTCGGGTAAACCTTACTGTTAAATACTCAAAAAACATCCAATAATAATGAATTATATCTCTGTTTACATCGAATCTGCAAAAATAAATATCATTACGTTAGTAATTCTTTCAACATTATTCTCTATGATGTAAAAGAAACAAACCCAAAAAACAAAAAAAACTTCAAGTATAACAAGCTAATAGGCCCAACTTTCCCTTATAGTCAACCATGTGTGAATTTAACAACCTCTTCAAACCAGCATATGCGGCTACTAATTTTCCCCGCGAAAGCGGCGTTATATTCAGCTAACGCGGCGTCCAATACGTACTGGTCGTTTATCAATGTCATAGTCTTACGCGCCACTGATTTCTGTTTACTAGGCTAACGTCCAGAAACGGGGGGCATTGAAAACAAAATAATAAATACAGAAAGAAGAAAAAGAAATAATACACGTAATCGTCACCGGAAGCGGAAGTTGGTGAGGGTGCCAAGCGCGCTTGGCTCCTACTTCCGTTTCTGGTGCCAACAAGAACGAAAGAAAGATATTAGATAAATAGTTGAATGCTCAACTTCGTCTGGCGGACACGAATTTAAATGTATTATCTACTCTGCCCCTGGCGACAGTGTCTGGCGGCTTCACTTGCTTATATATATATATATATATATATATATATATATATATATATATATATATATATATATATATATATATATATATATATATCAGGGTTGAGCCCTCTTTAAGTGAGGTAACTCATCCATTGTAAGCTTATGCAATGTTCTTCCTTAGGAATAGAGCACTTTGGTGGATGGGGAATTTCTGTATGAATAAATATATATCGCTTAAATTCAGCCTTACTGACAGTCGGCCTCCGGGTCTGAAGCGAAGCCTCGCGGTACTGGATGGGATAATGGAAAGTCTATAGCCACACAGATGAGATGTAATACATCGAAATTGCTCTCTGTGGATGACCCAATAATATATATATATATATATATATATATATATATATATATATATATATATATAATATATATATATATATATATATATATATATATATATATATATATATATATATATATATATAGATACAAAATCCGATATATTTCAAAAAGTAAAATTCAACATACTTATACATCTTTAAAATTGACGGAAAAGATTCCTGATTTTCGTATATCTTTTTCACTTTTGAACAATCAATATCGTTCCAATATTTTCCTGATTTCTGTGTTATTCGAGCTTTGGTCGAAATTCCTTTGATTTGTTTATACTATGAGAATGTTAGGATGAACCATTTTTTTACATTTATTCTTCCTCTAAATATAGGAATAGTGCTTGCAAAATTTCATGTACATACTGCTCTACAAAGAAATGTATAAACACATATACATGTCTATACATGTTGATATATTATGAATATTGAATATCTATAAGGTTATATTCAGGCAAAACATGTGTTCAACTCTAAAATATACATTAAATAACAATTATGCTAATAACCGTGGCAGAATATAAATATAGTCTAGAAAGCATTACACTTTCAAACTCTAAACATGAAAAACTTATCACTTTTTTTTGTAACGCTCTGGTCACTTATTTCACAATATCCGTCGATGCAATTTATATAATTTTCTTCAGTATTTTGTCTCCTGTTTGACATATACCTAGTTATTATAGTACAATGTGTAATTTTTCTCTTGTTTTGATCAATACTTGTTCATCATGGGACCGTTTCGAGGATTTAAAAAAACAAAACAGTTTTACTAATATGACACACTAGCACTGTTGATAAGATACCACCTCCCTTTCAGCAATGTCATCGTATAGCTCGTCATTAACGTAATGTTATTCTACATAGGTTATACCGTAATGTATTGTATATGGACATACTTTTGGACACGCATTATTTTTTTTAAACAGGTCTCACTTACGTAGGTTACCCCAAAACCTATTCGACGATGAGTATAACAACAGACACATATAGCTTTTCCTGTCACTTCTAATGAGTGTTCACCAACATGAATATTGAATCTGTTGTGTCACTTTCAATGCAAACCAACTTATGTTTCCATGCAAACCTACTTATGATATCATTTTTAAGATTACTAATGTATATATATAGATAGATAGATAGATAGATAGATAGATAGAGAGAGACATGTATATATATATATATATATATATATATATATATATATATATATATAGCAGACATGTTTGTGGCTGAATCGAAGTAACTTACACGAAAAAAAAATTGAATTGAAAACAATTTCAAACCTGTTTTAAGTACACTAAAGTAATTTTACATCTTACATTATGTTATTTTAGTGCATTTGAAATCAAAATTCATAACTTCAAAGAGTATATTTAAATTATTGTAATCTGTTTTAGGAGAAAAAAACGTACGTTGTCATTGCTATAATTTGAGATGTTTTTCGTACTTATGTAGTTGACAAATGCCGACACAATTTGAGGTTATGTACGCAAAACACGAAAAGTATGTCTTAGATATGAACAAAAACATGGTATGGCGTGTTTCATGCATCAGAACTCTAATTAAAATTATATATCTATATCTATAAATGTATGCGTTTGTGCACGTGCACGCACACACACACACACATACACATACATACATATATATATATATATATATATATATATATATGTAAGTGAACAACAGGGGAAAATTAATTAATGTGTGAATCAGTATGCTATTCATATTTGCGCTGGGGTTCCCATCTTGAGGTAGCAAATATATATATATATATATATATAAATATATATATATATATATGCATATATATATATATATATATATATATATATATATATATATATATATATATATATATATATATATATATATATATATATGCATTTCTTGATAACATAGTTGTCACGTCGCGGGAAACAAATACAGCAGATATCGACCGTGAATAGGCAAAAATGATTGGAACAGTTATTTGGGCTTTTCCATTACAGGCGACTGTTCTGCTCAATTTTGAGAGCAACGCTACGCTAAAACAGCTACCTTTTTTGTTGCAGGTTCAATTTCTACAGCAGCTTCATTCTCTGTAATTCTTTATTCTATTCACGCTGTGTAGGTCAAATGATACATTCACTATGGGATAATGGGATATCGTTTCGAACAAGAGTTTTCAGATTACATAACACAATTTATAATCATTCTGTCGGGTCGTATATCCATTTTCTAATAACATAATTGAAACAAAGAGAGCAGATATGGATGTGAATTTGAAGTTGAAAGTTTTTTGCCTTCACATTACCGGCAGCTGTTTAGCCCAATGGTAGGAGCAATGCTCCACTTGAGTTTCTACCCTTTCTGTTGCAGGCAGGTTTGATATATATATATATATATATATATATATATATATATATATATATATATATATATCATCTTCTAACTCACTCCTAGGTCCACTGCTGGACAAAGACCTTTCCCAACATCTCCCGTGACGATTGTATGCTCATGGGTGTTTTTTAAGAAGTTGGTTACTGATCAAGTTCACCCTTTGATAACATTCTCCTCTTGCGTATAAGTATATCCGAGACAATAAAAGAGTATATCTCTGACAGTATTCACTTTTTTTTCTCTCGTTTTACCCTTTGTTTGGTTTATAGCAAACTAGTTACAATGTGTTGTCTTCATCGTAGCGTAGAAGTCAAGTAAGAGAGAAGTGTTTGTGATGTTGTTGATATTTGTGGTGAACTTCTGTTGTGTAGGCGTTGTAGGGTTTGTAATTTATTGCTTTCTTCCCCCGTCTGACAGGGAAGGTTTCAAGACACAGATAAGGTTCTTTGATCAATGTCTCGAAGTTTTATCACTGTGATGTTAACATGTCTGAGTTTTTTTTTGTGTATGTATGTTAGCGCGTAAGTAAAGTTTTTTGTATGTGTACAAATAAAGTTGCAGTGTGTGTATAAGGGTGAACCTTTCTTTGAGTGTAAGTCATTTTATTTTTTGGTGTGTGTGTGTGTTTGTGATTGTGTTAAAGTGACCGGTAGTTCACACTATTTTGATTTTTTCTTCTTTTTTATTGGGAAGGGGTAGGATTATCCATAGTTTTTACTATCTTTAGAATATATAGTATCAAATCACCGTAGCCCCCAGATAGCCTACCTGACCAATCAATCAAGTGAGCTACAGAATCTTCTCTCGTTGCTTATCTCTTGTGTCCGTATGTCTGTCTGCGTGTATCTCTTCGTCACAGTTTAGATGCCAAAACCTTGGAGATTTTCACGCATATACTGCGAGGCATCATAGAGAAAACATGTTTTTTTACTTTTTTTCATACCGGACCAACAGAACCCAAACCTTGTGCTGGTATTTTTTTAAATATAATTTTGCATAAAAGATAAATTTGGAACTGAATTTTAGATAATTATTCTGATACACACCCGGGCTCCGATGATTTATCTATACGAGGTACGGAGCTATTCTCATTATTCTCGTCTTTTTATTAATAATCTTTGATTAGGCATCATTCGGGTTCATATCCTGGAATTGGATCAGCGATAATTTGGTGTCCACTAAGTTCACAAAATAAAATCATACATTATATATACATGTCACATGAAAAAAAAAAATACGTGTTGGTTGTGTTCGGGAATAGTCGTAAAAATGTGTTTGCGTGCCTGCGCGTGCACGTGTGTGAATAAACTGGATGTTATATTTGGGGTATCGATGTATGGTGCAATCTGTTACTATTCGAACTGTGGGTGGGGTTATGTATCGTTCAAGGGGTGCATTTTACTGTTGAGCTGTACGTGTGATAGGATAGCTTTATGTGTGTTTATGTATGTGCGTGCACACGTGCCCGCATCATTATATTTACAAACATATATCTTGGAGAAAAGCAGTCTACTCTCCGCTGACTTGACCGGATCTTGTTAACCATATCTATGCCTGCAACTCTCTCTCTCTCTCTCTCTCTCCCTCTCTCTCTCTCTCTCTCTCTCTATATATATATATATATATATATATATATATATATATATATATATATATATATATATATATATACACGTATATGATATTATGTTATTAGGAAATGGATATCTGAACCGACAGAACGGCCTAAACAATGTGAGTAGAATAAACAATTAAAGAAAATGGGTCTGTTGCAGTTTCTCTTTCCATTGCTCTTACCAATGGGCTAAACAGCTGCAGGTAAGGCAAAGGCCCAAATAACTCCTTCAACTCCGAATTCCCATTTTGTTTGTTTGCAGTCTATATCAACTATACTAGTCTCTTCGATCGCAACAGTTATGTCATTAGGGAATGGATATCAGATCCATCAGAATGGTTTTACATTGCGTTCGCTCCATTTTCTTTCATCGTTTGTTTTTCCTTTTTTACATTGTCTATGCCTAATGATACGTTAAATTTGTAAATAACAGGGGATCATTTCAAATTTATTGTAAATATGATATAACGGAATTCATATATATATATATATATATATATATATGTATATATATATATAAATATATATATATATATATATATATATATATATGTATATATATATATATATCTAGAAAGAGACTGAGATTTGTAATGTATGTATTTATATGTGCATACATAATTAAGAAGGATGAAAGATACGCACGAGTATCTAGACAGTAGAATGTGTGTGCGTGTGTGTGTGTGTGGATGTGTGTGTCTCAATCTCTCTCTCTAGGTATATATATGATGTATTTGTTTTATATTTACATCCATAATTAAGGAGGATGAAAGATACACGTGTATTTAGACAGCAGAATATACATATATATATATATATATATATACGTGTCTCTGTGTGTGTCACTCTATCTATCTCTCTCTCTCTCTCTCTCTCTCTCTCTCTCTCTCTATATATATATATATATATATATATATATATATATATATATATATATATATATATATATCTTCCTACTGAAATATTTTGTCGACTAAATATTCTCTCAGATCGTTCTGCATTCATTTACCCATACAAGTACATTGTTATGCCCAAGAAACCTTCACTATCATTCCATCCTTCCTCAAGGTTGATCCTTAAGGCCACATTTCCCCAGGAAAGCCGCACGCATCATGCCCTCGGGATATTTCATTGCCATATGAATGTTTGCCTCACGTACTTCAAAACGTCCCGTCGTCAATGGTTGCCACGTATCATTGAAAACTTAGGCTTACAATCGTGATAAGTAATCTATTTTTACTAAGGAGCACATCTCATCCGTTGGTGAGGGGCTGGAGCCACAAAAATAGGGGTTGGGCTGGCAGGAATGTGGTCGAGCCCGCTTTGCATGTATAACGGCGTTGAATGTAATCAGAGCGTGCTGTCTACATCAATATATCGACTTGTTTCTCAAATTCACCACAGGCCATATTCGATCGCTTGACCCTGGCACTTTGGGCAACAAATATGTTTCTTAAATGATGAGGCATATATATATATATATATATATATATATATATATATATCATCTATCTTCCTCTCTCACTCTCACTCTCTCTCTCTCT
>OY735223.1:41151184-41163975 GCA_963457665.1 Thysanoteuthis rhombus | reverse complement strand
GATCATGTTGAGAGCTCTCCTGTGGTTGTCGCCGTTATTCCTTCCAGAGGGAGACCAATATCTCCTCCAAGGTAAATAACGCAAGCCATAGGGTGCTACAACCATACCCCTGAACCCTTTGACCCCACGACCCCCCTTTGACTCGCCTCAAGATATGAATGAATTAACTGGTGAAATAAAGAAACGAAGACGTACGGCGAAGATAGATTCACGCTGGGGTTTATACTTAATGAAAAGCGTATTGTAGAAAAGCGATAAATAAAAGGAAAATGCGAATAAAACCGGCACAGGACCTGCTACTGAGAACCAGCAACAAATCTCCTTCTTAACTACTTACTGCCTAGCCGTACACCGAAGTGGTACGTATTGATGACCCCGTCAGCGAAATGGTTTTCATTGTTGGGAATTAATTCTCAATTTGAAATCGATAGCTGCTGAGTTTATTTTACAAGGAACATCAGATACACTTGGGTGACTCTATGGGCCTTTGGAAGATTCACAAAAATTCTGATCGGGTTTCACTTTTGCCCAATTCCCAATATTTGGCAAAACCCCGTCAGCCTTGCTTCTTTTTATGTGACTGATTTTATCATGCAAATGTGCTTGAGTTCCAGAATATATATCATTAAATATATATATATATATATATATATATATATATATATATATATATATATATATATATATATATATATATATATATATATATACACACACATATATGCGTGTGAGTGTGATACTCAAAGTCTAATTCAGTTTTTTAACCTCCAAGTAACCAATACAATTATTGTAGTCAGAGGTATTTAATTAAGATAGATACCACAAGTTGTGCTTATTTGAATAATGCAAAAATAAATCCGGATGATACGCAAGTTTCTGGTAATGTCCCCCTTTTCAATTTTGGGGGTTAGCATAGAAAATTCCGGTTCATTCTGGGCCCTCAAAATTTCTAGAAAGGCTTTCTAGACAAGGAAGACGAAAATAAAAAGGTAAAAAACAGATACCTAACTGAGTTAGAGTAATGAAAGTGAAAGTGAAAGGAGCGTATTCGATGAAGTTTAATCCTCTCTTGAGGTAAAGTAAAAAAAACCTATACACAATATTTAGGTTTACCTGAATGAGTACATATAAGCCATGGTATCTTATGTTGAACTATATATTTATATATATAGATATACATATATATATATATATGTATTTAAATTTCCCCTTATGAAGATTGAGTTACGTCTATACAACTGATACGTAAGCTGGACGCAAGTTGACGCTTGGCTATACATATATAATCATTAGTGGAATACACGGACATATATTGATGAAATGAACCTAACATAAGTTTATAATACCAAAAATTACACAAAGCAAGGGTTGGTCTTTATTATCCAATCTTGTTTGAATCTTTTCCTTCCTTGATTCCCAGAGGCCCTCACCTCGAGTTGGGTTGGCTCCAACTTCGATCTCGTAAAATTTATTCACTATTGGAAAGCAAGTGAAGTTCGATCAGTTAGCTGGCGAATTTAAACAAAAGGAAAAAAAAGTTGGAAATCAATGGATGGTACATAATATAAAAACTGGCCTCAGTGCGCCAGAATGCTTTGTGGGGAAAACTGAAGAATCATTAATTGATAAAATTAGTTAAAAGGATTTACTGCTGGTAGATTGTTAAACCACCAGTGTAACTCATTTGTTAGAAAAGATGACAGTATATATATATATATATATATATATATATATATATATATATATATATATATATATATATATATATATTTTTGAACTCTGCCTGTCCAGGCTGTTGTCTTTTAAGTGTGATGTCTGTGCACCTTTCACTTATTGGTAAGGTGTGATGCTGCTGAAGTCCGCGTCAGAGTTAAGCCACTGCAGTTCTATTTAGTTTCATATATCCGCTCGTTTCAATGTGAGAGAGAACAAAAAATTAATTGACAAATGGAGGAGTAAAAGCACATGGATGATCACAATTGCTTCGATTATGTTGCTTGATTATTTATACGTTGGTTATATCTTTCTCATTATTGTTTATCCTCATATCTTCTACTCATTTCTACTCATTCTATTTTCACTCTCCACTTACTTTTGCAACGCGATGCACAAGCAGATGAATAGAAGAGGGAATTTTTACTTGAATGCAAAAGAAACCAACCTTCTGTCTAGCAGTTATTCATTCATTATTCGTCTCTCAAAAATCTTACTCAAATTATAGTAGTAATTGACTCCAAAACTATAGACAAACGATAAAAGCAATCAATAAAAATAATATTAATAATATCAATATTGGTACATTCTGCAAGTAATTAATTGGAACAATATATATTAATATATATATATTAATATATATTAAAATTCAGATGTATAGAGGGTGTTTGTAGAAAAACGCAACATTCAAAAGGGAGATACGTCTTTAAAAGTAACATTACAGTCAGCTTATTCGTATCCTAAGATAAGCATATCAACCAGTCAACTAACTGTAAATTCAAGGCAGGCAATTTCACAGTTTCAAATAATTATTTCCATTTTAAACGTTGCTTTTTGTAAGAACACCCTGTACGCACAAGAGTAAATATATCTTTTTTTTTCACCAACCATTGAATTTCCACTATCCCGGCTATTTTTATTCGGTATCGATCAGTATTTCATTCTTCTTACTTATGTTTCTCTTTATTGCAACAGTAAGGTCGTTATTTTACGACCTTTAATTAGGCAGCATATATTGAAGAAGAAAGGTCTATAAGACTTATTTGATAGACGTCTGCTGATAAAGCCTTTGTGGCCTCAACGGTGATTACCCCCTGTCTGTTCAGTGATTCCAACAACTTGAAGCTATCGAAGATTTCCTCGAATAACACATCGAATTAAAACCGAAACAGTTGTTTCGTGATGGAATAAACAATTTAGCTGAATAGTGGTGATAGGTCATACGAAGCCAGGGAGACAATTTGGCGTCTGAATAATGACACCAATAAATTCATATAGATAAAATACATTGTCAAAAATTAATGGAGGACATATTTGTATCAAATGGATCTCTAACTAGATAGATAGACAGATGGATTCAGATATATAGATTCAGGTCACTCAATGAAAAATTGTCTTTTGTCAACACGCTGTGTTAGGGTTGATCAACTGAAAAAATTGGATGAAAGGTAACCAATGAATAAGCAACTCCCCTGTTGTTGTGCAATGATCACCAGAAGGTAAAGACTTTGTTCGAAGGGTAATTTTCAAACTCCATTGTATCTATAAGCATGAAACACGATCATTCGCCTGATGAGGGCAGAAACATGAGCTAGTTTGTGTTGCAAATTCACTTTCTACTATTTATTTCCAGTTCAACTCTAAAGCAACTTGACTTTTATAGTATGGAGTTGAATGTATCGAGCACTCTATGAAATAAATCCATTACATATCAGAAGTGGCTTTATATTATTAATATATCATTATATTATGCTCTACTACTCGCCTGATCGCTACAATTTGTAATATATATATATATATATATATATATACATATATATATATATGTTCACACATACACACACACACACACACACACACACACATATATATATATATATATATATATATATATATATATATATATAGAGAGAGAGAGAGAGAGAGAGAGAGAAGGGAGGGAGGGAGAGAGACGGATAAATAGACGGACGGGGGAGAGATATAGAAGGGAGAAATATATGAGATGTAATTCAAGTATACGAATGAATTCCGATGATTTGAATAGAGCAACCTTAAAGCAACTGTAGTATACCACACACAATATCCCAATGTCTCAGCAAAATGCAGTACCATCTAGTATATAAAATATATTTTTTTAAAATTTTCTTTCGGAGAGGTGAGGTTTTATACCGCATAAATATGATTCCTAACATGTATCCATGAAATATGATGAAGTGTTGAGATTGGAATAACGAAAGAAAGGGAAAATCAAACAAAAAAGTGAGAATTCAATTTCTAGATCGTTCAGGTTATGTTAAAATGAGTTTTATGCCTGACGAGAAGAAATGGTAGAATTGAACCCAATGGAAACTTAGAGAAATGGTAACTTGAATATTAGTTGGTCTTAGGATTTAATTGAATGCTCAGAGTAAATTGCGAACATTTGGTAAATTACCTTGTTGCCTATCTTTATTTGATAGCATTGATATTTTGAGCTCTGCTTAAACTCAACCTAATGTTGAATGCATCGGGCACTTTATGAAATAAACCAACCTCACATTAGACTGAATTACTAATTAGTACTTTGATATATATATATATATATATATATATATATATATATATATATATATATATATATATATATATATATATATATATATATATACACACACACACACATATATATATATATATGTGTGTGTGTGTGTATGTGTGTGTGTGTGTATGTGTGTGTGTTTGTTCGAGATGGAACATTACATAAATACGCAGATGTCCTATGTTATGGGAAAATATTGATACATCGTGATCAAATGTATTTATTTGAGTTATATGCATATACAAACATTTATATATACATGTGATATATGTGTGTGTGTGTGTGTGAGCGTACTGCTTTATGCTTCATATAAGTATATAGATATCGAAAGTGAGAGATATTGCACATAATCCGTGTAGTATATGAGAATACAAACTTCGAAGCAATACGTTCACAGAAGCTACATTGCAATCATTTTTTATTTATGATTTATTTTAGTCTCCTATCTTAATTGCATATGTGTGTGTGTGTGTTTGTGTGTGTGTGTGTGTGTGTGTATGAGTGTGTTATATTATTTATATTGTCTACTATTCTTGAATTTCATTCACGTCTTTGACTTGATGCTAGAATACTAAGCCCATTGCTGAAATTGTTTATTCTACTTACGTTGTCTAGGACAAGTGATACATTAACTTTGTAACGATGGGAGAAAATAGGTTTCTATAAAACATAACGCAGTTTCCAATTCATTCAGTGGGACCAAATATGCCCACTTCATATATATATATATATATATATATATATATATATATATATATATATATATATATAGATCATGTGCTAGTTCCTTTAAAAGTACAATTTATCACCGGTCATCCAATAATATTTATATATGTTTCTTTGCGTCTATCAACACGTGATGTACTCTCATTTACATTTACTTGTACTTCAATACTCATGAAATCAATGTCTTCTTTTTTCTGAAAATAACTCGGTGTGATGCGAATTTATGAGTCACTTTCGATCTTGAAGCTGATTGGTCAGTTCAATGCCATAATGCTGCACCAATGAATGCGAAGAATTTTTTTTTCAAAATGCCATAAGTAATCAGTGATAAACACAGACACACACAAACGCATGTATGCATTGTCATACACATCTGATACACAAATGCCTGCAGGTCATTTTTTGCTTTTCAAATACTTACACAGATCTACACACGCAATGAAACTAGAATAAACACACGGTTGAAATGTGCTCTCTCACGCACGAATCCACGAATTACACAGCATGAAAACACTCACGCACACATACTGACATCCCACACATACACACACAAATATGCATTTTCAAGGTTATGTAGTGCAGTACTTAATTAAAGTAGAGTTGGAATCGTTCTCATTAACAATAACTGAATGACCGTAGCGTCATATTTTGAAATCATGTGAAGAGATTCAATTGAAGAATAAATACGGTCAGAATAAAATGTTTTCATGACATCACTGATGTTTTTCGTGGGAAACATATAAAATACGATTAAGAAAAAAACATTAATAATCATCCAGACGTTCTTCAATCTGGTTGCAATTTATAAACCTGTCAGAATGAGACCCCAAATGCCCCCCAAAATCTTTTCTTTCTATAAATAAAAAAAAATAGATGAATAAATGGATTGATGTTGCGGAGTACTTATGCTAACTTTCAACTCAGTTGACAAAACAGTATGGTCAGGAGTGCTGGTAGAACAAATACAAGAGAAAAAACATGCACATACAGAATAGGATAAAACTTTCGCCCTATTCAGTGGCCATGGTTGTTTAGTCCTACTATCATAATGAGCCACGTCTATGTATATAATTTCTGTCTGTAACCATTCTCAAGGGAGATGCTTATTAAATGATAAATATAGAGTAGTTTCCCTTATTTCATTTATTCATTCATTCATTTTTTTTGTGTGGAAAATCTTGGTTGAATATTAACAAGAAACTGTTGGGTAACATTGCATTTTGATATTCTCCAAGTTCAATATAATTGCGAATTTATCTGAATCCCAGCATCATCTGTTTGGTTGTGAGTAAACAAGTATCTTTCTGAGTGCTTAATGAATCAATATTTATATTTCTATACCAAAATTCTAACCCTTACACCAACAGGAAGTTCATGACTTTTTTCAGTCCCACATTCCGACATGTTATAAAATTGAAAATATACGAGGTGCAAGTTCTTGCAAATATCTTGGGTAACATTTCTGAGATTTCTGGTTTTAGACCAACATATTGGCTTACAATTGCTGCCACTCACAAACGGAATCGACAAAAGAATGTGCTGCATTTGGTTCCCGCACACTATTAAAATTCCCTGAGATTTTGAGTTGAATTCTTTTATTATCTACTATATATACAATACTCTTTATAAGTATTTGAACAAACCAGAAATATTGCTTGTATGGCTTTTTTGGGAGAATGAGAGATAGGAATATTACACTAAGAGAGCCATTTTTGCCTTTTAAGGGACTCATTTTGACGGGTCTTCTAATAACTACTAGATCGTAGAGAATTTAAATGGTTTGGAATGTTTTGTTTTTAAATTCTATTTTGAATATTTCCTGTGAAAAACGCTGATGTCATAAATAACATTTTGTTCTTCAATTGAATCTCTTCGCATGTCTTCAAAATGTGACACTACTGCTGTTCAATTATTGTTAATGATGACGAATCCAAATCAATTCTAATTAAGTTCTGCACTAAATAACCTTGAAAAATGCATATTAATGCGTGTGTGTGTGTGTGTGTGTGTGTGTGTGTGTGTGTGTGTGTGCGTGTATGTGCGTTGGTACTGTGTCATTTGTCGATTCGTGTGTTTATGTACAACGTACTGAACGACCACTAATTCTGTATCTCATTTGAACGGAAACAAATTCTGTGTTTCAGACCTATAATTAAATTCTTCTTCAAATGTGTATTGGTCTAGTTCGAATCTATTTCCCCAACTATTTTGGTGACTCTCCCAAGTAGCAATGTTAGTTAGCCTTTTTGATCTCATTGATCTATTCTGAATAAAATGCACCAGGATAGAGAGGAAAGCACTTGGTTTGAGTGGTTTATCAATCCAAAACGCTTAAACAGTTTTGCGTTCAGAACCACGAAACATGGGCGAACACAGCCTGTTGTGCTTATTACAATAAAATTCGTTTCTTCTTTAAAGTCCCAGTTCACTCTCCAAACGTTGCTATAGAGGGAAAAACATATTTTTTTAAAATGCTTACAAGCACTGATTTATGTCTGTGTTTGTGTGCATGCGTGAGTGTGTGTGTGTGCGCACGTGTGTCAAATGTCTGGTTAAATATGACGGATAACGAAAACCTTTTAAATTTCTTAGTTAGTGTTTCTTGTTTACGTAAAATAAAAAGACAAGACCAAAAAAAAAAGCAAACTGAAAAAAAAAAAAAAAACGAAAACAAACATGCTTGAATTCAATGTATGCAAGTACTGTCTAAACTATAAATTAGATAGAGAGCTTTCGACTGTACATTCAGTCCTTTCGGGATGTGGGGTTACTTTTCTTTCGCATGAGCCATTGCTGTATTTAGGTGGGGGTGGGGGCGTCGCATGACGAGTAAAGAGTGAATGAATTCTTTGTGTTTGGTGGTGTTAGTGATGGTGATGGTAGGGATTCAAGTTTTTGGATACATTTGTGACTCCCTACCCGTGTCTTAGAATTCTTTGTTAAGTGGTAGATTTTTTGAATTTTATGATGAGCGCTTTCAATATCTCAAGCTTTTTTTTTTTTTTTTGGCAGTTGGTCTTATACCCGGCTGCTGTTGACGTAAAATTGATGCATGGAATGACAGAACGGTATGTGTTTTTGTTTAAATGGGTTCGTATTAGGGTCTGATTCGGGGGGGTGGTATGTAAAGCGTCTTGATAAACAGGTTGTGTTTTGTACAATATAAGAATCCGATTGTTGTCGATGGAAGACACAGTCCCCTGAAAGGCTCATGAATTCATACATGTTGTTAGTTTGATTTATAGGTGCTTTTGAAGGCAGGGTGCATTTATATATATATATATATATATATATATATATATATATATATATATATATATATATATATATATATATATATATATATATTGCGTCATCCACAGACAGCTATTTCGTTGTATTACAACTCTTAAGGGTGGCTATAGACTATCCATAATCCAATCCAGTACCACGAGGCCGGTATCCTACATCTGCGCCACGGAAGTATACTGTCAGTAAGTTTATAAGCTTAAGGTTATAAGTGACATATTGATTTAGCTCTAGTGCTCTATTCCTATGGAAGATCATTGCATAAGGCCACAATGAATTTATAAGTATATGGACAATTTATATCCGAGTGAATGAGTTGATTCTAGAGACAATTTATTGGGGAATAATTGACCGTCTCGAAGATTGCGTAGACGAATTAAAAGATGAGCGTCGTACAAGGATCGAACCCGTGTCCGAACTGGAAGCCACCTTACTTGCAGGGTCTGCTCTCACCGACTGACTTAACAACGTTGTCAAGAGTGCGTTGTTTGTTCGGACGGTAACAGCATTATTGACATGATGTAAACCCTGATAAATTATCTCTCTCTAAATATATCTATATCTATATCTCTAGTGTCATCCAAAGACAGCTGTTTCGTTGTATTACACCTCATCAGTGTGGCTATAAACAATCTGTTATTCCATCCAGCACCACGAGGTAGGATCGAAACCTTTGCTGTTCTCGGCGGCCGATGTTCTACCTCTGTGCTAGGGAACAGGACAGTCAGTAAAGCTGAATTTCAGTGGAAACGTTACTGTACAAATACATGAATGACATCCCGCTATGAAATTACGGCCGCTAGGAAGGGATGTCTTCCAGTATGAGTAAAACTCGTTCGTCCCTGTTTATATATATATATATATATATATATATATATATGTATATATATATATGCGTGTGTGTGTATAAAATTACTACTGTGTAGTAGGTTCAAATATCACTGGATCCCGTACCCCGTTGGCATTGGGCTAACTCTATCAGTTAATCCAGAGTGTTCTCCTCTTAAAGCTTCCGCTCTGAAGATCTATGCTAAAGAAATAGCCTTATTCTTTCATATTTATTCTTTTTCTATTCCTTTGCTATTTTTTTTTTTTTTGTTTAACATGCAATGCGAAATTTTGTATTCAACGGTTATCCTTTGCTCGAAACACGACAGGTCTTTAGCGTAAATTGTTTATCTTATGTCCTTGCCAGTCACCTGCAGATGATTTCATCTGGGTGTTGCCTAAACAATTAGGGTAGCGCTGCGACATCCCGGGTATGTCAAGTAATTCGACATGGGGGTGCACATACTATTTAAATTCCACAGCTGTCAACACCACAATGCATTGCGTGACGTCGACAGTCAAGTGACGATGTAATTGTAGCTATAAGAGTCGGGAGTGAAAAAAATATATATCTATTTAGGTCTGGCATAACGTAGAAGCAGTGGGATTCCTAGCGAAAATCGAACTCATTGCTGACAATGCATGGCTTATAACAATGAAATCTTCCACTTGGTAGTAAAAAGAAATGTTGATTAAAATAACTAGCCACCATTTAAACCAATGGACCTCTCCACTTAAACTGGTTCAGTCATTCTTTTTTATTAAGACTTCATATGAAATTAGTTGGACGCATACGTCTATTCACTGTATTAACAGCGTCGTAGTACTGAACTATCACTTCATGTGATAAGAAAATACGAGGAAACTACCCTAACTCCTCTGAAACACTAGTAGATATGTTCACCATTCCATATGTGTGTGTTTTCGTGTGTGTGTGTAGTTTTTAGGGGTTTTTTTTTGTAAGAAGATCATTTCATACCAATTCAAATATATCAGTGAATCTATCCAAATTTACTAATTAGTTATTTAAACATTTGCTTTTTCATTGTTATTGTAGAAGGTCTTTTTTTAAATATTTGTGTCGATGGCCGATGATTGCGTGGTTTGAACATTTATTTTTCAGACATTCGTCTAGGTACGTTTTTTGTAGTATGAATGTATTATTTGTTATATTGAAATGGACCGAAGCGTATTTGCTATGCAAATTTTCATAGATATGTGAGAGTTGTCAGTTTAGCTCTGTCCGTAAGAGCACAGCCTGCTGATGCAATTTTAATTGCATATATTGGTTTAGTTCAGTGTAATGGGGCAAACTATATTGAAGAGTTTACTCTCAAAAATCAGGCAATGATTCTGGTTGTTACGATGGAAAGCAAAATCAACTCCAGTCGGGTTTGACAAGAGCTCCGCTAGCGCTAAAGGAAACAGCACTATGGACTGAAAAAAAAAATTATTTATTTGGACGAACTGGAAAAGATTACTCTAAATTGTTAACCTAAATGTATTAGCTTGTCTTGGAGAAAATTTATGATTTAATATGATAAACATTACTGTGAGATAATTCAATAAGTTAACGTGCAACAAATTAAAGTAATTTTTTTTGGTTATAAATTGGTCTACGTAACGCTTCTTTCAGTGTACATGGTCATTTTAACAGACACTGAAAAATGTCACTTGGACCGACTTCAAAAAATTTTCTAATTTGTTATGCCTAAACGTATTAGCTTGTCTCTAAGTATATTTACTCTAATAACGAGTAGATATATTCATGGACAAACTAATACATTCAGGTGTAACAAATTAGAGAATTTTTTTTAAGTTTGTTCTCGTAACATTTTTTCCATTGGTATTTCAGATGATAATATAAAATTATCATCATCATCATCAGTAGCAGATGCACTAGCAGGAAGGGCTGCAGCGTTTTGACGTTTGTTGTCGGACAATATCTCCTGAACCAGCCCATTGGTAGGGAGCATTGATTATAGAGCTTTCTTTCTAAAACTGATGAGACTTTTGTTCTTGAATGCTGAGCTCGCTCAACCGAAAGCATGCCAATCTTTGGCGATTTATCGTTTTTCCCACTAAAAGTACAGTGCTAGTGAACAGTTTAAAATAGAAGATGACTTTATTGAGTCCTAACAAGATGGGTTAATGCTGTTTATCTTCGTTATTTTCGTGTGTTGATGTTATCACTGCATGATATATCACTGTGTGTGCGTGTGTATTTTCATACACATAGCGTAATAACCAGTATGCAATATCTCTATATTCCAGAGACTATCTGTGATGTTGTATTTTATCATTATTCATTTGGGATATACGTGAGTAAATTTATTACGAACAATTTTTCAAAATGGGCGTTCAAGCAAATCAGTACTAAACGGGGTAGAACCTAACGGGGTTCCGCTAAACAGGGTGTTACTGTGTGTGGCTACAAAATAGATTGAGCGCTATTTCTGCACCTCATCTGTTCCAATCAGATCAGAAACTGGCGGTCACTATCAACAATGAAACCAAGCAGACCGTTACGTCTGAACCAGTAAAGCACTTCTCCTTTCCTTCAGCTGTTTTTTTTTCTGGCCGTAGCATTCTTAATAAGTCAATTTATTTCTAGACCAATTATTCTATTATTCATTTTCATCACATCTACAAACCTAAGCCATTATTATTAATTTTTAAAATAACTATTTACGACTTTTCATAGCCACATTTTTGACTACCAATGTCAGTATCGTAATGTTTTCAGTTGTTTTTCCACAATCATTGAACTATATAGTAGATGGAAAAGGCCATTACCTTTTTTTTAATATTCTATACGTGCGTGTTTGGGAGTCTGTTTTTGGGTTCAAGCGTTCCTGTCCATACTGTTTTGTCTACAGACTTGAAAATTCTAGTCAATATTCTATATCATCATCATCATCATCATCATCATCATCATCATCAGTCTTTCAATGTCCCCAGGATTCGCCACATTTCTCTCTCATGGGTGTCGCTGAGCCAGTATTTTCTAAATTTGTCTAGCTTGTCTATCCATATGATATTCTGCTGGCCAAAGTTGTGCATATGATCTCGGGGGTTCCATGTCGTGAGTGACAATGTGCATCGGTTGTCCGCTATTCTTGCAACACGGCCAGCCATACTGCCATTTGAGCTTTTTAATGTATTCTATGATGTTTCTGACCTTTTCCAGATGAACTGTGCTGTCTTGTGGTCTCTTCAGATGAGGTTGAGCATAATTCTTTCTTGTGCACGTTGTATGGTTCTCTATTTGCAGATCTGGTTGGGTCGCATATTTCCAGGATTCCATTTCATTCCTTCTATTCTTTTTTTTTTTTTTTTTTTAACTTTTTGGGGCCTTATTTCGACTGGTCCACTGATAACATCTCGATTCTCTAGAAACCAACCGTTTCTTAATGTATTTTGCTCGATTCTAGATGATTTCTTGCAGCAAACGCCATTGATGTCATGAAGAGACTTCATCCCGACCAGATTCATCCTTCGATGCAATTCATCAAATTTCGAAGCTGCATCTGTTCAATAATTGACTGTGATGAGGAGTTAGAACTGATTTCTAACAATCATTTACTTTCTATCTTAATCTCGTAGTTGCCTTTTATTACAACTTCAATGAAGCCACGTCGTTCACCCACTGCTGTAG
>OY735223.1:41133684-41143684 GCA_963457665.1 Thysanoteuthis rhombus | reverse complement strand
GTCTTTTTACTGTCATTAGCTTAACCAAGCGAGGTACTTGCTCTTTCAATTCCACCTTCTCGTTTTCCCTGTCTTGGAAACTTGAAACAAACACAACTCATATATTGCAATCTCTTTAGCAAGCTGACAGCAATACGACTAAAAGTCATTTTCGATTGAGCCATAGAACTGCTATTGCCGAGATTCCAGGGATCCTCAGTTAATGGGTTTTAACTTCTTACGGGAAGGTTTTGTGCGATCGGACATGAGTCAGTTGGGCATAAGTAGATTTAGTACAGAAATGTCCGAATTCTTGGAGTACGCTTTGTGGACTTCGTGCGAAACTATTAAATACCCTGTTCAAATCAAGTTAATCTGTGTTTTGAGCCCAACCTTGTGTAATCTCTTCGGAGCGGACGAAGTTATTTTACAGACAAACAATTTTGCATCATATGGCCCTGGTGCGTCATAAAAATAATTGGTACATTACGTCCTATAAGCTAGTTCAGGCTTCCAAGAACTGGCCTGTGATTAAGATATGGGAGGAACTTTGGGTAATAAAATAATATAGAATTATTTGATGCAATCAGCCAATATTACTGTAGGAAGATATAGTCAAGATGATGGGCTATGTCTATATGTCTTTCACTTCCAGTCTCTCATTGTCTCTCTCTTCTTTCTTTATTTTCTTGTTCTCTTTCTTCTTTTTTCCGTTTTTCTATTCTTCCTTTTTTTTCTATCCTCCTTCATTCCATTTTTTCTTTGATTCTCCACTTTTCCATCTTTATTCTTTCCTCATTATCTCTTTTACTTTTTCTCCAATCGCTTTTCATTTTCTTTTTTTTTTTGTCTCACTTTTTTTCTCTTTAACATCATTTTTTCCTTTTTTTTCTTCCGTTCACTCATAGACACATTATATTTATTTCTCTCGTTTTTTTTCCTCCTCTCTTTCTTTCTCATTTTCTTTATCTCTTTTACTTTTTCTCCAATTGCTTTTCATTTTCTTTTTTTTTTTTTGTCTCACTTTTTTTTTCTTTAACATCATTTTTTCCTTTTTTTTTCTTCCGTTCACTCATAGACATATTATATTTATTTCTCTCGTTCTTATCCCTCCTCTCTTTCTTTCTCGTTTTCTTCGTCTACGAATCTTCTCTTTCTTTCCTTCCTGTTAATCTATTTTTCTTTCAATATTTTCATTCCCCTTCAGTCCCTTTCTTCCCCAAATGCTTATTAATCTTATTAGAAACTGTGGACCAAAATTGTCAGCAAATGTTTGTTTTCAGTTTTTAAGTGCGTCTACATGACGGGATATATACGCATCTATGCAGCTAGGGTTTTAAAAATTTGAGCATTTAGTAGTTCAATTTACAATGTAAGTGTTTACTAAATTGGTTTCTTTGTGTGTGTCTTGCAGCGTTTGCTTTTTTAGGAAAAGAAGTAAATTATGTATTGATCTAATACATTTCTGTTTTTTTTTAATTGATCAACCCTAACACCTTCTTATCAAAAGACATTGTTCACGTTACAGTTTCAACACAGGGACTTATCATACGTGTTTCCGTCTTTATATCCTCCTTGATTTGTCCTTCATCCATCACCTCTTGTCCTCAAAGTCGTTGTATCGGAGGGGTGGCCAATCAGGTAACGACACAGAAAATGAACTCACCGTACCAATTTCAAACCCTGGCTGGGATAGTTTGAGTTTTTCTTTGCACTGATGGCCTTGGGAAAAGCATGAATACATCTCTGACTCCAGATTCAATGTTGGGTCTTTATTTTGATACGTTTTTCAAACCTCACCAAAGAAATTGGAAAAGATATACGTATCAACTCATATATGTCTGTCCGACTCCAGACACAATAACTCCTAAAGATATCAATGAATTTTAAAGCAAATTTTCTAGGAAGATGGGTTATGAACAGAAAATATTGACTACATTTTGCGACTGATCAATGAATCTTTACGGTTAGCCCTAGCTTTCTGCATCGTTGCCATGTGTTCAACTAATATTCTTAATTCTCCAAAATGAATTTCAATTAAATCTTTTCTGGTTCACCATTAAGCGAATTAGATAAATTTTGGGACGGATCCAGGGACCTTTTTCGATCAAGGGACTCGTTTGTTTTTTTTCATTCATTGATGTTTTAACTCATGTTCGTCCACACAATATCTCTTTTTGTTCTCGACTGATTTAAATGACATTTTATCGAAGGATGGGTGTTGTGCTCAGAAAGAAATGGTTAAATTCAGAGATGGATCCAGAAAGTTTATTTTAATAGATATTCTCTATCCTTTGCATAGCAACTATATATGAACTGATCGTCATTCAGTTATTAGTAATAGTAGCATAAGCAGTGGTATGCGCAATTGGAGTGCTTTTTAGTTTGGTTGTTTTTTCTGCTCTCTTTTCACTCGTTATCCTTCTTCTTTCCATAATTCTTCTTTTTTTTTCAACGTTTCTCTTTCTTCCTCTTAAATTCCTTCTCTATTTCTCTTTTATTTCTTTATCCCTATTTACAGCAGTCGAGAACATGACGTACATGATTCATTCCAGTAAATCTGCCCTGAGACTTAGTCTGACTAGCCATCTCCATGTAATAGCCACTAATTCCTTCCATCATCAGAAGACATGTCAGCAATAATCGCTAAACCCTGTAATTCTCTTCTAATAGAACGTATGGAGCACCACCATGTACTTCCTCACCCTCACTTTCTCTCTCTCTCTCTCTCTCTCTCTCTCTCTCTTTCTTTCTCTCTCACCCAAACGCACTCGTTCACATATAGAAGCGCAGACACATACGCATGCAAACTCACGGGCACAACCATACATATACGCACACATAGTCGCAATTGTGAACATACAAACATATTATCAGATAAACTGATGCGCCTTTAGAGTCACACAGACATCGTTCTGCGGAATACAAGTCATGGAGATTTCCTCAGACTTTCGGGAGAGAAATACATGTGCACTTAAAGATGGAGATACACAGTATTTAATTCTTCTTTTATATACTTACAAACACATACATGTACACACACGCATATATATATACATATATATTTTTCTATCTCATACTTACAAAGACATACATGTAAACACACGCATATATGTATATATTCTTCTATCACATACTTACAAACACTTACACGTACACACATGCATATATATATATATATATATATATATATATATATATATATATATTCTTCAGTCACATACTTACCAAAACGTACACGTAAACACACGTATATATTTTTGCAGAGAAACTTCTTGAACTTATTCATATTCATGTAAAATCTGGATTTAGACCTGTTAAACAGATACGATTTGAAGCTCGCTAGATGCAAGAAATGAAGTTTTTCCTTCCATTTTCCTATAATGGTTTCTTCGAAATTACGGTAAAAATATACATTTATCAGCTTCCATAGAAAAAGAAAATGACAAACAAAAAAAAACATAAAAAAAATAATTCAAAAACATGCAAAAAACAGGTGCCTTACAAATGTACGGATATAGACTGGTGAAATATGTTTCCTTTTGTTCAATTCATTTCCACAAAAATGACACAAACCAACATGCAAATTATACATGGATGGGAGGAGACAGAGTAGAGGTTTAGCCTATTTTGCTTCTATTCAGACATGAGCAATTTATTCCGTTCTTAGACGTGTTCATTACATTGGCGAGTTGGCAATGGGGAAGGGATATAAAATACACGAGGGGTTTGTGCGTAGCGATTGAATTCTCGCCTTCTTCACCCACTGTATGAGTGTGGAAACATGAAAATGGAAAACGAGTACCAAAATTCAAATAAATCAACAAGTTTTATTCGTGTGAGCAGACACTCGAGAAGAAAAATAATAACCAGAAAGCGTAACAGTATTACATACAAACAAGCAGAATAATATACACGATATTCAATTAGATCCAGATTTCCCAGAATGCAAGGACAACTTCATCTGAGAATACTCATGTCAAGTGTTCCTGGTTTTCAATGCTGTACGTATTTTAAAGAGTCAAACTTATACTAATGACCTTAACGGTTTCATTTTTTGCGCCGTTAAGTTTACATTATTTTTTCTTTCTAGCCCCCCTGCTTATCGATCCCAGTGCATTAAGCGTTCCTTCCTTTCCCAACGTTCCTAGATTTAATTCTTAGTTTCTTTATTTCTTCCATATTCTTTTTTCCATTTATGTACTGTAAGATCAGTTTTCCAAACATTTACTGTAGGACACAGAGCGCTTTACAGGATCCTTATGACATTGCAAAAAGACACAAGCTTGATAGGCTTAGAGCGGCAGGCTTTTTTTCCTTCAAGGTACGTTAAAGATTGTGTGAACATGTTGACAGACAGCAATCTTTGCAAGACATTTTATTGTATATAGGTGCATGCACGAGTATAAATCATTGTCTCTTACGTATTAGCATACAATTATTATCATAATATATGTAACACTATCCCCCCCAAAACATTGTGCAAGCAATCATTTTAAAATATATGATGTTGTTGTTGAGCCCAGACGATATAGAATGAATTAGTGCTATGTATTTCATCTGGAGGTTACTTTCTGTAGCCAATGAAATTTCACTTAATTTATTTTCATATTTATCGCCTATGATAAATTACAGTGTATGTATTTATATATGTGTTTGTCTTCATTTTCAGCCATTTTGGAAACTTTCCATGATGCTGTACTTTATCATTATATACCTCGAAAATTTGACATCGTAAAATTTATTACGAAAAATATTTAGAAAATTGTGCTTTAGCAAATGAGCGTAAAACGAAGTAACGTTTAGCGTAACATGAATTGTTGTGACCCTCACTTCGATGACCATTTGATAAAAAAATCTTTCTGGTCTCGTATCAACCTCAGGTGAAAGAACATTGTAGAGATGCTCATTCGAAACCCCATCGATGAATGCTGTCCGAATGCCATCCTGAACAACCCTTAACATAAAGCTTATGAAAATAAATCTTTTTCATCATATTGGAGTTATGTACATATTGATGCATGATCATACGTGTGAAGATATTGAAAACTAGTGTATCTTACTTATATCATTCTATGAGTATATGAAAGATAATCGGGAAAGCTATTTCACATATCAGAGAAATGAGCGTATATATATATATATATATATATATATATATATATATATATATATATATATGTGTGTGTGTGTGTGTGTGTGTATATATATATATATGTGTCTGTGTCTGTGTCTGTATGTTTTTGTATGTGTATGCATGTGTGATCAAGCGTATGTAAGTATCAATATAGTATCTGTACGTAGGCAATGTATCTGAATGTGAATCAATGAGTATTATACAGGGTGCTACTCAGGTGCGTGTACATACGAGATCTAACATACATTATTGAGACTCAATGTTTTACAAGTACTTTAATTTTCTATAAGCACACTCACATACGTATATTTGTGTACACACATACACATACATACACATAGCACACATACATGTTACGGTATATACATATATTACATAATAGTGAAGGCTTTTGCATATTATGTATTATAAGAGATGATCATATACACGTATAGTTTAGAGAGCTTTACAATTTTGAACATAAAGCATATTCAAAAGGATTTTCAAAAATTTCCTGATATCTGTTTATGTTCTCGGTATAATTTTCTTAATTTTTCGTAATGTTTTGCATCTACTTTGCTATCATAGAACTATATGTATGTATGACATAAGTATGTTATATAGTAGAAAATGGAACATAGTTTCATAGCTGAAAGGGAGATGGTGTTTGATCAAAACTGATGGGGATTCCATGTTGATATAACTCTCCAGTTTTTAAAATCCCCGAAACGGTTACACAGTAAACAACTGATTCTCCCTCAAGAGAAAGTTTACACATCGTACCATGATGAAAAATTTTATGTAAAACAGATATTGAGAAATCAATGATTGAAATGACACAACTATTTTTATTATGTTTAGTGTTTAAAGCTACAAAGCTTTCTAGACTATATATATATATATATATATATATATATATATATATATATATATATATATATATATATATATATATATATATATATGATTTTCAGGTCGACTGTTGGACAAAGGCCCTCCATAGCTTCTTTTATCGTGACTATGACTATGCAAGTATTTAATCACATCTTACCAGTGCAGACTCGTATCTTATTTCTAAATTTCATGCCCCCTATACTATTGCATTTACTATCCCCTGAGAACTATTTGATAAACTTTTTGCACCATCTGTTATAATTATCTCTTGCTATGCAGCTTGCCAAGGTCAATTTCTGTCGCTTGATCACTTCTATAATATATTTTACTTGGGTCTGCTCCTATTTTGACCTATTTCCATCTCTTGAAGTTATCACTTGCATTACCCTTGCAATTATTCTTTGGGTGACTCTGAGTTCTTAGGAGATTTTGTTCGTTTTTATGGTTCAAACCTGTCCGTCATGGTTCGTATTACATTTCATGTTATCTCACACGTTATGCTTTGAGAACCTTAACAAGCTCCTTCAATACACATATAAACATAAGTATTCCTTTATTTGAATATCTGTGATTTATGATCTATCAATCAATCAATCTATCTATATATGTGTCTGTGCATGTACGTGTGCAACAAATGAGTTTTGCAATAGAGCATGATATAACATAATATGAAGGAATGTCTGATATGTGATGGATTTATTTCGTAGCGTGCTCGATACATTTAACTTTGAACTCTGAGTACCAAGTTGATTTCGAGTAGAGCTGCTACGGGGAAGATTTATTGTTGTGTTTGAAAAAAAAATGCTGAATATTAATAAAAATTGATATCATCATCATCATCATCATCACCAGTCATTTAGTGTCCCTCTTTGGATATAAACTTTCCAAAGATTCATCAGATATCCCTATGATGGGCATTGCGGAGCCAATACATCCCATTTCATATTTTGCTGGTCACATTTTCTAATGATCTCAGCGGATTCACATTGTGAGTCGGGATGTCCAGTGGTTGTCTGATATACTTGCAACATGGCCGGCCCACTGCCATTTTATTTTTTCAATGGATTCTACGATATCTCCGACTCCTGCTTTTCTGTAACATACTGTGCTATGCTGTGATCTCTCTACGTCAGGTTGACCATGACTCTCTCTTGTGCACGTTACATACATGGTTCTTACTTTTAGAATCAATTTTTAGTTTTGGTTCTTACTACAGCTCCTTATGTGATTATAATGATGATGCATTGATTGTATAATCTTCTTTTTAGAACAATTGGAATTGAAGGTTGAGCTGGATCTGCTGAGAACTTGCAATAGTAGATGGATTTTTCACTTGATTTCTTTTTTTTCCCGTTGTCCGAGGAAGATATAGTCCTCCTTTCTATTCAGGTCGTTGTTCTTTTGTCCTCTACGTGCTTGTTATAAATGATATTTGTTTTACTGAGGCACAAATAAAGGCTTACTTCCTTATTTCAGCTATATATATATATATATATACATACATACATATATATATATATAGGTGAGTGTGTGTGTGCGTGTGTGTAAGTGCAGAAGCAAGTCTTCTGCATATCGTTAGAAAACACGTTTATTTTATTCAACTAATACTTTTCAGTGTAATCCCCTTCCTTGTCAATGCAATTCATTCAGTGGAGAGTATCAAGCAAATTGAACATTATAAATGAAAATTTGAGATCAACTTGCACACCTATAATTTGTCCTATCTACACACACACACACACACACACACACAGACAGGGACACGTGCACGTTTGAATATATCAATACACACAGATGCACACACTTATATATTGCAACTGAAAAAGAAAACATACGCTGGCCTAAGTCCACAGAATTAGATTTAACTAACTATATATATATATATATATATATATATATATATATATATATATATATATATATAAAGTGTATGTTTTTTTCTGGGGGGGTACAGTGTCCATAAATTATCATCTTTTACTAAATACTTTGTCATTTTCTCTGTTAACAGTAAAGATGCGTGTTTATTGTTACCGTCATAAATTCATCTATCTATTTACTTATCTATGTACTTATTTATTTATTCCTTTTGGCACAGATCTTTTCGTTATATCAATCGTTTATGATTGAATCGTGATTCCATCGATAATCTTAATGGCAAAATAGATTTCACACACGGAGTCTCACAATTAGATTGACAAATATACCACGGCTGGTACTCTCATCTATTGATCAATATATCCACCGTGGGTAAGAGTAACATATCTCGGATTATATTCGGGTGAAGGAAACGAATAATTACCCTGATTTATCATACTTATACCAAGTATCCTAGCAACCTACTCACTAATCACTCCTTTCTTACTAATATATCCAGCAACGATTGATGACTTGCTTGGTATTCCAGATCCTACAATGAGAGTCGCTTAGTTCACATGCCGACAGCTGAACTACTAGATTAAGATAACATCAGGAGATTTTTGAGTGATCTACCCTTTTCCACGAGTTCACTTTACACAGTTTCATTTATCAGCCATCGACATGAACAGTTTATAAAGTTCCATAAATGAATGGCTCGGTCTCCCAAATGAAGATTGGAAAGAAATTGCCATCGCAGTAGGACCATAGACGGCACAGCCTATGCGCAGATTTTCCCTTCAGTCTGATCAATGGATTTTCAATGAGAGGCCATCTCGCAAAGAGCAACCCTTTGCAGAAGTATTCCGACGGTAAGGCTCGCCTTTGATCGGACTGGAGGACGTGAACGATCCGAAGTTGGTAGATGCCGAGCTGGTAATAGAATCCCTTTGAAGGAGAACCGGGACGGTATGGCTGCCTACAACTCTAAACACAGAACCTCCGAATGATTAAGCTGTCAGCGATTTTTAGACGCAGATACATCAGAGGGCACAGCTGCCAATTGCTTTAATCAGAGATTCCAAGAGCTTTGACGAAGCAAATGTGCTCTGACTTTGGAGCCTTATTCCCCTCAGACTGAGTCTCTGTGTAGTAGGGATTGGGAGACCAGAAGCACATAGCACAGCTGTTGTCGCTGCTACAACAAAAGGATAAATACTTTTTTCTCATTCATTTTACGGTTTTCTTGGATGTAGCATGGACAAAATAGCAATCGTTTCAATGATTTCTGGTTTCCACCCATACCAAATGCAAGGGTTTTTTCTTGCTTTTTGTCCATTGTCTTAGTTCTCCAGTACACTGCCATTGATATATATGTATACGTGTGTGTGTATACATATTATTGTGAATTACATCTCTTCAGTGTGGCTATAGATTTTCCATTATCCCATCCAGTACTGCGAGGCACCATTGACACTTTCACTTTAGACCCGGATGCCGATATCCTACCTCTGGATTACGGAACTGGACTCAGTAAGGCTGAATTCAAGCGATACATTTATTTACACAGAAATTCATCATCCACCAGAGTGCTCTATTCCCATGGAAGAGCATTATATATATATATATATATATATATATATATATATATATATATATATTAGTGCAGAATCATGCGAAAACGTATAATTAAAAAAACTATCGAATAGTTTTATGAAAAGAAATGTACGTGATGGGGGATTAGAGATATCATTTTTTGATTCAACACACAAAAATATCTAAAAATCACTTTAAAAAATCAAAACAATTGTTTTGATTTATTATTATTCTATGAAATACTGAGAGGAGTGCTGGAATATTGAGAAGTTTCGCTGACAGTAAAACCAACCAGATATTCCTAGTGGAATAACTCAATCAGTACAGATAATATCTCAAAAGAATTGAGAAATAGACATGCCTTGAAGGATTTATATATCCACTGGGAATTCTTCGAATGCTTAGTATTAGATCATGCAATCAAATCTAACTAATACATTGAATGGAAAGGGTGTAGGCTTTGAAAACATTCAATCTAGTTCATCCGCATCCATTGTGAACAAAGGAAAGGAGATATGTCGAATAATGAATGTTGATGTGTTGGAAGCAAACTGTTAAAAA
>OY735223.1:41113684-41128684 GCA_963457665.1 Thysanoteuthis rhombus | reverse complement strand
CTGATTCACAGAAGTGTTTCATTTCCTGAGAAATCGTATCCGTGAATACTTCCACAGTGGTTACAAGTGGTATATGAATTTAGGAGTTAAAGTCAGTTGTTCACATAGATCTTCCTAAAGATCCACTTGCTCTCTCGCTACTGGGTGATCTGGTGCCTGCATTGTTGGAACTTGTTCGAATTCCAACGATATCCTTCTTTTGCCGGGCACAGTTTCAGATTTGTTCACTGTGGATAATAGGTTGTTTGTCCAGCGGTTATCTGACATTGTTGCAACAAATTCTGTCCATTGTCATTTGAGTTTTCTAATGGTTGGTATCAAATATCTGATCCTGTCTACTTCCTGATGCGATGTGCAGTCTTGCAATCTTCTGATGTGATATCAAGCTTGATTATATCAGCTGTGCGATGCATGGTCAAATTGATAAGAAATTTTTGAGTATTCTCGGTGCAAAACGAACCTAGGACGTTTTTCTTTTGCTTTTAAAGATTTTTGAAAAAAACTGTCTTTATTCTGTTCAGGTCGTGAAAACAGGTTCTAATGTAGTTCACTGTCTTTCGTGATGGCTAAGTGGCGAAAATCAAAATTTTGAAAAGCAGGGTAAATATGTAAAAACTGGAAAGCACTCAAAGAGTGCATACCTCTTCTAAAACCTAAGAATGACAAAAGGCAAGATGAACATGGTATCAAAATCAACGGAGAGAAGTTCCAATTTGAAAAAATATTGAGTCATCAGCCTTGGAATTCGAATTCAGCTTATTTTCAATTGTTTGTTTTTAACTTCTTTTCTTTCAGAATATTTAAATCATCACTGATGCAAGGACTGATTCTTGAATTAAACCCGAAATTTATTTTGTTGCCCATTGCACACTCTTTCACGAAATTTTATAAATAATAATCGTGAAGTTTAGGAAATATAGCATGGAGAGAGTGACAGATAGACAGACACGAGTAAACTCATACTGTACCATCCATAAATCAGTACACTCCATACCACAGAGTTATACAAAGTTAATATTCATTTAAACTGAATATAGCAGGATTCTATTATTTGTAATAGAGACATTAAACAATATTCACGACTAAACTCCACGGCATTGAAACTGTTGTTAAGGATTTTTTTCTGTAGGGGTGTACTTATTTCTGGACAGCGACATATTCTTATTTTTGTCAACAACGTTCCAATGCTGTAGACTCAGGTCATAGATGATATCTCAAATTACCTTTCTTGTGTAATGGTTCAGTATAGATAATAAAATCTTCCTAAACACGATCCCATTAGTTCTAAGAAGAAGTTAACAACCAATGTATACCCCCGATAATTACTTAAGCAGCTGAAACATGGAACCTGACCCGAGGATTGGCCTCCAAACTGAGTGCCATGCAACATAAACTGGAGAGAATCATTATCAACATCTAATGGAGAGATCACAAAATAGTACAATATATTAGATAAGAAAAAAAAAGTCAGAGATATCAGAGAACTCAAATGGCAATGGACTAGTCATGTAGCAAGAATGTCAAACTGTAAAAATCACTACTCACTCCTTGGGATCATTGGAGTCAGCAAAAAAATGATGGTGTGATTAATTAAACAAGTTCAGAAAATATTGGCTCTGCAACTGGTGTAGAAGATTTTTGTTTTGATTGAAAACTTATCATCAGCAGCAACAGCAGAAGCAACAGCATCTTGGCGTTTGTCCTTGGATATAGACCTTTCCCAAGATTCGCAAAGACTCTCTAACACGAGCATTGCGGGAAAGTACTATTGAACTTGTTTCTGACTCCTATTTTTCATTTTATATAGTGTGCTGTCTTGTGATCTCTCTATGTGATGTTGAATATGGTTCTCTTATGTGCACATCGCATAATTCCTCTGCTTGAGAGCCGATTTTTAGGGTAGGTTCCATGTTCCAGCTCCGTAGGTGACTACTAGCTCTAAACGCCTATGATAGAGAATCCTCGGGAAGATCTATGGTCAAAGACGGATAGATATATCCGATTATGACAAATACTTTCTAGGAGATAAATCATCATCATCATCATCATCATCAGCAGCAGCAGCAGCAGCAGCAGCAGCAGATTTTTAGCGCCTGTCTTTGGACATAGATTTTTCTGAAGATTCGCTAGACCTCTCAATTATGAGCGTCGGTGAGTTGATACTTTGTGACTTGATAAGCTCGTCATGGCATCTTGTGTTTCATCGGCCACAATTTCGCATATGATCTCACAGGATTCACGTTGTGAGCCAAGACGTCCAGCGGTCGTCTGATGTGTTTGGAACATGGCCATCTCATTGCCATTTGAGTTTTCTTGCAATGGTTTCTACGGTATCTGACTCCTGTCTTTCTTCTGATATTCTGTGCTGTTTTGTGATCTCTCCATGTGAATTTGAGCACGATTTTCTCATGTGCACGTTGCATCATCCTCAGTTTAGGGGTCAACATTTTGATTAAGTTCCATGTTTCAGCTACGTAAGGGACTCCCGGGAGGATGCATTGGTCATGTCCACTTTTTAAAAATTATTTAAATTTATTTTAGTTCTGGGAGCTTGCGCTTGCACTACTGGAAGCTTGCAAACCTTGAGGCATTTTACGCTTGATTTCTTCTTCTTGTGAGGATTTCTGTAGATTTAGTGGTCTACCTCCCCGGGCTCCAAATTTTCTGTTCTAATCTTTGTTCTTTTGTCCTATACGTATTTGTCGGACATGACATTTGTTTTACTGAAGTTCTTGTTGAAGCCTACTTTCTCGTTTTCTTTCTGTGTAGTATCCCTTGGGGACCATGGAGGTTCTCAGTAAAAGACGAAGTCATCAGCAAATCTAAGGCTACTCATATGCTTGCCGTCTATTCAGATTCCTCAGTTTTCCAAGTCCAAGGGTCCGGAAGATGATTACAGGGCAGGCAATGAAGAGCTCGAGCGAGCTAGCATCACCCTGTGTTGCCCTCTATTCGAGCTGAAGGCGCACAGTTTTTACGATAGAGGAATGTCGATGAATATGCGGAAAGACATATACTGGATCTATATACTGGATCTCCCTTGTTTTATTGAAGCATCTACAACCTTTAGAGATTTAGGATGATCGGTATGTACTCATTTATGGGCAACACTGTACCTCTCTAAACTTCGTTGGCAGAGGTAAACAATTAATTGAGATTAAAAGAAACGAATATTGACTCATTTAATAACATATTTCCTTATCTGTCCTTGGCCTATTAATACACGACTGATCTTTAATATCTCTGTTCCTCGTGATTTCTCCTATTATTCATTTTTTTTTTTAAGTTTTTACTTTCGATTCTTTTGAATGTAGCATTACGCATTCCTGTGTACGTATTCTGTTTTTTTTTCTTCTTTTTTTTTAAAGGTTTTTTTATGAATCTCTGACGATAGTTTTAGAACGACCGACTGCCATTTGGTATACGTAAATATTCTTAACATAAATCGTCTTTGTCATAAGACTCAATGTATTGCGAAAGGGTCGAGCTAATTTATCATTGATTAATACCATAATGTATTCCACTCAAGATATATATATACATATATATATATATATATATATATATATATATATATATATATATATATATCGGGGTACTCTCTCTCTCTCTCTCTCTCTCTCTCTCTCTCTCTCTCTACTACAACTACTACTACTACTACTCATCCGTTATCTATCTGTTAAAATGCAGCTGTTTTTTACTTTCTATCATTCTTTTCACATCTATTTATCTATCTACTAATCTGTCTATTCACCATCTATCTATACATATGTATATCATCCTGCTTCTTTCAATCTATCTATTTATCTGTTCACATCTATCCATTGGCGTTAAAACCTTGCCTTTTTACTTTCTATTATTCTTTTCACGTCTATTATCTATCTATCTATCTATCTATCTATCTATCTATCATCCTGTTCCTATCTATCTATCTATGATTCTGTTTCCATCGATCCATCTTACCACACATCCTTTTACCTATCTATCTATCTATCTATCTATCTATCTATCTATCTATCTATCTATCTATCTATCTATTTATCTATCTATCTATATATCCATCCATCTATCTATCTGCGTTTTCAAATCTATTTATTTATCTATCTATCTATCTACCTATCTGTTCATATGTATTTGTTCCCATCTATCTATCTATCTATCTATCCCATTTTTGCCGTGTCTGTCCATCTATTTGTTTTTATAATTTCCTGCCAAAATGTATTGAAGTACTTCTGTTATAAAGAATTGCCTGCGATCCTGTCTCAGAGTGTGGGTGGGGCCCACACAATCGTAAATTAAAGCAATGGACATGATAGTCGATTCCACAACGACAGTATCCACGTGAACCAACCAGTTTGCGTTACTGGAAATAGCTTCGAGCACGATTCTCCAGCTAACAAGTCACAGAAAATATCTCACAATTATTTTGTACAATGATAACTGTTGCAGAAGAAGAAAAGGCTGCAGGAGAAAAAATTCCACATAAATAAAAATTATGATGAAATGATTTCAGAGACAGAATTGCTCGTAGAATATCGATCTAAGCGGATGTCAGAATTAGGATGATAGTTTTGTTTGAATTGGATCAAATATTATACCACGGAATGGCGGGGGCCGTGGATTGGATGGGCGAAGTAGTATCATTTGCAGGATAATTATGAAACCAAGTCGGAATTTATAGCCAGAAGCGTCAGGCTCCCTAATTAACGCTCATTTACAAACACACGTACCGTATTTCTCTCTATATAAGACGCACTGACATAAAATACCCACAAATGATTTGGGGGAGGGGAAGTGTTTAAAAAAAAAAGATAACCATCCTTGAAACGAATAAAAAATCTTAAATGATTGTCAAGTTCGGAAAAAAAAATCCAATTTTCAATAATTAGAAATTAATGGTTGAAATACAAATTGTAGGGGACAATTGAAAAATATATCAAAATACTACAAGCTAGTCACTCAATAGATGCCATCACGTATCCAATGTATTTTTGCGAGCGTGCTATTTTGGGGGTGATCAATTAAAGAGTTGGTCATTTGATGGGTTGATCAATGAATAATTTACTTTTTTTCCATTTTGTTGGATAGATATCACCAAAAAAATCCGAATTTTTAAAAAAGCAAAACAAAAAGCCGAAAAAAAGTGTGACAAAAATAAAGGGATCGATTTAGTAAAAACTTATGTTGCAAATTGAACCTGTAGACCTTCCCCAAAATTTGCCACGATTCCCCATCATGGGCGTTGCGGAGCCAGTATTCTTTGAATCTTTCTATTTCATCTCTCCATCTCATATTCTGTCGGCCTCGGTTTCGCATGTGATCTCGAGGGATCCATGTCGCGAGTCACGATGTCCATCGGTTGTCTGCCATTCTTGTTACATGGCCAGCCCACTGCCTTCAGATGATTTTTAATGAAATCTATGATGTTTCTGACTTTTGTCTGCTTATAGATTTACTGTGCTGCCTTGTGGTCTCTCCGAGTAAGGTTGAGTATGATTCTCTCACGCATGCAATGCATACTTCTCAATTTGTGAGTCTATCTCTTGGTTAGGTTCCATGTTCCAATTCCAAAAGTGACTATCGTGAGAATGCATTGGTTGCATACTCTTCTTTTTAGGATTATTGGGATCATTTTGTTTTTGAAGGTTTGGCTTGCTCTGCCGAAAGCTTGCGATCCTAGGGTTATTCCCATGGAGATTCGTTGTCCGAGGGTAAATGTAGTGATCTACCTTGTCGAGTTGTACATCTTCAATCTTGGCAGTTATTTTCTTATTCTCAATATGATAGTTTCACATGATTTTTGTTTTACAGGAGTTTATGTGTCTGGATCTAATACCGATCAAATATTGAAATTTACAGCTGTCCAGCCCCATTTGTACGTCATGTACGTACGTACATACATTAATGTCAAACCAGACGGACAAATTTGAAAACTGAAGAAATTTTCTTCTGAATTTATGGTCGACTCTTTCTAATAAGGCCATGGGAAAAGAGAAAGTAAGAATTCACCATCACCAGTGTCGTATAGAATTTGGGGTACGAAGCCATTCAGGAATAGATTTTTTTAAATATTGTGTTTTATGTAGCAGGGAATGTGGTGTATATATAGAGTAACACACACGTTACTCTATCTGTCTTTCCCTCTCTATATATATGCACACACACACACACACACACACACACACACACACATATATATATATATATATATATATATATATATATATATATATACTAACTTAATACCGCCTGGTATTCAAAAACAATATATCCATCTATCTATCTATCTATCTATATCTATCTATCTATCTATCTATCTATATATATATATATATATATATATATATATATATATATATAGTATAATTTTTTTTTCGAAGAACAAATAGTCGAAATTCTACCACTGTGTCCTCTAAGTATGCACGTCCAATTATTTGAATCACGCCAAAGTTGCTCTGATTGAATGTACATGAAGAGATTTAGTTTAGCATCATAAGTACATTGTGAATAGAAAATCACTGAATTTATAAAAAAAAATGTGATCAAATAGACAACTGAAGTTTTCCTCTTTGGTCCATAGAGTATGGACACGAACTCTTGGATGAGCTGCACAATGGTTTAAAGAATGAGTGCAGTGACAGATGTGTTGATGTGACGTGACGGTCTCAGTTGTGGCCATTGGAATTGACGATCCGAGTTCTAAACACAGACGATGCTGTTCTGTGTTCACTTTGCAACAGGGCCTTTGAGATATTTATGAATATTTTCCTCATCTCCTAGCTTGGGGTGAAATAAAAAAAGCAGATCAGCCTTTCTAGCTTTGGAGGCAACCAGTCGAGGAGAACGACAACTTTGAATCTCCCTCTCTCAATCTGTCTTTATCTTTCTCAATCTCTCATTCTCTCTATAAAGATATATATATATATATATATATAGAGAGAGAGAGAGAGAGAGAGAGAGAGAGAGAAAGAGAGAGAGAGAAAGAGAGAGAGAAAGAGAGAGATTGATATATATAGAGAGACAGATGTACAAATACATACTGAAGCACACAGACATATACATACATATAAAACGCATGCATTTATGCATATGTAAGTAGATGGAAACAGATTGGCACCCATATATTCATTCACTCACATATACATACATGCATTACACGCTGTTAGACAAGTAAATATATGGTCAAAAAAGGTACACACATGCTTTCCAAAACATTAATTGCAAACCAATTAATTCATCTATGAATTAATTAATTACCAAATAAAGTCTTCATATACTTTTACTTCTGAGTTTGTCTCATTTCATATTATATAATGTTTACAATTACCTTGCACCTCTCTTTCTTTAAAAAAGTAATTGTGCCTAAAGCGTTGTCCAGATGATAGAAATAATGAGTCTGGGTGAAAAGCTTTAATGAACTCTTCCTATGAATAACACTCTTTATTTCAAGTAGATACTGAAATTGTTAGTAATCCTGCCTCCCTCGGACTTGTTGTCGGAGCCATATCGTTGATTTTTTAGATGTGGCCAAGATAATCCTTTTTTGAGGATCCAAATGATGTCAATCATCAGATTGTTATTACTTTCCATCATTCACAGAATTAAGAATTCGTTCGGACGATTTTATCAGTTCTATTTTGGACGATTCCCGTATTTACTGAGCTTTTGTACTTCTGGCTTAAGGCAATCAATGTAAGTATTCATCAAGAATTGAACACCATGCTTAGCTAACTAAGCTTGCATAGGAACACTATGTGCAGCATCATTTGGGATGTATATGGGTGGATGTGCGAGTTTGTGTGTGCGTGTGTGTGCGTTTGTGTGTGCATGCATGCATATATGTCAAATATCACGGAAACTAGTGTAAATATAAATCCATTTATGTATAAGTATATATCTAAATATATATGCATATATTGATAGAAGTACATGAAGTCATGACTTCCTTTGCATATGTGAGCAAATGCGTTTAAATTTGCTTTCAAATATATATATATATATATATATATATATATATATATATACGAACACGTCAATATATAGTCATATATACTGACATAATATACATAAACATAAATACGCACACACAGACACACAGACACACACACATATATATATATATACGTATATATATATCGTCCATGGTGAGCTACATAGCATCAATGGAGATGCTCATTTGTGCGTAAGTAAATATATCGTTTAAATTCGGTCCTAATGACCGGCAAGTGCTGCGTGGGGCTGGGGTAATATGCCAGCCTCTGGGTCTTAAGCTAATTTTTTTTATCCTACCTTGTGGTACCAGATGGTATGTTGGATATTCTATATAACACTGAAAAGTTGTAATTCAACGAAACAGCTGGCTGTAGATGACCAAAGTATTACATATATATATATATTTATATCTATCTATCTATCTATCTATCTATCTATCTATCTCTCTCTCTCTCTCTATATATATATATATATATATTAACATATTTTTTGTATGCTACGATGTAAGTTTAACTTGCTCTACTTGCTTTTAAGAGTAGAAACATGTCTAAGTATAAATTTAAAAAAATATAAATTGTTGATTGTAGGTTTATATATATATATATCACTGCACACTCGCCCTTCCCCTCACCTGTAATTCTAATAGGGGCATACAAATATCTGCAACTACAATGGGCAAATTCTTTGGATAAAAACCCTATCGTGGTCCTTATAGCATGACCAATAGCCGGCATATATTTTGTCATCTGTTATCTATCAGTTGTTCATTAATCTATCTAACTCGATGGAAGCGTAAAATGACTTCCATTGAAATATACCGGACAGGCGATGATTACTCGTGAAGGAAGGAATATCTTCAAAACGCCAGAATGAAAAATGGTTGCAGTGTCATGACTATATATATATATACCATTTGGGAGAGAAAACAATGTTTACATAAAAGAAAAACAGCATATAATGCCTGATCATTCTTCACATGTAAAAAGCTCCAAACGTTGAGAATATATATATATATATATATATATATATATATATATATATATATATATATATATATATATATATACTTTTTTTTTTACAGAAATTTTGACATGGTACTCTGTGCGAATTCCCCTTGTTGAGATCATCAGTCGCTAACCAGGTAACTATTTATATGTATATATATATGTATATATATATATATATATATATATATATATATATATATATATATATATATATATATATATATATATCGAAAACTTCCGCAGATGTTTCGTTTGGAATGATCATACATAAGAGGTGAGATCGGGAAAATAGAAGAATAAGCCCTCTAGAGCTGGATGTATCTAGGTCGTGAATTGGTAGGATGGGACCATGTTTGCAATTCACTCTATATAGCTGTACTATTCTGGGGATGAAATATCATAAATCTGTGCTCATTTCAATTATGTTGGATTAGGGATAAGCACACGCACACATATGCACCCGTAAATATATATATATAGATATTGTCGTGTTATCGTTAGAGTAAATAATATCGCAAGAAAAGAGCATATAACAGAATAAATGCAAATAAATAATTATTTCTTCTTTTTTTTTTATAGATTGACCCACAACAGACTCTTTTACAAATAACGGTGAACTTTTTTCACATTTTGATGGTTTCAAGTGGATATCCAATTCTTATTCATTGTTCGTTTCTTTGGGTATCTGTGTCATTATTTTCGAGATTTTCAATTCGTGAATCGGGAATTAATCCCTAAATAGAAAAAAAACTCATCAGCTATGCATCAATAGGAACAGAAATATACTTTAATGCTCTTCCACATAAAAGCAGCAAATCTTTGCAATTCCTGAATGATTTAAAGTACATGTCACGACCTTATTAGCGAGGAAGTCTCGATTTTTAGAAATTACGATTTTCCAATCGACCATATATGTGTATATATATATATATATATATATATATATATATATATATATATATATATATATATATATATACATATATATATATATATATATATATATATATATATATATATATATATATATTTATATATATGTATATATATATATTCATGTGTGTCTGTTAAAGACAAGGTGTGGTTCCAAAATCTGGTAAGCAGCATTTAAAAAAATAATTGTGTTTAATTGAATTAAAAATCTAATTCTGGACTTTAATCTTTCTTAAAGTATTTTTTCTTCATATATGCCGTTCATCAGATTTTAATAAGACGCATTTCTGATCTGGAATTCGATTTTTTTATTCAATGAAACTCATTAAGTTTTAAATGGCCCTCATCACGTTTTGGAACCAAACTGTATAATTAGAAAGTATTGGCTTTGCGACACCCTTGATGAAAACGCCAGGCAATTCATTGGGAAGGTTTAAGTTCAACAACGGAGGCTAAAAGGCTGATGATAATGATGATGATACGATTATCTTTAAAGAAAATGATTTATTGTCCATCGTTGCGAATAGTTGACAGGAATTTTTACCCTCAATTAAAAGGGACCACGCTCGCAGAAAGTGAACCAAATGATTATATTGATACACCAACTCCCAAAACGTTTGTTTTGCGCCACTTCAAAAGTAAAGTTCAGGTTTGGTTTTGCAACAAGCCAGCGTAGAGAACCATCCAAAACTTTCTTTCACAACCAAATTTCCAGTAAATCCCACCATGCAATCCTGAACGTTTTCTTGTCTGGGAACACTAAAAATATGTCCAATACGTGACAATCGTAATTGCTTTTTCGCTTCACGCCATTTTGGCATTTCAACTCACAGTAAACTTCCATAGCTGATTCACCCTACCCAAAGCCAGTAATGTGGCAGGGCCTTTTTGGAACGGTCGGTAAACTTTCATTGGAAGAACCATGCGGTGTGTCGTATGGTCTGGTGGATTGGTCACTGTTAGTGTCGTTTGGAGTGACCTTGGAGCTCCACTGGTTCTTTACACCCACTCTATCTACTCTTAGTAGGTAAGCAGACAGGCCTAGGTGTATGCAGCGCTATACAGAGTAAAGGATTAACGATTTAGGTTGAAAGGTTTGAAAGGGTATGAGAAAAGGTATATGGATTATTTTATATCATTTGTCATTCAGGGGGTCTATTCGGATAGACAAGCCCAGCTTACATCCCAACTTAGCCTATTTGATTCTGTGTTAGTGGATTACCAACTGGCCTGCTGAGTTTATATCATTTTTGTTCAGCTAAAGGGGTAGTCCAAGCTTGAGCATACTTCTCCCTTATATATAAATTGTTCAAGTTATAAAAGTCCACTGAAGTAGCCATTGAAAATTTTAAGCGCTAAGCTTGCATACACTTCTGGTGGGAGTTAGGAAAGAGATTAAAAATAAAGGTGGGAATGGAATAAACATTTGTTTCAATCAAGCAACAATAATTGTAAAGAGTGAAGTTTGAAACAAAAATAAATAGATTTATAAATAAATGAATGAATGGATAAATGAATTAATAAAACAAAAGACGAATACGGCTGGTATTTATCTGGCTCGGAATATTCGCTGCAGTTGGGGGATTTATTGAACAGTTAAAAAAATCAAATTTTTTTCATTTTGCTAAAGGTTCATGAGTGCTTATACGATTTCTTGAACGTTCTGTTTGGTGTTTGCCAATTCATCGTATCCTAATATTGTAATACATTGTTTCTTGTGATTCTGTTTCCAAAACAATGCATACAGAGAGTTTGCATTCTAGATATATCCATACCCTTTTGTTATCCTATCACATCGGAATATGAAGGCTGCTTCAATACATTAGCATGTCGAGTATCATGTATATTTCTGGTTGGGTGTGTTTCTATGTCTGACCAAGGTATTTGTCTTTTCCTTCTTTTGTGTTCCTATTTTTTTCTTGAGAGTTCTCGACATAGTTCATGATATAAATCTTGTCGCAGTACTTGCACCGGATAGCATAAACGCCAGCTTCAGGTAGAGGGGTTTTCTAAGGTGGTCTGTTTACCCAGTCTTTGATGGTTGTTGAAAAGCTGGTAACAATGTCTATTTCAATCTTGTTCATGTTGGAGCAGAAGTTGATGATGGTTGTGTCGGCAGGTAATATGATGCATCTGTTTTTCTTTTTGTTTTATTTCATTTTAGGTGCGTGGATCTCATATGCTTTTCCCCTTGCGGTTTGTAAGAAGAATCGGGAGTACTTAGGTAAACAGAGGAACTGTTTGATGTATTTTTCTTCGTCATCATGGTATTTGGGACTATATATTCTGTGGTAAAAGCCTATGACTGATCCTGATTTTTTAATTTCATATCTACACACACACGCACACACACACACACACACACACACACACATATATATATATATATATATATATATACATACATATACATATGTGTGTGTGTGTGTGCGTGTGTGTGCGAGTGTTATGATTATTTTCATTAGTTTTATTTTATTTTAGTTGTAATCTTATTTTTCTGGGCACAGGTGTTGCTAGTAGCAAATCGAGCTGTCCCATGAATAAAGAAATCAGCGTCGCGTCGGGGATTGAACCTGCGTCCATCGGGTAGCAGCCTATACGTAAATTCACCGTTACCAACATGAAGCTGGCATATATCATTCATTTCCATATTCTACGATCAAACATATATATATATATATATGTGTGTGTGTGTGTGTGTGTGTGTGTGTGTGTGTGTGAATATATGCGTGTACCTATTGCAATAATATGTGTATCACAATGTGATATACATGCTATCAACATAAAGATCATATATATGAAAAGAGAGAGAGACAGACAGACAGACAGACAGAGAGAGGGAGAGAGACAGAGACAGAGAGACAGAGAGATAATCACACTAGTTATAAAAAGAAATATTTACCACCAATGCACCCTCCCGATAGTTATCAATCAGGAAGATGGAACCTAATCAACCCTCAAACTGAGAACCACGCAACGTGCAGGGGAGAGAATCATGTTCAACATCAAATGCAGAGATCACAAGACAACGCAGTAGATGGAATTAAATATCATACAAACCATTCAAAAACCTAAAACGGTAATGGCCTTGCCACATTGAAATCATGCCAGAAAACCACTGGACGACGCAGCTCACTATGTAAATCCCGAGATATCGCATGCGACAGTGCGGCCAACAAAAATAAGTTGGCGTGACGAGCTTGACAAGTTCAGAAAGAACTGGCTCCTGAACGTCCACGATAGAGAGGTCGTGTGGATCTTTCGAAAAGTCTGTATCCTAGGACTGAGTCTAAAAGGTTTTTGCGGGTGATGACGAGAATGATTCAGTCGAATACGTTAGCGTGCTTAGAAACCTCTTATAACATCTGTTCTTAAAATGGTGGGGTATCAGAAGCTGACGTGTGGACACTTTTTCATATTTTGATGTTGCTTCTTGGTCCCAAAGTTTGAGGCACCAAATTACAACCCAATCTTTCTATTTAAAAGATGACATCGTTGGGAGTACCTACGAGTTGTGCAGATAACTCATGTCCGTGATTTGCAGTAAGTGCTCGAATTTGCGTCCATTTACTTCTTAACAGGATTGTACTCAGTTTACAACGAATGGCTATCTTCTGTGCGAAGCAGAAAAGAAAAAACAAGTTTTTAAACGCAGACCAATGATCTTTTATCAATACTCGCTGAAAACATTTTCTTTGAGTTTTTTCATATTTCTGTCATTGTATAACAATCTGAAGATTAAAAAAAATTACATACATTCCCCCTTATTAAACTACCCATGGGTCCATGCTTCTGCATCGCCCCGTATTTGGGGGTTAAAATCACTCTGGAGATGACATTCTGTGTATTACCACTGTATTGAATTCGGGTTGATTTATCAGTGACATAATTGAGTAAAACAGTTTTGTTGAAATAGATATTGTGTATTTGGTGGTTTGGGGAATAAACTGACATCATAAATAAAGTGGAGAGGTTATTGAAATCAAGATTTTGTTAAATCTTTCGATTATGTAGTATTAATTGCTAAAATTCCAATTATCTCGGTTTAATATGAAATGAAAGTAATTTATAAGGTCCCGATGTGCATTCAATCTTGGATGATATTTGCACAGGATGTTCACGTTTCATATGAATCACTACATTTACATTATACGTTGATATCTCATATATGTATGTGTCAGTTCAGTCTCAAGAAATATGCGTATATATATATATATATATATATGTGTGTGTGTGTGTGTGTAATGTATACATAATGCGTAAGAGAGTATGTGTAAACTCTTATGAATATTAACTCCTCATTCATACTTTAAGATATATATATTTATGAAATTTATCAAACATATACCTTATCCATGTAGCAGTACATACAGTACCTATATATGCAGACACTACATACATGCACACACACACACACACACACATTATATATATATATATATATATATATATATATATATATATATATATATATATATATACTTGATTATGAATTTCCATGGCCTACTTTTATGGGTCAGTAAATTATCGTATTGTCATGAGGTTAATACTCTTCAGTGTACATATTAATTCCTGCCTTGCCAACAATTAATTAAAATTCTTTGTTTGTTCTTAGTTTTCTTGGCCAACTGCCGAATACACTTTCTTTTCTCTCTCAACATTAATGATTAAAACCAAACTTTCTTTCAGTATTCTGGTCGGTGCTTTATAGAATATATTTTCTCGCGAAATAATTTGCTCTTTTTTGAAAGGTATGGTTTCACGAATGTAACATTTTCAGGGATTAATAAGCCTGATTTTCGTGATATCTAAAGGAAATTTAAGATTGCAAAATTCTTGAAAATTGACGAACTGTTACTATGCAAAGTTACGCCGAGCGATTGGCTCGTTTCAATGATGCAATGAAAGTGAAATGGGCAATAGAATCAACTCTATGTTGCTGTATGAGAACGTTTTGTATTATTGTGTTATTGAGTTAGCCAGATTATAAATTGCAGAGTCTTCAGAAGGCAACCCTACGGCTACCGCTACAGCTGGGAAAAAAAGACTGTGGACGAAAAAAAAATGT
>OY735223.1:41106184-41108684 GCA_963457665.1 Thysanoteuthis rhombus | reverse complement strand
AGTAGCGCACTACTTTTATATCTGACCGCTATAAGACAAACAGCATTTTTATCTTTTTGCTTTACGCTCATTTTTTAATCTAATTTTCCATTTTGCATATACGGAAAAGTGGTGTAAATTGAACTTTCGCTAAGCTATTGGGGGGGGGGAGACAGGTTAATATTATCTGTGGGGGTGTTACTGGGTGTAAAGTATTTCATTTGACCTAAGTGGGTCCATTATATCTAAAGTCATGGCAGCTTGAATTTGCACCAGTCGTTGGGCAATTTCAGATTTTAAGTAATGGTATCTATTCTTTTAGATAGTCGCAAAAGAGGAAAATGATGCGAAAGGGAAGATCCTTTATCTGCCGAATATGCAAACTCCCCCGGGATAAAACCTTGGGGGAGTTAGGTACTCCGCTATGGAGGATTTACGTTGGAATTCGATGTTCATCGTTTCGTAATATCCATGTTTCAATGAAAACTGTTGGTATCATTGATTTACTAATCATAGGATGCCAGAATCTGATTATTAGAAAGACTCCGTGGTTTGGTTCGGTCATTTGATATAGTGCCTTAAGCTTTAAGAAATGTTGCTAAACCTTTGATAGAAACAGTTGATATGGCTAAAGTTTCCATGGCTGATCAATCTTGTCGTAACAGACTGGTACAGTTCAGGATATACGTTTTGTGCAGTGATGCCAATTTAGTGCTTTTGGAGCCAGATCTGCATTGTCTTGCGCAACCATAATGAGGTGTGTAATGCAGGTTTGATAAGAATTAACTCTGTATAAAAAATTATGCATAACTTTTATGAATCCACAAATTTTCTTTTCAGTGTGATCGACAAGGGAGTGGGAAAACGAATTCCAATAGGGAGTTTCTTTTCACCCCGCTTGTATTTATCTAAGACCGCTAAATAAACAGCAGGGACCGGCAAGGAGAATACGCTCTCGGCGAGATTTGTTTGAACTGTCACCGTGAGATAGGCTGACAAAGATAAGAGATGCGTTCACAAATCTTGCCAGGAGCTTACATTTCATTTCCGATCTATGCTGCTTACGTAACGATCGTAGAATAACGCTCTGAGAGTTCCGATAAAAAAGCAACAAAATTGTGCCGGAAGGAAAATTTAAACAAACAAAAAATAACAAAAAAATAAAAACATTGATAATTACAATAGTCGCTGTAAATGTTAGGTATGACTAAACTAAAACTACTCATCTTACCACTAGTAGAACCAAATTTATAAAACCAGTTAATATACTATTCAATCTGAGGAGAAGACGATTGAGAAAAAAATTTTATTCCATATGTCGTGACTCATTCAATCTCTTGCAATGCTGTGAACACCCATGTATACCTTATCAAAGGCGGATACATTGGGTGCTTGGGCCGGTAGACCTCCGTGGCTACTCTGACATCAGTTGTGACCAATCATTATGAATTAGATTAAAAAACAAAACAGTTCTGGACGTAAGCTTGATATAGGTTTACTTCAAGTTATTTTGGATTTCATCTATAAAATGCTTTTGTCTTGATATTTTGGAAAAAAATCGTGCCTTTGCCAAAGAAAGAAGGGGAATCCAAGTGACCTAGAATCATCACTCGATTCACACCTGTATGTGATTATTCATTTTGCTTGTTTTGTTTTTTTATCTATAATTTGCGTTGCATGTTTTATAATCTGGTTGCTGTATGTTTAGATTAGATTGTCGTATTTCTAAATTTTTTCGTTGCATTTTTAGAATTTGGTTGACGTATTGCTCCACTATTTGGTTTGCTCGAAGAAAAGTATAGATCTGATTGAAAAGCAGTCAGGTTGATAGATAGATAGATAGATAGATAGATAGATAGATAGATAGATGGATAGATAGATAGATAAATAGATAGATAGATAGATAGATAGACAGATTGAGAGAGACGGAGATTACCAATACAAAGCATGGAAAGTATTGTGTGTATGTGCGTGCGTGTGTGAGTGAGAGAAAGAGAGACAGACAGAGAGAATGAGACTAAGGGGGGGTTATAAAGGGAAAAAAAAGGGTCTACGCTGGAAATAGATATAATAGAAAGTCATATTCTGAATGATTGAGAGAGGGAAACGGTGGAGGTGGGGGTTTGTTGCTGGGGTGGTATTAACTAGGAGATTGGCAGAAGAGGATGGTTAGAAAAGAATAAAAGCGGTAAGAAGATTCAACTGTTTGAGATGTGACGCATCGCCTTGAATTCATTCGCCTGTGCAAGTGCATCCGGGCAAGTGCACCCGGGCAAGTACACTGCAGATATTTTGGTGCGCTAGAAGAAAGAAAAAGGGGGTAGGAGAGACCAGGAAGCCTGTGAAAACACTGGCAACGGACGGAAAGTAAACAGTGCAATAGTGTTATACATAAAAGAGAGGAACATTCTAAATATCATTGGGAGAGATCATAAGACAGCACATTACTCTAAAAAAAAACCGGGCTAATAGGGGCTAGCTATGTTATGACAAAAAAATTAAAAAAAACGCTGGACATCAC
>OY735223.1:41101184-41103684 GCA_963457665.1 Thysanoteuthis rhombus | reverse complement strand
TTGCCCAGTGGTTATCGCTGAGGGCTGAGTGACAATAAGTCTCCTCAGGTCTTCAGCTACCGTCTCCTCCCTCTTTCGCATATCATGACAGAGTTACAATTCGTTGCAGTACTTATATCTCTAGCACCTTCCTCAGTACCCGTGCAGTTCCCAGTAGTGCTGTGGTCTGTACGGTCTCTATCCTCCCCCTAATCCCGATCTCCTCCAGTCTCTCCCTCAGCGTTCTGGGGACAGTTCCTAGTGCTCCCACTATGACTGGTACTACCCTAGTTTTCATGTTCCACATTTTCTTTAACTCCCTTGCTAGGTCCTGGTATTTTTCCCTTTTTTCACCCTCCTTCTTTTTTACTCTATGGTCTGCTGGCACAGCCACGTCTACTATTTGGCAGGCCTTCTTTTTTTTGTCTACTATTACTAAGTCCGGCCTTCTTGCCTGGATGAGGTGGTCAGTTTGGATGTCAAAATCCCACAGTAGTTTGTGGTTGTCATTCTCCAAAACTGCCTCTGGCTTGTGCTGATACCACTTTTCCCCATGGTTGAATCCCATTTGTTTACTTAGTTCCCAGTGTATCATCGTTGCTACTCTATCGTGTCTATGCTTATACTCCTTCTGGGCGAGTTGACTACATTCACTAGTTATGTGGTTTACTGTCTCATCTCTTTCACCGCACATGCGGCATTTGCTGTTTGCCTGTGTTCTGTCGATTTTAGCTTTTATGTAGTTTGTCCTTATGCTTTTGTTTTGGGCTGCCATGATGAGCGATTCTGTTTCTCTCTTAAGGTTTCCCTTTCGTAACCACGTCCATGATTTCTCGTCTGCTATATCTTTTATCTGTCTTTTAAACTCGCCGTACAATTTTTTCCCTTCCCACTTTTCTTTTCTAGTTTGCTGTACCGTTCCATTGCTTTCTACTTTGTTTGTTGCACTATCCCTCGCGCTCTTTATGATTTCTTCACTATTTGTTTGCACATATTTATCTAGGACTACTCTAGCTCTCTGGACACAATCTTCTATGCTGATGAGCCCCCTACCACCTTCTTTTCTCTTAACGTATAGTCTATCTGTATCATCCCTAGGGTGTAATGCTTTATGCATCGTCATAAGTTTCCTTGTTCGCCTATCCATTGATTGGAGCTCTTCCTTTGTCCATCCTAAGAATGGTCCTGTATACCTAACTACTGACACAGCCCAGGTGTTCATTCCTTTTATTAGATTTCTGCTATTTAATTTGGTTTCTAATATTTTCCTTATCCTTCTAAGGTATTCCCTCTTAATTTTCTCCTTCATCTCTTCCCGTTTTATCGTGTCACATTCAAGGACACCTAGGTACTTGTATCGGTCTTGTGCAGTCAATGCCCTAATCTTGTTGTTGTCCGGAAGTTCAATTCCCTCAGTCATTGAAAGCCTTCCTTTATGCATCACCATTATTGCGCATTTTTCTATTATTATTATTATTATCATTATTATATCAGACTGTAAAAAGCAAGGAATTTTGCCCTGGAGAAGCTAAGAGATTCGAAACGCTCAGATGCATTTGGTTTGATTGGCCCCCAAGCCCCCATCCCTAACAATTGGTTACCTTTGGCTCCAAATACTTCGATTTGTTCCAACTCTGCATCATTTCAGTTTCCAGGGGTGTCTTTATCTATGGTAACAGTTTTCAATATTTTGAACTTTAAAATTGAGTTTAAATAGACGGATAAATGTTGACAGTTTTGTGTATGCCATTGCAATTAATGGATAACTGTTGTTTCCTGTTTTCTTTTCTGTTTTCTTTTCTGTTTTTTTTCTGTTTTGTTCATTAACAGAGCTTTTATCAAGACTTTCCTAAAAAAAAAACCAGTTCATTGGCAGAACGTCAAAACAAAACAAAAAATCCATTTTTCAGAGGAAGTTTTCCGATATTATAGTCTGATATTGTTGGATTAAGCATAATCCATACCAATATGTGGATCATATATATCATCATCATCATTTTTACAACGTCAGTCGTTGGACATAGACCCTACCCAGGACTCGCTACACTTCTCTATCATGGGCGTCGCAGAGCCAGTACTTTCTAAACTTGTCTACCTCGTCACTCCATCCAATATTTTGCCGGCCTCAGTTGCACATGTGATCTCAGGGGATCAATGTTGTGAGTCCTGATGTCCATCGGTTGTCTGCAATTCTTGCCACATGGCCAACCCACTGCCATTTGAGATTTTTAATGGATTCTATGATGTCCCTGACAGTTGTCTTTTCTCGAATGTGCTGTGCTGTCTTGTGGTCTCTTCGTGTGAGGCCCAGCATAATTCTTTCATGTGTACGTTGCATGGTTCTCAATTGGCGGATCTGTCTCTTGTTAGGTTCCATGTTTCAGCTATATCTACAGAATTCTCGACCTATCTATAAGCATACGATGAATACATTCTGAAGTATCTTACTTCAAAGTTTGATTCAACGGAGATCACAATTTATAACATTCTTTCATGGTAGGTTCCTCCCATACCATCACCT
>OY735223.1:41086184-41098684 GCA_963457665.1 Thysanoteuthis rhombus | reverse complement strand
TATATATATATATATATATATATATATATATATATATATATATATATATATCCGTAGGTGATGTTACAACAATGGCCTGTAGCCCTATATTCGGTACGTAGATTCGCTTTTTTTCTTATCATTATCGAAAGTCTTTCAGCGACGATTATTTTTCTTCGTTTAGGAGTGTAAGAAGGGAAGACGTCCATTTTGACTCAAAGAAGTTACAACAGTAGCCTGTGGCAATGTATTCATCACTTAGATTTACATTGTTTCTCATTATTCAAAATGAAACATACTCCTTCTACCCAAAATAAATGAAAGATTTATTGATGATACATTATAGTAATGAAGAGATTGTTTATCACACGTGTCTGATAAAAAAATCATCATACAAGACACACACGTTAAGTGATCAAACATTTCATGTAATTCCTGTCGTATGTATACGTCTATATAAGTATATGTATGTGCATGTTTGTATATTTCACGTGTTTGTATGCGCATATGTTTATCTATGAATGTATGTGATTATATATGTTATTATACATATGGTTTAAGTTCGTCGATTCTCTCCACAATGGTGAAATAAAGTAATGTCAACAAGATCTGCTTCCAGAACTACCACCATATACCTGTCCAGTTCTCAAGTAATTTTTCTATGTATGTTTGTATTCTCTTCTTGGAAAAAAAACACTCTCGGTAAAGCAAGCTCAACTTTATAGAGCTCCAAACTCGTAATAACCATAAAAGGAAAGTGTACAGCCAATAGATCTTCCCGATAGTCATATATGAAACTGAAACATGGAAGCTAACCAAAAGATTAACCCTCAAATTAAGAAACACACAATGTGAACATAAGAGAATCATGGTGAATCTCACATGGAGAGATCATAAGAGCATACGGTCTATTACAGAAAAGTCGGGAGTCCATGATATAAAAACAATTAGAAAACTCAAACGACGATAGACTGGACATGCTACCAAAAGAAGTTGGTCACATAATTTGTTTAGATGGTTGATAATGGTATAATACATTCTCATTACTCTGGATTCCTGTCGTTTGGCATGGATTGTTACTTGAAAAATGAGTTGAATAACAACTCCGAGTTTCATTTATTCATATCTTGTCATTTTGAAAAGACAGCAAGGCCAATCAAAGGGTTCTGGAGGAAATAAATAAAGAGCTTCATCCTATGACCACTTTGCTTGCTTTTTTTTTTTGCTTTTTTTTCTTTTAGCGTGGCATAGAGGTTGATCTCCCCCCTTGAAAGGATTATCATGGATCACCACATGGGGGCCTCCTACAAGTCCAATATGAAAACAATGTTGTCTTCGTTTTATATCTGGATTTCGCGTGCTGTACTCGAAAGTCTTTCACAGTCAGTCTGCTGCTAACTAAGCACTTTCTGCATGCTGCCAGCGTTGATTTCATCCAAGAAATATCGATTCTAGTGGGTACAAAAGCATTAGTGCGACCCAAAATAACTACAGAAAGATGCACTTAAATTGATATACATAGACTAAGAAACATGAGCTGATCTGTAAATATATAGCCTGGAACACGTATGTCCGTTTGCGTAAACACCCTCCAATATACGCATTGGTATTCAATGTGTGTATTCACGTGTACATTTCCCTACTAAGTTCTTTTCTCCTTGTCCGTCTATATCGATTCATATTCTGGAAAACGGCTTTCTGGCGCGGAGACGAAAGCGGGCACAAACAGGTTTACACAATTACGCATGCGCACGAAATATATATCCGGCCTAGAGCCTGACATGCGCAGTCTGATATGCCTGGCAGAAAGAAGGAAAAAGTGTACGAAAGCGAAAGAGAAAAAGAACGATTGAAAAAAAAATATATATATATTAAAAACTTCGTAGCCATCATTTTCCCTTGCAACTACAGCCCATATGTAAAACAGCTGAGCCGAACCCGGAAGGAAAGAAAGAAAAATAAGAATAAGACAACATAGAAAAGAAAAAAAGCTAAAATAGGAATAAAACCCCTTTTGGATGGGTATGTTATTCATATTCTCGGTGGGGAAGGGAAGATGACAGGTGGTAGAGAAAGAGTTGGGAATATAAATGGAATTGCTCGTTGAAATAAGTGAAGACATTGAAGGGGAAGAAAAAAAAGAGGGCATGGTATCAAAGGAAATAGGGATAGAGAGAAAGAGAGAGAGAGAGAGAAGGGAGAGAGATGGAGAGGGAAAGGATGGTAGAATAAAGACGAAGAAGAACAAGACGGGTTGTCGTAAAGCGAGGGAAAGCAGTGATAACGAGAACGAGATTGAACAAAAACGCCAAATAAAGCATGTGAGTGATTGGGTGAATCCGAATCTGCCCGAGCTGACGTTGCTCACGTGACGCATGCGCATCATTCGACGAATCGTTGGTTTTCTACTTTCGCTTTCACTTTCGCTTAACCTATTTTTATTATCTTTTTTTTCTTCACTTTTCGTTTTTTGTTTTTTTTTTCTCTTTTCAATATACTTCGTTTTCCTTCCCTGTCCCTTTCAGCTGCCAATTGCTCGCTTTTCTGCATTTCCCGATTCCCTCGTTCTTTCATCATTGAATCACGTTTCTGTCTTCAATTCTGTCTCAGTCTTCAACCCTTCCACTTGCCCTCGTCTTGATTCCTCTTCAATATATATTGAATGTGTTTTGGGGTTTTCATCCACATCTTTTCAAATACCAAAGAAGTTTAGTGTTTTCTTTCTTTCTCACTTTCCTTGTTTTCGTTCGTTCCTTCTTTCTTTCTTTTGCCCTTTCAAAACCTCCGTACCGTCGTCTAATTCCAACTGTATCAATCTTATTTTTGTCTTTTTCTCATTCTGTACCTCCTTTTCTAACTCTTCTTTTAAAAATTTTATCAAAATTATACTTTCCTCTCTTTTCCTTTGCATTACCTCTTTTCACATATCTCTTTTACTTAACTATTCACTTGCACTCAGAAATGTTTTCTTTGCTAAACTAATATCAACCTTGTTTCCTCTCTTCTTCTTCTCCTTCCTCTTCCTATTATTATTATTATTATTATTATTATTATTATTATTATTATTATTATTATTATTATTATTCGTAGTAGTAGTAGTAGTAGTGGTAGGAGTAGTAGTTTCCTTTTTTTCTTTCTTTTTTCTTTCCCTCTTTGATAAAAAAATCCTTATTATTATTTGCGACTTCGATCTCTCTCTCTTTTGTTTCTTTTTTCCCCCTCTTCTACACTTTTTTCTTATTTTTCAGGGAAGAAATTACTCCCAACATTTCTTTCCTTCTTTCTTTCACTTTTTCTTTCGTTTTTGTAGTAACAAAATTTGACTTGTTTTTTTTTGTTTACATGATTCCTTTAAATTCGCTGGAAAATATATCTGAAATATTTTCTTCCAATATACCTCTCTTCCTTCATTTTCTTTTTCTTCTTCTTCTTCTTCTTCTTCTTCTTCTTCTTCTTCTTCTTCTTCTTCTTCTTCTTCTTCTTCTTCTTCTTCTTCTTCTTCTTCTTCTTCTTCTTCTTCTTTATCTTTACCCTCTTCCTACTTTTTTCTGCCACTACTTCCACTACTAATACTACTACTGATGATTATAATGATGATACAATTCCTTCAGCTGTTTTTTCTTTTATTCTCATTTTTTTTCTGTGTTATCCCCCTTTTTCTTTCTTTTTGATCATAATCATCATCACTATCAGCATTTTCATTTTTTTCTCAGTACAAATATAAATCTTACGTTTCTAACTTATGTATTTTTTTTCTAAATTTCTATTGTACCTCACTATTCTTTTTTCTTTTTCATCTTATTCCAATACCTCAGTCGTTTCTCCATCCTCCTGAAGAGCCAGCTTGGAGAAGCAAAGAGAAAGAAGAAAGTGAAAGAGAGGAACACGCCACGTGACTTGAGGCAGGTTAAGGCGGTTTCAAGATGGCCACCGCATTTACAGTGGTAGGTGGCTGTGGTGATTGGAACTCTGAGGGTGAGGTTGGGGCGGATAGGAGGGGGGGTAATGGTGTGCCGGATTCCACAAGTCGGATGACGTAAAGAAGTCAAGTGAGGGAGTATGACGTAGGCGAGCAAGTGACGCCACCGACTCGACCGCCAAAGAAGACGTGGGTGGGGCCAGGCAGAGGGGGGGGGGCAGCGCGAAAACGAAAGCGCGCTGAAGAAAATCAAAATTGAAACGAGAACGAGGCTGACACAGACGCTGTTGCAATAATATGAGGGAAAGAAGTGAGCAGGGAATTTCGTCGAATCTTGCTACATATGCAGGAAAAAGAAACAAGACACGGTAATCATTCGATCATTCTGCTTGTTTGGATGTGCGACCGTTACACTTCCTGATCATCGTGGATTCTACTTATATCGTTCTCTTTTTCTCTTCTCCCACACTACTTATCACAGCAATCTAATGATCAACGGAAAAAGGTGCTTATGCTTGAAGAGAACAAAATCGAATTCAGCATTCAATACATCATCCATCCATTATAGTCGTAGATCACATGAATATAGACACGTAGCAGAAGTAATCAATAACAATTATAGCGGTGACCACCAGGCAACTGGTGTGAAAATGCAAATAATGATAATAATAATAATTACAATAATAATAATAATAATAATAATAATAATAATAATAATAACAACAACAACAACAACAACAACAACAACAACAACAATAATAATAATAATAATAATAATAATAATAATAATAATAATAATAATAATAATAATGTAAAAACAGACCCCCTCATCCAGGCGAGCAGACCGGGCCTGGAATAGACGTGGCTGTGCCTGCAGTCCATAAGTAAAGAGGAAAGACAGTGAAAAACTAGAAAAGTTCCAAGATCTGACAAGAGAACTCAAAATGTACAACATAAAAAGCAGGGTAGTATCAGTAATAATGGGAGCACTTGGAACTGTCCCGAAGACACTGAGGGTGAGATTAGAGGAGCTTGAGATAGTAGAAAGGATTGAGACTTTACAGACCACAGCACTGCTAGGAACTGCACGGTTACTGAGGAAAATTCTTGAAATATAAGGTGTACGACACTCAATGTTAGAAACGGCCTAAAAGAAGAGGGAGGAAAACGGTAGCAGAGACGTGAGCCACAGCACTGGTATAATTGGCAAGAGAGAGATGGAATGTTGACCACAAACCTGTAGAGACTTATTGTCACTCAGCCTTCAGAGATAACCAACGGACTACTGGTGTGAAACTGTAAACCACAGTATCGCTGTGGTCTATGAGAGTAGGGAAAGGAAGGCTGGAGACTTGAGGAGACTTGCTGTCATTAAATCTTCACCAGTAACTATCAGGCAACTGGTACGAAATCGCAAATACTAATAATAATACAGGACCTAGCAAGAGAGTTAAGGAAGATGTGGAACATGAAAACCAGGGTAGTACCGGTCATAGTGGGCGCACTAGGAACAGTCCCCAAAACGCTAAGGGTGAGACTGGAGGAGATCGGGATTAGGGGAAGGATTGAGACTGTACAGACCAGAGCACTACTGGGAACTGCACGAATACTGAGGAAGATGCTAGAGATATAAGTACTGCAACGAATTTTAGCCCTGACATGATAGGTAAAAGAGAGAGGAGACGCTAGCTGAAGACCTGAGGAGACTTATTGTCACTCAGCCTTCAGCGATAACCACTGGGCAACCGGTGTGAAACTGTAAATGGTAGAATTACTGCGACCTATGCGTACTAGGAGAGGAGGGCTGGAGACTTGAGGAGACTTGCTGTCACTCAAACTCCAGCGGTTGCCATTAGGCAACTGGTGTGAGATTCCAAATAATAACAATAATAATAATAATAATAATAATAATAATAATAATAAAAATAATAATAATAAAAATAATAATAATAATAATAATAATAATGATAATAATAATAATAATGATAATAATAATAATAATAATTACAGATATCTTACTTTTATTACCCTTTGTATGTTATTATAGTTGATATTGATACATCCCATAAATAAAGAACCCCTTCAATAGAATTATGTACTTGAATTGCAGAAATATAATTGCCAATGTGAAATTGATATATCAGTAGTTAATATCCATGACGGATCGAGTGAGTAATCATTGTTCAAATGTAATGTTCGTAATAGTAATGCTATTGTCATCATGATAACAAACAACAAAACAAATGATTGAATTACGAGGTCTATCCATTAAGCACCCAACCATTTATAGTTAACGAAAAACAGGCTACCTTAAGCAATGGCTAATTTCCTTTCAGAATACCCCCTCTTGGGAACTCAATCATTCATCCAAGCATCGCTGATATATTTCGAAAACACTGAGCAAAGTCCCCTTTCGGGATCACATCCAGCTGACTTATCACATCTTCCCTAATCTTGTCCTGTGTTTGAAATCACTTTTGGGAAAACCAACAGTAACATGTAACCAAATCTGGACAGTAGGGAGTACCGACAAATCTGGCTAATGTGACGTTTTGTCCAAAGACCATGCACAAGTTTAGAATGAAAAGTTCGGTAATTGTAAATTTAACGTTCACAGAGTACTCAGTAGCATCACATTGTTGACTGAACAACACTAAGGGAGATTGTCAGTTCCATGCATGCACAGTGAGGCTTTATCTGTGTATTGTCTGACTCACGTTTAGGCTTCCCAACCGGTTCTGGAGATATTCGAAATAGTCGGCTACGTTACAAAAAGACTCTGAATTTTGTCCTTATGAGAAAACATTAAAACTTCAAAAGGTTGGAACTGTCATTCCATCCTTATTTGTGAGCTTGCAGTAGTCTTGAAACTTTACAAATAGGTGAAAAAATAGAGAATTTTAGTAAGTTTCAAAACAGCATTACTAAAATCAGTCAAAATTCTGAAGATAGTAATGTAATTTTAGAAAGACCAGCTGTTACATGATAACCCGTGCAAAACAACGGTTGCAACCGTGATGAAAACTCAATGAATGTGAATATGGCATAACAACCTGAAAAAAACAAAAACATGATAGGTTTTAGAAAAGAGGAGGAGGTTAGGGACTGTGCAATCCACAATACTTCACTGATATATCAGGACTCCGAGAGGAAGGCTGGATACTCGAGGAAACTTAACGTCACTTAGTGTTCGTTAATAATAATAATAATAATAATAATAATAATAATAATAATAATAATAATAATAATAATAATAATAATAATAATAACAACAATAATAACAATAATAATAATAATAATAATAATAATAATAATAATAATAATAATAATAATAATAATAGAAGTAAGGGAATATAGTGAGGACATAGGAATGGAGTTTGGAATAGAAAATGCGCAATCATGGTGATGCATAAAGGAAGGCTTTCAATGACTGAGGGAATTGAACTTCCGGACAACAACAAGATTAGGGTATTGACTGCACAAGACCGATACAAGTACCTAGGTGTCCTTGAATGTGACACGATAAAACGGGAAGAGATGAAGGAGAAAATTAAGAGAGAATACCTCAGAAGGATAAGGAAAATATTAAAAACCAAATTAAATAGCAGAAATCTAATAAAAGGAATGAACACCTGGGCTGTGTCAGTAGTTAGGTATACAGGACCATTCCTAGGATGGACAAAGGAAGAGCTCCAATCAATGGATAGGCGAACAAGGAAACTTATGACGATGCATAAAGCATTACACCCTAGGGATGATACAGATAGACTATACGTTAAGAGAAAAGAAGGTGGTAGGGGGCTCATCAGCATAGAAGATTGTGTCCAGAGAGCTAAAGTAGTCCTAGATAGATATGTGCAAACAAATAGTGAAGAAATCATAAAGAGCGCGAGAGATAGTGCAACAAACAATAAAGTAGAAAACAATGGAACAGTACAGCAAACAAGAAAAGAAAGATGGGAAGAGAAAAAAATTGTACGGCGAGTTTAAAAGACGGATACAAGATGTAGCAGACGAGAAATCATGGACGTGGTTACAAATAGGAAGCCTTAAAAGAGAAACTGAATCGCTCATCATGGCAGCCCAAAACAAAAGCCTAAGGACAAACTACATAAAAACAAAAATCGACAGAACACAGACAAACAGCAAATGCTGCATGTGCGGTGAAAGAGATGAGACAGTGAACCACATTACTAGTGAATGTAGTCAACTCGCCCAGAAAGAGTATAAGCACAGACACGATAGAGTAGCAACGATGATACACTGGGAACTAAGCAAACAAATGGGATTCAGCCATGGGGGAAAGTGGTATCAGCACAAGCCAGAGGCAGTTTTGGAGAATGACAACCATAAACTACTGTGGGACTTTGACATCCAAACTGACCACCTCATCCAGGCAAGAAAACCGGACTTAGTAATAGTAGACAAAAAAAGGAAGGCCTGCCAAATAGTAGACGTTGCTGTACCTGCAGACCATAGAGTTAAAAAGAAGGAGGGTGGAAAAAGGGAAAAATACCAGGACTTAGCAAGGGAGTTAAGGAAAATGTGGAACATGAAAACCAGGGTAGTACCGGTCATAGTGGGCGCACTAGGAACTGTCCCCAAAACGCTGAGGGAGACACTGGAGGAGATCGGGATTAGGGGAAGGATAGAGACCGTACAGACCACAGCACTACTGGGAACTGCACGGATACTGAGGAAGGTGCTAGAGATATAAGTACTGCAACGAATTGTAGCTCTGTCATGATATGCGAAAGAGAGAGGAGACGTTAGCTGAAGACCTGAGGAGACTTATTGTCACTCAGCCGTCAGCGATAACCACTGGGCAACCGGTGTGAAACTGTAAATGGTAGAATTACTGCAACCTATGAGTACTAGGAGAGGAGGGCTGGAGACTTGAGGAGACTTGCTGTCACTCAAACTCCAGCAGTTACCACCAGGCAGCTGGTGTGAGATTCCAAATAATAATGATAACAATTATAATAATAATGATAATAATGATCATGATGATAATAATAATAATATCATCATCATCATCATCAATATCAATAACCATCAATATCAATACTATGATCATGATCAACATGAATAATAACATAATCAATATCAATATCAATGATATCATCAGCAATATCAATACTATCATCACCAACATCAATAATAATATCATCCATATCAATAATATCACCATCATTGATATCATTAATAACATTGCCATTAATATCAATAATATCATAATCAATATTTAGTGACAACAATCGCTGTTTTTGGATCTTCAGTCAAACTCACAGGATACTACAGGTGTGAGAATGTAACGAGTCTAATGCTAATTGTAGATACAAAAGTCCAAACCACAGGGATTTGGAATTTGAAAGGGATCACCCAATCCAGGCCAGGGGACCAGAGCTAATAATTATGAACAATGAGGAAAATGTGTCAGGTAGTGGAATTTGGCGTTTTAGCGATCCACAGAGCAAAATTAAGAGACTGCAAAAAGCAGGGAATGTATTTAGACATCGATACAAAACTTGAGAAATTGGAGAACGCTATATTCACATTTGCGTGCATCGTTATCAGAGCTCTTGGAATGGCTCCACGAAGAGCCCGGTCAGATACTGGAACAATTGAAGATCCAGTTATGAGAGAAGACCGTTTAGAAAACGGTACTACGGACAACAGCTAGAATCCTGAGGAGAATATTGGAATTCTTGGGAGATTTGCAGTCACTGGATCGTCAATGTAAACGTTAATTTGGAGAGGACGGAGATATGACGAAGGGATGGGATAAGAGAGAGAGAGAGAGAGAGAGAGAGAGAGAGAGAGAGAGAGAGAGAGAGAGAGAGAATAAACAGGAAAGCAATCAAAGATATGCATGTGGAACAATCATTACTAGAAAAAAATAATTGGTTGGAGGAGAGGCAAAGTCTTGAGAACGAACTAGTAATAAAAAGGAAAGGAAACAGAAATTAGAAACGAGAAGGGCGAAAGAATTAAGAGAAAATAGGAAAGAAAAAGGGAATGAGGAAGGAAATGAATGAAAGATGAGAGGAAATATGTCTAAATGGAAAAAAAAGATACTAGATAGAAAGAAGAAAAATTGCAGCGAGAACGAAGAAAAGAGGAAAAAGAAAAAAAAGGAATATGAAGATTTAAAAATAAAAGGGAATTTATGGAAAGTGTAGGCAGAAGGAATTAAGAAAGAAGAAGAATAGATTGATTGAGAAAGTGAAAGAATTAATGGATTAGACAAGGGAGGGAAAGAAAAATTAGAAAGAAATTAAAGAAGGACAGAAGGGAATGCATAAAGAAAAGGGGGCAAGGTATTGGGTTGGGGGGGGAGATAAGCACTTAGAGGACGAATAAACGGACCGATAATGGAAGGAAAAGAGAAAAAAACGGAAAGAATAAAGAGAAAAGGATCTGGGTAGTCACTATTGAGTGACTGTCACGAGGCCAACTTCTTTTGGCAGCATTTGGGGGTGAGCAATTGAAAAACTGGAAAAAGTGATGATAGACGAATAACCTACTTCTCTCGTCTCTAGGAGGGTGGTGATCACTAAAAAATGATAAAACGGAAAAAAAAAAAAAAACAAGCGTGAGAATTGCCGAAAGCAAAATAAGGGAGTAATTAAGCATTACATTCCTATTGTAGATTCGATCCTCACTGAAAACCTTTATTTTCTTTACTAGACATGATAAGAATTATATGTTTGAATTTTCAGCCCTCTTGGTTCCTCGGTACAGCCTGTACGCGTGACACATACATAGCCAACCAACCAGCCAGACATATTTAATTAAAAGAAAACAAACAAACAAAAAAAAAAACACTGATGGACCCTAAATTGATGTTCACAGTTTTTGTTGATGTTTTCTAAAAAGGGGGTGCGAGCAGAAATAAGGGACAAGGAGAGAAAGAAAATAAAAATCCAAGGGAATGAGTCTGGAGAGTAAAGAAGGATGGGTAGTCTTCTGTACAAAAGAGAATTGCTTAGAGAAAGAAGTTACGAGCAAATAAAGGAAAGAAAAGAAAGAAAGATTAAGGAATGGAGAATATAGAAAGGATATAGATTTGAAAGATAGAAAAGATAGATAGATACATGGATAAAGAGGGAGACAGAGGGGAGGAAGGAAGGCAAAAAAATGTCTGGAAAAGGCGGGATATCCAGGAGAAAAGAGAGAAGGAAGATTGCTACGAGGAATAAGAAAGGAGAAAGCAACTGTAAGAGAAGGATAAAAGATTAAAAAATGAAGTAAATACGAAGGATATGGATTCAAAAGATAAGAGAGAGAAAGAGAAAGGAGAAGAGAAAATAAATAAGAGAAAGGCAAAGGGAATTATGTCTAAAAAAGGCATGATGTTTAGTAAAAAAGAGAAAAGGAAATATGCTATGAGAACTAAGAAACGAGAATACAACTGAAAGAGTCGGGAAAAAAGATTAAAGAATCGAGATAATACGAAGGATATAGATTTAAAAGACAGAAAAGACAGAGAGGAGAGAGAAAGGAAAACAGAACAGAAATAAAAGAAAGGCAAAAGGAACTATGTCCAAAAAGAAAAAAAACTGCATAATATTTAGCAGTAAAAAGGGAAAATTGCCATGAGAACTAAGAGACGAGAAAATAATTGAAAGAGAAGAAAGAATGGTTGAACGAAGAGATAAAAATAAGGGAGCTATGGAAAGAAAAGTGAGAAATGAAAGGTTCTGGGTTGAGTGTAGAAGATCGCTCGGAGAACGAAGATACAAGCAGATAATGCACCATGGGAAAAGGGATTAGTGTAGATGAAGGCAAGCAAGTCTTGTGAAGAAAATGAATTTGACAGAAAGAGGACGATCTGATTCATCAAGGTCGATTTTGTCGTCCATATTTTCTTCAATATTCCTCGTTTTTGAAAAAAGAAATAAATGTCGACAAAAACACTCAACATAAGCCTCTTCAGTTTTTCGGTTGGTTTCGCTGACTATGTATGTATGTATGTATGTATGTATGTATGTATGAATGTATGTATGTATGTATCACGCATACAGGCCGTACCGATGGAGTGAAAAGGATGAAAATTTGAACATTTGCTCCTTATTATGTCCAGAAAAAAAGATGTTTTTTTAGAACCCCCTCCCTCCCGCTACAATATGTTTTTTAAAGCAGTGGTTCAATTTGAAAAGTAAATTTATGCTAGATTGACGACTTAGATTTCGTCGAGCAGCATTTTTGAGAACATTTGGACCTTTCCAGTTATCACGGAGCAACAAAAGGCGGGAAAAGTTACTCACTCGTTCATCACCCTATTTTTTTTCCAATTTTCAATTGATCACTCTTAGTACAGCATGCAGCCAAAAAATTGTTCACGTGACGGTTTCAGGCTAACCAGATTCATCTTTCTGTTTCTTTCTGTCATCTTGTTTTGTTTTGTTTTTTTTTCATCTTTCTTTTTCATTCAATTGATATCGGAACTTCTTGGTCAAACAGCCTCTCTTTTTTATTTTGCTTCTCTGCAATTTTATTCATTTTCCTCTTATTTTTGTCCTTTTTTTTTTTGTATTCTTTAATTCTCTTCTTTATTACTTTCTTCGTTTCATTTTTGTTTCCTTGTTAATTTAGAGTT
>OY735223.1:41041184-41081184 GCA_963457665.1 Thysanoteuthis rhombus | reverse complement strand
AAAAATTGCATTTGTGTGATATATATATATATATATATATATATATATATATATATATATATGTATATATTAAACGGTTATTGCATTATCATGAATAGATGTTTGGGTGACATGTATATGCACATTATCTTTCGGGTAGTAGTGGCATGTTTATATGCTTATATGTGTGTAATTCTGTGTGCGTATGATAATACGTTTATTTCTGTTCCGTGTATGTCTGTATCTTTTTAATGTATATGTTGAGTATGTGCTTTCCTTTGTGCACACTGACGAGCCAAAATATTACAGCCTGTAACATGTGGCAAGAATGACAGCTATTGTCTCGTTACAAATGCGTATGTATGAGTCAGAGGTATTTAAGCGGGTAACTTGGCCTCAGATACTTCGTGTTGATCTGTTGATGCTAGGGGCAAGGGATAAGAATTAACTGACTTTAATAAATGCGAAGTGCCAATGAGGTGTGTACATATTAGCAGTGGTCCAACGAGGGAGAGTCAACAACAACCGAAAAGGCGTTGGGCTCCCAACATTTACCGATCCAATAAATGAAAAGAGGCTTCTCGATATGTATAAGCCAACAAAAAAGATATTGTGGCACAAATAGTAGATAGCTTAGGGTCAAGAAAAGAACATTTCACAACATGATTTATCGATCCTATTTATGGGGCTACTTAGCTGCTGGTTAGATAGTGTACCAACCGTAAACAATGCCAAGAGCATTTTTAAAGGGCTTGCAGGCGTCGGGAATGAACATTATAATAATGGAAGACAGTCACTTGGTCCAATGTGTTTAGCTTCTTCATAAATTACCTGGACAGCAGGATCTTAAGCGCTGTTATCCTGGGGAACCGATAACACCTAAGTACATTGTTGATGAATAGCTTTTTTGCAATAGCTTTACCCCATCATCTTTCAAGATCGGATATATACCTTTATAGCAACATCTGTATATGATGGCAATGACATTTTCCAGCTGTTTTGATACACTGCACGATTTTACGGGAATGATTTCAGGAACATGAAGATTACAATCCGATTGGGCATTTATGTGATGCATAGGACTCACATTTTTATGTGCAGAAACTCCGCCGTGTAATTAGTTGCAGTTAAGATATCTGCTGTTAAGTATCACCAGATCTGAACTGAATGGCTTAGAAATCTTGCAAAGATCAAGTCTGGTTGGGTAAGAACTTTTGGGTAGTTAATTTAGTATGTTTGACTAGCTAGTGTATGTTCTATGACTAATTATTGAATAAAATGCATTATACATTGCACATCTACAGTTTGGGCCTCTATGAATGACATCAATGTGTATGAACGATTCTTTTTATCCCTCGTTATTCATATTTCGGTTTACTATTTCGCAGGATTAAATCAAAAGGAGTCTTTAAATAAAAAAATATTCAATGTTTCTCTGTTGTCAAAGTCTGCACCAAGTTAGAGTGACTGTAACAAGAACAATCCTCAATAAAGTTACGTGAGAAAACCCCTCCGATTTTAGTCTCTCACGTCACTTTAAATAGATTAATGAAACTATCTTGCGTGATTTGAAATCATGCCCTTGCAATTGCTTCGTGGCCCTCTCACCAACTGAACAAAATTGACGTGTCTCATATATATATATATATATATATATATATATATATATATATATATATATATATATATATATATTAACGAATTCATTTATTTTGTATACAATACAAAGTTGCTGTAATCATCTTCAGTCTGAATAGACGTTGCGGAGTAGAGTTTAATCCCACAGCAGTCATTTTTTTTTTCGTTTTTTTAATTTTCTCCCTTCGCCTACACAACATGATTACGATTGATATACGATCTATTGGTATGTAGGAGTATCGCTCTCCTGTCAGACAGTAACAAGAAGCATTGAGTGGGCGAATCTTATCAAGAAGGAATACGTCTTCTCTTTATAAGATTCCTTGATTCATAGCTGTGTAGCCTCTAATAGATCTGCAAGAGTGTTTAGCCGCAGTCCAGTGTTTTTTTATTTTTTTTCCACGCCAAATCTTGACAACTGAACATATTCGATGCCTCCTTTCTTTATTAGAACAAAATTGATGTCAAAAATGCATGATATTATAACGTTAGATTCAGGAGTATACTAAATTCTACAGTTTTAAAACATAATAATAAAGGAACAATTTATTTGTGGGAAATAAAGTCTGATGTAGGAACTTTAGGGCATCCATTAAAATTTGCAATTTCTCTGTTTGTTGAAATTTTACTTGTTGCAACGCAATTACCTTGTCGCTTTCATACCACACATAATTAAAAACTTAGCATGAAATCTATTGAAAAATTGTTATAAATAATATTAGATCAGTCCCTGTTTTGAAGGTGCATGTTTGAAGGGGCCTACAAAACTATGGCTTCAAGTGTTTCGGGTGTTCCTCTTCAGTGTGTAGTCTCTTGGGTATTTAAATATTCTACATCTAAGTTCACATCTATAGCCAATTTAGATATTGTATAACTAAATTTAGATCTTTAATTTTAGATAAAAGATTCTTAATGTATTCTCATTCAGTTTCTTGGGAATTGTTCTGGGGAACTGTTTTGTGTGCTCACATATATATCTGGTGAATGTCGACTCACGATGAATAGTTATCGTGTAATCGCAGTACACTGGATTACAAGAATCTCTAATCAAAATAACTTCAAACTGGACACTGGAACGCCTGATTAGCCTACTAATATACTTGGCGAAAGTCACCTTCGAACAATGGCCAGTTGTCAAGTTATCTCAACACACAAACACGCACACACATTCTTGCATACACACACATATGTACACACACAAACACACACAAACACACACGAACACAGAGGGTATTTTCCTTCAATTAGTATTAATTTGCGTAATTAGGAATTATTCAGTCAAGACATAACCCAACTGTTTGGAGCAACGGAAAACTTTTGCTCTTCTCCATCAAATTCTAAATTGGCCCCTATGTAATCAAATTGCCCCCTTTTGGGGGCTATCCATCGATTCTTAGGATCATCACAGTAGATGAAGCTGTTATACGAAAGGTTGGAATAGCAGGAGCTAAATTTATTATTGCTATCAGATGGTGTGTGTTTCATCAAAAACCCGGTCAATTTGACAACGCGAAATTGCTATGTGGATTCAGTCTTCCATAATACACGTGAATCGTAAGAGAGCGACATTATGTCAAACAAGGATTTTTGAATGCAACAGACCTACGATAGATAGGATATGTCTGAAAACAAGTTCGTTGATCTAGTAGTAACAAATCGCCTGAAACCAGTACACCTATAATGTCTCAATAGTAGGCGCCGACTGACCAGATTTTCCGTATTAGCAATTGGATTGATACAGTGTTGTTTTAGAATCGTAGAGAAGCAGTGTTGATGGAAGTGATTTAGTTGTCTCATGTGACGCTAGTTCGATCTGTACTTTGAATAATATATTATCTGATCTAGTAAAGACGGAAAAAATATTACCAAGATTCAGTGATTGTAAGAAGGAAATGTTATCATCAATTTAATTATGAGCAGGTTTCTGTCTGTTTCTCTCCTCCTGTCTGTCTGTCTGTCTCTCTCCTTTTCTCTCTCTTTATATATATATATATATATATATATATATATATATATATATATATATATATATATATATATATATATATATATATATATATATATACATGTGGGGGGGTTCAACAAGATAAAAAAAATTTGGTCGTCAAATCAAACTACCTAACTAAATATATAGTTTTCTTCCGGCTCATTAGAATAAGGACCCTATCTGCTTTTCTGCTATAGTTCCAAAAACAATGCGATGAGGGGGTAAGAAAGACGGAGGAAAAGCAGAGTGACGGAAAGATTTCGATTTATACAGAGAGGGCATCAGAATATTTGGAAAAGAGGAAAACGAAGAAGGCGTCTTATCAAGTCACTGTAAGGGAGACGAACAAGCATTTCTAATACGCACTGACTCGTTCATTAATATTGTTTTATAATAAAGTCGATGAAGAAAAAATCCGATAATATAAACTATCGCAGACAGAGTAAGTTTTCTGACTCGTCATATGTTAGTCACAACATTATTACACAGCAATAATCTACATTTCACTAATACTGCCAAATATAACTGTGCCAATGAAAAAATCGGTTTCAGTACACATAGTTTCATTTGAGATTGTGATATTTAGGGACTTGACCATCGCATTGATGCCAGATCTAGTGAATCTTCAAATAGGCCAAAACAAATACAAAACAGAAAAAAAGACGACACCCACCAAACAAACAAACAAACAAACTGAGAATGGCTGGCGCCGTAGAAACCCAATTAAAAGAAAGATACCCCACTCATAGGTCCCTGACTGGTTTGTCAAGAGAGAGAGAGACAGAAAGAGAGAACAACAACAACGATTCTGCACTGGAACATCTCTTGCTGACCGTTACGTTTCCTGGGAAACGTCCTTCAAGAATATTGACCAAGGAACATCAATGCCAAACAAGTGGTTAGGACAAATAGAAGTGGTCGCTAACAATGGGTTTGACCCTTGTCCGGGTGTCGATACACTGTGCTATTCAGAAGAAATCTTCTGTCCATCACTTTGTCTATTATTTCCTGGAAGGAATCAATTTATCTGTCCATCTACTGAACTAGACGACAGAGTTGACCGATGAGTAAATAGAACAAGGATATCTATACATCTATATATCTACATCTCTCTGTCTCTGTCTGTCTGCCTCTCTCTTTCTCTTTATATATATATATATGTATGTATATATATATATATATATATAGAGAGAGAGAGAGAGAGAGAGAGAGAGAAAGAGAGAAATAGACAGAGCCAAAGAGAAACAGAGACATGAACGCACAAATACACGCATACGTACACAATAGGCGAATGTTCCCAGCATAATCTTTGTATTGAATTAGGATAAATTTGGTGTCTTGGGATTTCTTGATTCAGGTCCCTTTCCTTTTTTCCAATATCCATCCCTTCAGTTATAAAATATATGATCCTTTTTCTCAAATATATATATATGTATATATATATATATATATATATATATATATATATATATATTGAATAAGATGGTTAATAGTTAATCTGAGAGTATGCAATTGAAATTACAATATCAGAAGACAAATGACTTTATGCAAACTTTTCTCTAATTTCGAGCTTAGCCAGATTATCAAGGTATCAATGCCGTTGGACTGTGAAGTCATGATGAGTAAAGGGGTTTGTGTTGGCATATTATGTTTTTTTGGTTTAGCTTTGTGGTGATATGTCTGTCACGACCTTAGAAATTAGTAAAATGTTTAAATAAAGAGGTATTTCTTAGAAACAGTCTTCGATATCGTTATTTCACTCACATGTATATTTACTCGCATATACATGTATATGTGTGTGTGTGTGTGTGTGTATGTGTGTGGTTTGCATCACCTAGAGAATTTTGTATGTATCAACAGATGTATAAGTTGATATCAATTAATGGTTATTGGCATCTTCTAAGTAGAGGGGACTGAGTTGCAACGAATATTTGTGCTAGAAATCCTAGATTTTACTTGAACCCCGAACACCGACAAAAGACAGTACCGACCAAACTTGAAATACACGTATATATCGTCATTTTGCGCCTAAAACCTAATCCGTGGGCGTTTTGGGTTTAGTAAGAGTGATTGTTGATTAGACCAAATCCGTCTTACCAATACTGTTGAAACTCCGTTTTTCTCAGGACACCAAGTATCCATTAATGGTAACCAATCTAGGTACTGACCAGACTCGACGTTGCTCAACTTCGCTGATCTTAAAAAAACTTGTGAATCCAACATGATTGGGTCAAAACCCGTTAGGCTCGAATGAATCTGTCTCAATCCTAGTCCTTGTGCCGGGTGTTCAGCGGAGAGGCATTGGGTACTATTTTTAAAGTCGTTGGTATGACTTTATAATGAACTGGACCTATTAACTAACCTATGAAACCTGAGATAAGCACCCTAACACTGAGCCATAGTGACCGATCCAAACTTGAATAAATTTGCTAATTATGTGACTGATGGCTTCTATTGCAGTCATTATTTGTATAAGTGTATCGGGTCGTACAGGCTGCGTACATATAACTATCTTGCCTCGAGAAGACAGGAATATCGAACGGGATATGAGTAGAAAAATGAGTTACGTCACAACGTTAACTGAATCTAACAGCTGTATTGTGTTGAATCGAATACTGCTGTCGCTAGGATTGAGTAGTGTTGAGTCTTGAGAAGGCAATTGCCAAAGGTGCATTCGAGAAAAAGACGTTGACAGAAAAACAAGGTTGCCAATTCATATGCGATTTTTCAGTTTCTCGATTCTTGAAGTCACTCTCAAATTCGAAAGATAGAATCATGAAATCTCAAAACAAACATGTTGATAACAAGAACGCAACGATTAAATAAATTTTTTCAAAAAACGCTGAGTTGAAGGAAGTTGGTCTTTACATCTACCTCGGACAACAAATCTCCGTGAAATCCTCAACAGAAGTAGAAATCAAGTGAGCGATCACACTAGTTTGGCAAGCTTTCTATAGAGCTAAGTCGACTTTCAATAACAAAAAAAATCTCAGTTGTCTTAAAAAGAGGGATAAACAACCAACGTATCTTTCCGATAGTCATCTACGGAGCCGAGACGTAAAACATAACCAAAAAATTGATAACTATGCAACAGGCATATGGATAAAGCATTCTCGACATCAAATTGAGGGATCATAAGACAACGCAGTATCTTCGTTAGAGAATCAGAGTCTGAGATATCAAGAAACGATTAGAAAGCTGGGCTGGTCATGTGGCAAGAATGTCGGACAACCGCTGGACATCACAACTCACAAAATGGATCCCCAGATATGATATGCTAAATTGTGGTCAATAGAAAGTAAAGTGGCTTGTCGAGTTAAGCAAGTTCAGAAAGCACTGGATCCATGGTTGCAGACGATAGAGGGAGTCGATGATGATTGGACTTAAAAATTTGAAAAAAAAAACACATTGATTGGCCACATTGAATTTTAAAACGTGAAACAAACTCCTAGAAAATGCAAATATTGTCAACACTGGACACAACCATTTGGACAAACGGAATAAAAACACCTAAACTAGCAAATCTGCGAAAAAAAGAAGTCCAGAACCGTGAGTGTCACCTATCCTATACTCAGCTGGAACGACAGAACAAACACAATCTTTTGGAAGATATGAGAAAACTCTGCCGTCACCTAACTGTAAACATAGGTTTCTTCTGTTTTAAAGTAAGTTTGGCTAGCTGACTGACTATGTAAGTTCCATCATGTTCAATCTTCATCAATAGACCTGAAGGGCTGAATATCTGAACATTTACTGGGAGTCTGAGGCATTGTAGAATCTATTGAAAAACTTAAATGCCAAAGTGGCAAGAATGGCAGACAACCAATGGACATCACAACTCACAACATGGATCCCCAGAAATCACATACGAAATCAAGGCCGACAAAATACCAGACGGAGATATGAACTAGACAAATTCTAAAAATGCTGGCTCTGCAACGTGCATGATAGAGAAATGTGGCAGATCTTAGGGGAGGTGTATATCCAACGATGGACGATAAAAAAACTGATGATGATTTCGATAAGAAAATCTTTTTTCTTCAAAGTCCCCCCTAAAGGTTTTTAGTGGAAGATTTTATTTTCCAATGTACGTTTATGCTAAATTAGAACTTTAGTTTATGCCCAGCAGCATTCATACTTGTTGTTTGAAAATTCAATTTTGATAGTGATCACTACCCCACAAAGACAGAGAAAAGTGATCTATTCATTGATCACCCCTTTTTTCAGTAGTTTAATTGGTCACCCCCCAAAAGACATTGGTTATATGACGGTTTCTATTGAGCGACCAACTAGACTTACATCTCTTTATTTTCTGTATTGACCTTATTTTCAAAAGACAAAACGATATCAGGGCAAACATTAAAAAGGTATCAATTGCAACTTGATCGATGTACCAGTGCGCCTCTCCATAAGAATTCGGTCTCACCTCTCTCCTCCCTGGGTTACTCTGCCCGAATGAATATGGTTCTCACTATCTTCTACAAGTCCGTTGTTCTTTGTAAATGACATCTCAGTGCTGATCACTCATTTCTGGTTCAATCAACTGCTGAGTCATACCCAATACTTGAAAATGATACCCAATGCCTTTTGGCTGAAAACTAAGAGAACCTCTCCCGAAGGCAAAAGGTTTACGACAGAATTAAGTTGAATGTTGTGGTTTTCGGGAGAAAGTTGAGCAAGGTCGAGCCTGCTCCATACCTAGATTGGTGTTCAGTTGGAATTATAGGGTGCTGAAAGTAAAACGAAGTTTAAAACGGACCTTGCAAACCAGAAGTGGGTCTTACAGTGTATACGACACTCTACCAGATCCTCGATGAATGTATTAGCGGAGAGCGATGATAAATTCATACATACATAGATTTCAATAGAGATCCATTTACGTTTTCTGTCCTGAATATGTCTCGGGTTTATCTGATGACATAAATTCCATTACAAGAACACATGAATCTTGCACCGGAATATTACAGAATGTTTGTTTTGACATTTAAGCTATTATCGATTAAGACTGGGGAAACATAAGTAGGGTTTGTTAAGAAATGGCTTTTAATTAAAGTCTTGAGGGTTTTTTTTTTATCTTCCTTAGTAAGACAACATTTGATATGGAATCTGAACATTTTCTCCGGGTCATTTTAGCATGAACTACTTGGAGTGAGATCTTTTTCCTTGATTAATAAAAAAACCTGAATATGCAAATTTTCATGCATATCTATCAATCTATCTGTATATATATATATATATATATATATATATATATATATATATATATATATATATATATATATATTATTGTGTCATCCACAGACAGCTCTTTCGATGTATTACATCTCTTCAGTGTTCCTATGGAAGAACAATAAGCTTACAATGGATGAGTTACCTCACTTAAAGAGTGCTCAACCCTGAATAGAGGAGCATTAATTATATATATATATATATATATATATATATATATATATATATATATATATATATATACATGCGTGTGTAAGTATGTGTATGTGTGTTTGTTTGTGTATGTGTTCCTATTTATGTCGGTTCAAGTATGCTCTGCATTGCATGACCACTGACAATAATTCTTTTGTTTGCATTGGAACAAATAAATAGAAAAATATACAGCAATCTACCTTTTTGATCCTTATCATCCTAAATGTTGTTATTTTTCTTAAAGTGCAGGATAAACAACATTAAACTCCACAAGCTGCAGCTGATGTATCTGCCTATCACTTCCACATATATATATATGCGTTCCTGTTAATCTCTTTCCATATATTTACCTATCAATTCACTCCCAGTACCATAATTAGTAATTCCGTATAAAATGTAAGACCGTTTGGAAAACTTACATGGATTGCATTTACAGATATTTGGAAATGACTGAAATGACATGAATTTTAAAATGCTTTTACATCTGTGGTGTCTGTAAAGCTGTCTAGAATATCCATACGTGTGAGCAAGAGGGGGATATAGATAGATCGATAGTTACATAGATAGGGGGAAAATGGTTAAGATAAATAGATACATAAGTGGATATAAACTGATCAGTAATCTATGAGCATTTTATCCATCAGTGACTGCTTATAAATATATATATATATATATATATATATATATATATATGTGTGTGTGTGTGTGTGTATGTGTGTGTGTATGTATATGTAGCTACTGATGGACGGACTAACTAACTAACTAACAAACTAACTAACTAACTATATATATATATATATATATATATATATATATATATATATATATATATTTATACATATATATATGTATATATATATATATATGTATATATATATATATATATATATATATATATATATATATATATATATATATATATATATAGTCATTGATGGACAAACTACTCATAGATCGATGGAGATGAGCTGATTGGGCAGGATACTTTAATAGATGGTTGTATGGAGAGAGAGAGAGGGGGGGGAGGGAGAGAGAAAAGAGAGACAGAGTTCGTCCAATATTCTCTTCTCAGTTCCTGCATAAGAAAATCATTTCATAGCCATGTCATTGTTATCTTTGTTCACCAATGTTTGCATAATGAGAATCTGTCCATGAAAAGTTTATTATCGGCTGGAATATTCAATGAATATTCCATGGTTTATTCCTCAATGCAGCATCCCCCTCCTTTATTTGGAACTCTCTTCATTTAATTAATTAACCAACACCTTTCATTTTATTTGTCTGGTAAAAAAAAGAAGAAAGAAATAGCACACAATTATATAGATCGCTATAAACCAGTTGTCATAACAACCGGCAAACGCATGCGCAAAGCAAGGCTTACTCAATGATCAGGTCACGGCAAACGGCAAATTCCAATAAAGAGCTGAGATGACAAAGAAAAATTGGAAAGAACAAAAACAAATGCAGTACAATACGTACATATAAGACGGGTATATACAGTGTCGCCAATAGATGAGTACACTCACACCACTTTTTTTTATAGGAAGAAGTTTATTCTGAACCAAACATAGCAAGATTTTATTATTTTTAGTAGAGTACTAAACAATAAAAATGGATATTATCAGGTAATATTTACGATCAAACTTTACAGTATTAGTACTCTGTAGCCAAAAATATGTACATGCAGCCGTCTGAATTGAGTAAATCCTTACGAAAAATGTTCAATTAAAACCAATTGTTTGGTCAAAAAGAATATATCATACTATCAGTTTTGATAGAGTGATGTTTCGTTAGAAATAATAAAACCATGCCTTATTTGGTTTAGCAGAGAATTGTTACTTTTTAAAATTTGGTTCGTTTGTACTCATTTGTATGCGATACTGTGAAATAAGTGCAATAGTATCCAATACTCCTCAAAATAATAAATTTAATATCATTATATGTTTTTAAAATAGACAAAATTTCAACACAAAACTTTTGATTTTTGTACATTACTTAAAATAAACTTTTGAGATAAATCAGATGTTTTTCTACACTAACTGAATACAGGAAGATATTCAAGCCTAGGTGTGTAATAATACATATTTTCATATGTGTTTCTTCATTCAGTCTCCCGATGTTTTGTTCTGGTCGGTTTAATGAGAAAAAGATAGAACAACTACGCCATCTAAATAACAGCCATGTCGCTAAAATTCCCGTTTTAAGCTAGTGCTCATAAAGCAGTCTTCTGCCAGATCGGACTTTGCCTCGTAGTTATCAGAAAGTGATAGATTGTGATCAGATCTCACAAATCACTGGAAGTGACTTCGGACTTTTTTTTGTGACCCAGTACCAAGCCCCGGTGTCAAACCAGACCAGGCGTAATTATTCCCCTTATCACGTATAAAGTACAAGTATCTATTTTTTGCTATCTATATACATAATTATTGGTGTGTTTGTGTGCGAAATTTTATACATTTAATGTTGTTTAATTTCTTTGCAATCTAATTGTGTAGGTAAGGCATATAAGTAAGGAAGCGGTTGGTGTATTGGTGGAAGACAGTGACATCAAACAACAAACGCTCTTCGAATTAAAAAAAAATGGCGGCTCTATCGTCTGCATCAGTGAAATTTACGCAGTTTCTGTTTTGTCGTCTTAATTATAGTAATTATAATTAATTGTTTGTGATAATTATATTCATCATCTTTATTATCTTGGATTTAGAAATACAAGTGGGCACTGGAATAACTGAAGTGATTTTTTGAAGATTCTGTTTGATATGTCTACGAATATTTTTATAAACAATATGACGTCTCCTCAGAAAATATCCATGAACTAATTGTTCTCGATAAAATAGCTTATTTAGGGCAACGGCACCTTATTCGGCTTCAAAATACCTAGCTTGGGACCTCACACACTTGCCTCCGTTGCCTTTCCACTCTTCAAAAATCTGTAAAATCCTTTTCCGAGATCACCATAATTTATTTTGCTGCGTTCTCCTTAATCACGTCCACAGTCAGAAATTGTCATACACTATTAGGTGTCCCTTTGATTCGCTGCCAAACTACAACAAGCCACAAAACAGGTTGTCTAGTTGTTTGTTTTTCTGAACACACCTCAAATAATGTGATGATAAGTAGCTGAAAGTTGGCATGAAAATAAAAACTAGTCAAATGAAAATATAATAAAAACCTTAACTTTCAACGAGTTGTGATTTTTTCCACATGTATAAAGAGCTGAATTGCCAGTATCGTATAGGTGGCTGCTTGTTTTGAGCATAATTAACGAAAGCAAGAAAGTAAAATTCCACGTGATCTTTAGTCAAAAGAAAGGGTATCATAATTCAAGACTGAGATCACATATAAAACTGTGTCCAGCAGAAATTGAGATAGCTTGACGTTTTAGACATGTTAGGAGATATTTGCTCTGCTATGTCTGTTAAATCTTGAGGAAAGTCTCAATCCAACCATGGACGATAAAAAGTTGACGATGATAACGTTCGGCTTATCGATACTTTTGCCTGTATTTCTTTTTGACAACAGCTATACATCATTGGCAGATTCCACAAAGACAAGCCTAGCAGCTGCAGGGTCAAACTCAACTTATACCAAATCATTCCTCCAGCCATAACGTATTTGTAACATGGATTTCCGTAGATATATAAGGCTTGATTGTACAGCAGTCAATAAACGAAAAACAAATAGTCGTTTTTTTTTAACGATAGAAAAAATGAGTCACGTATCCCATCAGCCCGACCCAAATTTGAACATCCTATTCATAGGGAATGTCCAACTATGAGTGACATTTGGTCAAACAAGTGCACCAGTATGAAATTCGAACCATGAAACGCTGATTTATCAATGTATATTTATTTGCGTATACTCTATTCCCGATACCGAGTATTCACTCATAGATAATTCAAGCCACAAAAACTTCATATATATATATATATGTATGTATATATACATACGATAATTAATCGTGTCATCCACAGACAGCTGTTTTGTTGTATTACAAAATTCATTGCAGCTACAAACTAACCAATATCCCATCTAATGCCACAAGGTAAGATCGAAACTTTCAGTCCAGACCTAAAGGCTTACATTATACCTCTGCCCAAGCGATATATTTACTTACGCACAATTCCCCATCCACCAGATTAATCCATTCCAGAGTTGGAAGAGCTTTGCTATCGTAGCTTACAATGGACGTGTTGCCCTACCTAAGGAGTGCCCAACCCTGAAAAAAGGAGCGTTAATTATAATAATAATTGATAATTGTGTCATCCATAGATAGCTGTCTCGTCGTTTTACAACTCTTCAGTGTGGCTATAGACTACCGAATATCCCATCCAGTACGACAAGGTAGTACGAATATTACACTAGGGAAGTACTACAATTGTAAGAGATTAAATTATGAGTGAGGAAAAGCCACACTGGATGGAGACTATTTTATATATTTGGTTCTTTTTCCTTCAAGCTGAGAAATGCAACGGTGAACATGGACCATTTTTGCTAGATATTCAAGTTACACACACACACAGACACACACACACACATATATACATATACTCACACACACATATATATACACCCACACACTCATATACATATACACACACACGCACACACACACACACACATATATGTGTGTGTATGTGTGTGTGTGTGTCTTGCACCAAGATACACTGTTGGGAGACATGCCTGGATAGCAGAATGATGTTTGGGCAACGATTTGTTGGTTAACAATGAGTCTTATAATTAATGTGGAAAGTATGTTGTCGCCTACCAATAACTCAACATCAACAAAGACCGAATGAAACATCTGCATACGATTGCAGTGACATCTTTCGCAGAACATATATACATATATACACATGTGTGGGCGCACATGCATATTTGTAGGTGGTGTGGGTGTGGGTGTGGGGTTTTGTCATATTTTAGCAGTATCTGTAACTGACTTATATTACCTCAACTCTAACACTAAAACTAAACGTAATACTCAAACGTAATCCTAACCTATATCATCAGTGATGAAAGAATATATATATATATATATATGAAAGACTAGAATACAGTTAAGGTTTTCGGCTTTGATCTGATCAGTAAATGACTTACATTCCTTGAAGTTAAATGTATGGAAATATATGTTTTCTAATACGTACAGTTTTACACAGTTAAAATGGTTTACGCAGCTTCAGTACAGCTATACATAGTGACCTAGTTCACGCTGCTTTTATATATAATTGCCTTATGCATATACAGATATATACATACATTCACTCAACACATATACGCTCACACGTCCGCCTCACCCCCCCATATATATATATATATATATATATATATATATATATATATATATATATATATATATATATATATATATATATATATATGTTTCTGCGCCTTGTGAATATTGCTGTCAGAAGACTTGGTTATATTTAATGACATTTCACCGAATCTTAATTCAGCGCACACTTTTTATGAGGTTTTCGCCAAACAGCGTCCCCATTGTGAACAATATATATTGTCAAACCAAAATGGCGACGCTCACAATTGGGCAATCATTTTCTAACGGTCTTTATTTTATTTTTTCCTTTCATTTATCATTTGTTTGTTTATAATTATTAATACCTTGGATTTATGATCGCTGAAGAAGTTGTAAAAAAAGAGAGGACAAAACCGCGGTATTGATATAAAATAAACTAAACTATGGTTTCAAACTACACACAAAAAAGGAAAAATATATGAATTTAATATAAATGAGACGGAAAGCAAAAATAAAGCGATGTTTTATTAACAAATATTCAATATGCGAGCAATCTATTATTATTATTATTATCATTATTATTATCGTTATTATTATCATTATTAGCAGTAGTATTGGTATTATTTTAGTTCAATACAATTTCTTTTCGTAGATATTATGGTTTATTGTACGATTTACGATGTATTTTTCATTTTCTCTTTATCCTGACCATTTCAATGACTGGGCAGTTTCGGGGAGGCCGGGCAATAAAAGGAAGTAAGGCTCTTGTACAGCTCAATTATTTTCATGGCGTAGCTTCAACTTCTATTTTTTTTCTTTTCCCTTTCCTTGTTCATATTTTCTCTTTTTAGCGCCTTTTCTCACCAAGTCCCATTCCTCTGCTCTTCCTATCAACACCTGTTGTTTTATTTTGTTCTTTTTTACCATTTCTTATTTGATTTATATTAACACTTTCAGGGCTTCCTACGAACATCTTCCCGAGTCACTAAACCGAGATACGAAGATCTCCGGGTTTTTTTTTCTAGCAGTACTTAATATTCTATTCTTCTTTTATGAAACTATGTTCAACTATAGGTAAACATAAGTCACTGCATGACCCAGCTACCCGTCTTATCAGCAATCTCCCTAAAAAGGGTAGAACACTAAAGAGTATAACTGTAAAAAAAAAAAAAAAATGATGACCATAGGAAGTGTTTATTGTTCCCAAATTCCGCCGTGTGGTTCAGAGAGTTATTCACAAACCAAGTGCACCAAAGATCTGTGATATAAACCTGCTAAAAACCAATATTGCTAACGATTGTTCCCAGCAGAAACAAACTCTTCTCTTTTGGACAACCAGTGCAAGACTTCAAACTTACAGGATCTATTCCCATTCCCCTAGTGCCGTAACAGCAACAGTTGCTTTTTTAAGACGCCACGTATGTCGCAATAATTTTTTCTGTGAAAAATGTCAAGGGAGATAACTATCAAATGCTCAATATAGAGCAGTCTTCCGCTCATATTATTTTATTTCCCAACCTTTGTTTTTTTTTTATAACTACTTCTAGAATTTACTTTCTTTAGTTTCTCTGATTTCACGGTATTTTCATCAGCATTTTTTCCTTTCGGATATGGATTATTCTTTTATTTGATTTCAGCACAGTGATATTGAGGGAACGTCAATGTCTGATTGATTAAAGGGATGACGATAAGAGAGGTAGAGTGGAAGTCACATGATTCCTATAGCTCAGAGCGTGAAAGCGAAAGTGAAAGTGAAAATAAGATAAAAATTTTCAGTATTTTAGTTGTCAATCAAGAAATGGAGAAAAGGGGTGATCAAGATATAAGTTACTATTTTCACCCTTTTCTTGGTGGTGACCGTTAAACCAAGTGTAAATGGGACACAAAGCAAATCACCAATTCAGTATAAATTTACATTGTGATGTGAACTCCCCTCTAAAAACTATTATGTGGGGAGGTGGATGCAAAAACGTTTCTTCTAGACGTGACACAAAGTGAAAGTTAAAATTCTCCGCCATGTAGCTCTATTTGTGCGGCTTGTATACGCAAGATATAATGGCTTTTCTTTTATGGCGTTTTTGAGTACGGCCATCACACGATGACATTCCATATAATAATCCAACTGTACCAATAACGGGGTTGGCTTCATAACACAGCCAGGGATTTTTAATTTCTGGCACAAAATTGTAACGAAAGAGAATTCACGTTGGAGGTAACAGGTGTGCAATATATGCGTTTTCAATCAACCTGCTGACTAGCATTTGTTTCTGAAGACGTGATAGGTGCTGTGATCTGTATTTGTGGCTCCATAGATGAAATTTGTCTTCAGCTTTTCTGGGGCAGAACCTACCACGTAAAGGACAAGTTAGCTCCAGGTGAACAAGTACGCTTATGACAATGCACAAAGCCTCACAACCCAGTGATGACACAGATAGATTGTGCATAAAGAGAAAAAAAGGTGCAACAGGGCTCATCGGCATAAAGGTTTGTGTCTATAGGGTCAAAGCAGATCAAGGAAGGTACGTGCAAAAGATCAGTGAGGGCATTATAGAATGAAGCAGCATAGTGAACAAGGAAAGAAAGATGGAAACAGAAATAAAAACAAAGGGGGAATCTAAAAGACAGTCACAGTGTGTGGCAGACGTCAGATCATAGACATGACTATGAAAAGGGGACCTGGAGAGAGGAACAGAATCACTCATTGTAACAGCCCAAAACAAATGCATCAAGACAAACTATATCAAAACAAAAATCGACAAACAACAAGTGCCACTTACGTGGGGAAAGAAATGAGACCGTAAACCTCATAATAAGTGAATGTAGTCAACAAGCCCAGAAGGAGTATAAACACAGTGTTGCAATAGTGATACATTGGGAACTGAGTAAACGAATGGGATTTAACCATGCAGAGGAGTGATATCAGCACAAACCAGACACGGCCCTTGAAAATGAAAACCACAAAGCACTTTGTGACTTTGACATCCAAACGGACCATCCGATCCAAGCAAGAAGACCAGGACGAGTAATTGCAGACAAGAAGTGAAAAAAATACCAAATAAAAGACGTGCTATATCTGCAGACCCTAGAGTAAAAACAAAAGAGAGCAGAAAGCTTGGAAAATACCAGAACCTGGGGAGAGAGCTGAGTAAGGTGTGGAACATGAAAGTCAAGGTAGTAACAGTAGTAATAGGTGTGCTTGGAACCGTACCAAAGACATTGTGGGCGACATTGGAGGAACTATGGATGAAAGGAAGGATTGAGACTGTGCAGACAACAGCACTGTCGGGAACTACACGAATACTGAGGAAGTATGAGATCTACGACCCAGCTGTTAGCGGTGGCCTAACTGAGAGAAGTGTTGGTAGAGGTACGAACCACAGTGCTGCTGAAAACCGAAGACTTATTTTATCTCAGCCTAGAGCAATTACTACTAGCCAACTGGTGTGAACCTGTAAACCACAGTACTGCTGTGGACTATGAGAGTGGGAAGAGGAGGGCTGGAGACCTGAGGAGACATCCTGTCACTCAGTTTCCAGCAGTGACCACCAGGTAACTAACTCAAACTCCAGCGGTTACCACCAGGCAACTGGTGTGAGATTCCTAATAATAATAATAATAACTGTCCCCAAAACGCTGAGGGAGAGACTGGAGGAGATCGGGATTAGGGGGAGGATAGAGACCGTACAGACCACAGCACTGCTGGGAACTGCACGGATACTGAGGAAGGTGCTAGAGATATAAGGACTGCAACGAATCATAGCTCTGTCATGATATGCGAAAGAGAGAGGAGACGTTAGTTGAAGACCTGAGGAGACTTATTGTCACTCAGCCTTCAGCGATAACTACTGGGCAACCGGTGTGAAACTGTAAATCGCAGAATCACTGCGACCTATGAGTACTAGGAGAGGAGGGCTGGAGACTTGAGGAGACTTGCTGTCACTCAAACTCCAGCGGTTACCACCAGGCAACTGGTGTGAGATTCCAAATAATAATAATAATAATAATTATTATTATTATCATTATTATCATTATTATTATTATTATTATTATTATTATTATCATTATTATTATTATTCACTTATACTGTATATGTGCTAATTATTAGAGATTTAATTGGCTTGTCAGTTACTAAGTTCATGATAAAATTTATCAAGTTATTTCATCACTAATACCATTATTAAAAGAAGACAATCAGTTTAAGATATAAAATGAAATGAAAGTAGGCGAATACGTATGTTATTTTTATTAGAGTACGATAATTTTCCTTTTTAAGTAGCTTTTTTTTCCCTCCCAGACCCCTCACTGTATTTATCGATCCCTGTAATCCGGTGATATAAAATTGTTTTAAAAAAATTCTATGAGAATTTCTTTGCTGTCTAGATTTGTGGGAACTTCAGGGTATCAAGCTTCCCGCAAATGTGTGCAGAAACAAAAAAACAATGTGAGACGTGAAGTTACATGAGCAGACCAACAAGGACACATGATATCACATGACTTTCAGTCATTACAGTAGCGTTTACCCCGTACATATTTAAATAAGTGTTAAAACTTGTGAGCGTACTATTAACGCTCAAGTGAACTCACTCGAGACCACAAGATGCGATGGCAATCTGATCCCGTCTATAGTCTAAATATCTCCTAGAATTCAAAATTGATCGTAGAGATTTGTAAAACACATTTTGTGACAGTTGAGGTCATATATAGTTCATACATTAAATAGAATTAAATGAATGTTTAAGAATATTTATTTTCTGACAACCATTTCAGAACCAAGCTCAGAAACACCGAGACAGGCATCGCGATTCTTTCGGACAATGTTGGACAGAATTTTTAATACAGTTCTTGGTTCTCAAAGTGTAATATCTTAGCATATAAGAATTCTCTTTCTAATACATTATTGAAATTGACAGGAACAACAGCATCACTAAAAGCGGAAGAGCCCATCCATAAAACAGCCAGCAATTCATATTTATTTTCCTGTACAATTATTTATTTATTTATTTTCCATGATTTTTCATGACCATTATTGAAGAAAAAAGGTTTTCCAGTAACATAGTTTCTTAAATATATATATATATATATATATATATATATATATATATATATATATATATATATATATATATATATATATATATATATATATATATATATATATATACATATATATATATATTGTTGCATTTGCAAATGCATACATGCTAAATATAAAATATTACTTTAATATAAGGGATACACAGATTCCATGAATGCATAATAAAAATAGTTCCGTCTATACATTTATATACATAAATTTTCTCATATATCATCTGTACGTGTACTACTTATATATATATATATATATATATATATATATATATATATATATATATATATATATATATATATATATATGTATATATATATATATATATTTACACATATATACATATATATATATATATATATATATATATATATATATATATATATATATATATAAATATAATAAATGCGTTATGTGCTTGTTGATATATGAATATGTGTGTGTTAGGGAGAGAGTGTATTTAGTTTATGTAGTAACTATAGAATGATTGAATTCTTAGTAAAACATCTCTATATATGCTTTTGCATATTCGTATGTGTAACTGTATCTTAATATATATATATATATATGTATATATAAAGATACATCCATGTTTAACCCTGAATACTTACCTATTGGAATATGCACTTAAGCATACATATACTATACAGCTTGCTAATAATGATCTATAAATGAATTCATGTGTATGTATGTCCAAGAATTCGTGTGTAAATATATACTCACCTCCGTCTGACAGGAAGGAATACATAGTTATTTTTTCATGGAACGTTATTTATTTCCCAGACATTTTAATCGTTATCGAAGAAGGAAACGTCTGAAATGGTTTGGCATATATAACCCTATTACACACACACATGCGCGTGTACGTATATATATATATATATATATATATATATATATATATGGGTTCATCCAGAGCGTATGCGTTTGAATTTATGTGAGAAGCAAATAGGAGTCGCTGCTTCTATCGTTCCAATCTTCAATCTAACTACTATCAATATCATAAGATCTATAGATAGATCTATATTTCTACATAATGGAGATGTATCAATAACTCTCTTTTTCTCTCTCACTTATTCTCTCATTCTCTCACTCTTTCTCTCTCTCTCTCTCTCTCTCTCTCTCTCTCTCTCTATATATATATATATATATATATATATATATATATATATATATATATATTGGAACGAAATGGAAGCAATAAATCATTGGCAAACGATGGCACCCAAAATAGACACAGTGTTTTCGGTGGTGTTGGCTCCAACAGGTCGGAGGGAAAATAATAGTCCACGAAGAATATATAGTTTCTATGATTTTTTTCTACAAAATAGGAATTTTGCATGCATTTAGAGGTACTGTATGGACGTTGTCCTCCGCGTGTATGTTAAAATGGTCAGGTTTATGAGGTGCGCTTACTGTTAAAAACTGTCAACCAAAAGCGTCAACATAGGTCTTTTCAGTTTTCAAGTTGGTTTGGCTTTTTGACTATGTATGTATGCATGTATGAATGTGTGTATGTATGTGAATATGTATGTGTGTATGTGTGTATGTATGTACATGTGCATGTATGTATGTATATATGTGTGTATGTATGTATGTATATATGTGTGTATGTATGTATGTGTGCAAGTATTTATGTGTGTATGTATTTATCCATGTATGTATGAATGTATGTGCAATTGAATGACAATATCGGAAAATTATTACTTTTTTTTTACTTTATTTCTAGGATGCGTTTCGATGTTTTCCATGTTTTTCTTACTGGTACATGCTGAATTTGAATGAAGAATATAATGAAGTATGATTTTTCCTATGTCATATCTTGCCTAGGAATACTCTTTCCTCAAGTTCAGGAGCATTCATGTAAGGTTGTGCGTATATATTTACGTATGCAACATGCATGAAGGTCACACTAATGGAGTTGGGCTTAGATTTTAAACATTCACTCTTTATACGCCTTTTCCTATCCCGTGAAAAAGACTTTTAGTAGGGGGTTCAGTTTTACATGTAATTTCATGCTAAATTTATCTTTGTCCAACTACATTCATGCTTCTTGAAAATTAATAAAATTAAGACTTTATGAATAATGCTAACAAAAGACGTTGATCGTATGACAGTTCTATTGAGAGACTCATAGACATGGTTTTTTTTCCTATCGTGAATTTTCTTATATCTGTCAACAGGTTGAAAAGATGTATGTATGCTTGTTCATCTGTTCCTTCCTCCAAGCACACGTTATCCCCATATGTACTGAATGAATCCCAATGAAATTTTGTAAAATGATGGACGATGTGATGAGGAAGAGGTGGTAGCAGATCCAGGAATTCTCTTCTGATTGAATGATATTGTTCTATTTTGTTTCAATAACATATATATATATATACCTTCTTGGTCGTCCACACGATGACTCCAATAGGTCTCGATCAATTCTTATGAAATTATTTAGAGGAGCAGGCAATAGGTGGCAGTTGTCAAATGCATTTATTGCTCTACTGTAGGAGATATCATTTACCTAAGATTTGTTTATTCTGTAATCTCTGTGATATATCTTTTCAGTCTATGTATTATCTCTCCGTATTGGACGTATTTTACAGGAATGTCGCTAGTTAGTTGGTTATGTACGTTGATATGGGCACAGATGGCACTTTGATCTGACAAGTAGCGAGTTATTCATCAGAGGATGTGAAGAAACATATGGTCGAATTCCTACGCTGGGACGAATTGCCCCAAATAGATAGATAGATAGATAGATAGATAGATAGATAGGTGCTGAGTTCTCTTAATAGTTATATTCCTCTGAGATTTGACTCGTTCAGCAGAGAGGCCAAAATATATGGCAATGAAAATTGTTTCACATCATGTGGGAAGTACTTACATATACCGCTAAAATATCATGAAATGAATGATGAAAATACTTATACATTGATTAAAAACATATGAAATACTCATGTATGAAATTTCAGAGTTTTAGTTATAGACTTGTATTGCTCTATACTTGACTTCGACCGCTCAAAAAATCTGAGACCTCCTCGGTATGATAAAGCAAAGTTGATATTGTAAAGAAGTTATAACATTTAATTCAGGAATGTACCAAAATGTACAGTTTTGAATCAGAGAAAAAAAAGATTATCATCAGTTTTTTAGCACCTATTGTCTGGCATTGACCCTCCCTATGATTCGCCACACTTCTCTATCATGAGCGTTGCGGAGCCAATACTTTCTGAACTTGTCTAGTTCGTAATGCCGTCTTATATTTTAATGGCTACAGTTTTGCGTTGTGAGTCATAATTTTCAGTGGCTGTCTGGCATTCTCGTAACGTGACCAGCCCATTGCTATTCGAGTTTTCTAATAGATTCCATGATATCTCTGACTCTTGAATAAAAATCCAAAAACAAAATGAAGACCTGAAAAAAATGGACCAAATCTACCTAGCGCAACGAATCCCTCGGAAACCCTCAAAAGAAAAAGAAATCGAGCGAAGAATCACTCTAATATGGCACGCTTTAGGTAGAGCCAGCACAACCTTTAAGAACAAGGAAAACCCATTAGGTTGAAAAAAAAGGGGTCTAAAACCAGCGCATCCTCCCAATAGTCACCTAGGGAGCTGAAAATAGAACCTAACCAAGAGATTGACGCTCAATCTGGGAACCATACAACGTGTTCCGGAGAGAATCTTGCTCAGAGTTACATGGAGAGATCACAAATTGCACAATATTTTAAAGAAAAGAATACTTTGTAAAAGAAGTGAATATACGACACATACTGAATTTTTTACGGACTCTGTTGTGTGAAATTTAGTTACGACGACACAACTACCTAATTGCTTCCATACACCATATGGTTAATGAGCAACATGGTTAATAAGGAATCTGTAGTAAGATTAGTAATTGATCAATTCAGTCATAATCCGATTCAGCAATGAGCCACGTTACTTATTTAGCTTATCATTCGCACATTCCAAATTGACTCTCAGTGTATTCCAACCTGTTGATTGATTGAGAAAATCCAAATGATATATTCAGAGTAGAAATAAGACAGAGAAATTGATATCATCCAGAACAGAAAAATTAATGATGTGTCGACGTAAAACCAAAAGGGAAACTACGGATAAGGGGGGTACTGGAAGGGAAACTGCGGATAAAGGAGGATCACTGAAATTGAAACCGGGGATAAAGGGGTCTCTGAAAGAAAAAACTGCAAATTTTCATTTTTCTTTAGAATTGCATTAAAAAATACCATTTTAAGTAGTAATGCCATGCTTGTGGACGCTGTTGACGTGATTTTATATCTATCACGAGAATTGTTAAAAAAATAAGGAATGATTCGTCTTTGATGATGTCGGTTAACTGGACACGGACCAACCCTCTTATAAAGATGTGTGTTAACACACTTTAAAAAAAAAAAACTCACACATGTATAAAACATGCTTGGCGTAAGAAAAAAAAGGCATTGATAATTCTGTGCTCTATCTTTTCTCATTTCATGCTTTTCAAGCTCGTTCTTCATTTGAGGACTATTAATTAATTTGTAGAGTGTCGCTTTGCTACTGAAAGGGCTCGGGGGGTTGGGGGTGACATGCTACGACCCTACGACTTTGTTATTTAACGTGTTGTACAGATTGGTCTCCTCCCAAGAGCATTAATAGAAATCACTACGGGAAAGCACTTTAAATGTTCCCAATGCAGACATTGATTGATGATGTCCCTAATCACGTGAAGTGAAAACACGTCCAGAAATATAGCGCTTCTTTCATTGTTCAATGAAAATGTATTGACCTACATTCAACCGCCCCTTAATTTATCTATCTATTGATCTACGTCTGTCCGTAATTTCTTTCATATCAAATCCCGAATCTGTTGCTATACTTCTAACCCTCAGCCAAAACTGCCAACATACGTTTCTTTCAGTTTTTAAGTTGGTCAGGTTATTATATGCATGTATTGCTTCTGCAGCAGAGCTGGTCGATAGGAAGTTTTAATATTCATTTTTTATCATGTGTAGAAAGACAGAAACATTCAGGCTTTTATCACATTTTTATCAAATTGAATATTTTTAGTAATCATCGCTCGACAATGGGTGTAAACAGTAAAATTCAATGATCTCCCCTTGTTCCTTTTTCTTAATTGATCACCACAGACATTGGTCACATGACGGTTTCTATTGATTGATCAACTAGACCGATCACCATTATTATTATTATTATTATTATTATTATTATTATTATTATTATTATTATTATTATTATTATTATTACACCGGTTGCCTGGTGGTCAGCAGTGGGAACTGAGCGATAACAAGTCTCCTCAAGTCTCCAGCCCTTTTTTCCACACTCTCCCAGTGCACAGCAGTGCTGTAGATTACAGTTTCACACAAATTTCTGGCCGGGGATCGTTGAAGGCTGAGTGACAGAAAGTCTTCTCAAATCTCGATCCCTACACTCATATCGTCCCTACCTATCGCAGCTGCACTGTGGTTTGTACCGCCTCTTCCATGCTTTTTTCTTGGCTGTTAGGCCATTGCCACCAGCAAAGACTCGTAGGTCTCATATTTCCAGTTTGCTCCTCAGTATTCGTGCAGTCTCCAGTAGTTCTGTAGTCCGTATATTCCCAATCTTTCAACTTTTTCCCAGGTCCTCCAATCACGTTTTCAGTATCTTTGGAGCGATTCTGAGTGCATCTATTATTACTGATACCAACCTGACCTTGGAGCTCACCACCTTCTCTTAGTCCCTTGCCATGTCCTTGTATTCTACTAGTTTTTCAATCTCTTTCGTATTTACTCTCTGATTTGCAAGCGCGACTGCAGCTATTATTTGATAAGCTCTCTTTTCCTTCTCCCCGATTACAAAGTCCGGTTTTCTCGCTTGGATAGGGTGTAGATGTTCCAGACTAATTTATGGGTTTTATTTTCGAAAGCTGTCTCTAGTTTGTCCGCATGGTTGAATCCTATTTGTTTGCTAAGTTCCCAGTGTATCACTGTTGATACTGAATTGTGCCTGTTTTCATACTCTCTCTGAGTTAGTTGACCACATTCCCTGATGTAGTATACAGTCTCATCCTTTTCTCACTTTGGCTGCCTTTGCTGTTTGTTTTTTTCAGGTCAGTTTTTGCCAATGTAGAATTCGTCCTGATTGATTCGGTCGATGTCGAGCGAGTCATTCAGCCCTTTGATTACTCTCATGCATCCTTTCTGATCTTCTGGTAATAATCCTCTTCTTTCCATTGAGATATATTTATCATCTCTTCTATCTGTCCGGTCAGGGTTTTCCACATTAGTGGTAGGCACATTATTGGTCTATAATTGCTTGCCTTTGCTTGTCTTTTTAGATGAAGTTCGCTCTGCCTTCCGTCATCCATTTTTGTACTTTATATTCATCTAGGAAATTTTGGAATTGGTGGATGAGCCTGTCATTTAATATGGTGAAATTCTTGAACTAATATCCTTGGATACCATAAGGTCTTGGGCTTTTTATTTTCGAAGGTGTTTCAATGTATTTTCATTTAATACTATGTGTTCGCTGGCATATATATATCTTCGAGTCATCTTTTCATGTTATCTGAGTATTCTGGGACTTAATCGTGTTTTTTCACAGTGTCCTAATACGTCATTCAAGAAATTCTTCGCCTCTCTGGCAACTAGTTTTATGTTTTATTTTCCAGGATGTGATTTGATGCCTCCAAGAGAAATTTTTTTCGTTCTGTAGTTTGAGCCAGCGTTTTCTATAGCGTCACTCGAGTGGTTTGCTTTTAAAGTAGCAATAGATTACTAGTTTGTTGTTCTGTCTTGTCCACTATCTCTTCTTTTTCTGGTTAACTGCCGCTCAATGATGGCTTTATCCTTCCTTGTTGTCTTTAAGGGATAATGAGCCGGGTTCATGGCCAACAGTAATTTAGTAACAACCTTGTTCCTCCTGAAGGCCATTAACGCTACGCAAATCGAGTTTTTGGCCAGCAGTCGCAGGAAAATAACTGGATCTCTTCTCATGGCTTACCGATCTTGAATTCGTGTATCATTTTGGGGGTAAATTAATTTAATTGTACAGTCATATTTGTTCTCTTTGTAGTGCTCTGCGATGGCACCGAACCTTGGTGGATTCGTTTAAACTGATGTCATTCAGTTTTGCTTCAGAGCTCATCCAACTCTTAGCATTAGTAGTATTCTCTAACGACGAAAAAGGATATGGGTGTACGCAGCACTCAACAGGGTGACACTGTGATTGCCTTCCACCATCTATTGAAATCTTATGTCGGTAAGCCTCAGAATTAGTTACTTTTCCCCTCCACATTCCTTTTAATAAGCATGTAACTACATAAGTATTATTGGTATGGTCATATCCCTCCCACTATCATTCAAGTCCCAGAAGAAGCGAGATTTTTAAGTTTGAAAGCTTCTATGATGATTCCAATTTCTTTTTCTTCTTACACCTTTATAGTTGAAAATTCAGCGTATAAAGAGGTTTCAAAATGATAATAAATGGAACAGATAAAATTCGAAACAAATACAACATTTTGATATTTCTATGTAATGGATTCTGATGGTCGTTAATCTTCCATGAGATATTTTCACTCAATTCTTACTTGTTCCCTGATTATATGTAATTGGGTTAAAGTAAACAATAGCATTATGGAGGTGATCGTCTCAATAGAGTGAAAGAAAATTGCTTAGTTATTATCGCCGGAGCCTTAGTGGTTGTAAGTTTTCTCAGGTCTCTAGCTTTTCTCTCAGATCGGCCTCATCTATCACAGCAGCGCGGTGGTTTGCGTCTCCTTTGTATTTGTGCAGTCCCCACTAGTGCTATGGTCTGTATAGTTTCAAACCTTCTACTTATCCCCAGTTCTTCCAATCTCGCTTCTGGTGCCTTCAGTACGGTTCCAAGTGCACTCACTATTACTGGTACTACCCTACTTTTTCCTGCTCCGCACCCTTTTCAGTTCCCATGCAAGGTCCTGGTATTTCTCCAGTTTTTCGTTCTCTTTCCTATTTACTCTACTACTTCGTAGCGGGTTTTTATATCTGTTTCACTTTTCTCCTATCTTCCAATCTATTTATCTATTTCAAGATGTATCACTGTTAGTGTTAGCGTATTTATTACAATGTGCACGTAATTATTTATCAATCAGTAAATGGTCATATATATGTAGCTAACTATGATTTTGCAACCCTCCCAATTATAGTTATATCGATCAACCGAACCTTTCAATACTTAGCAATTCTTTCTACTTGTCTCTCAGTCAAACACAATTTATCTAACTAGCTAGCGGGACATAGTTACCTATTTTGTCCACACACACATATATATATATATATATATATATATATATATATAGTTACATTATTATTTATCTCGCTATTTCAACTGTATGCATTACGTCCTCCTCTCCTTGTGTCTATCACAGTATTTCCCAGCTGACCGTCTCTTCTGATGGGCACGGAGTAGACATCCCACGGGAAATTAAACCGCAAATTCCGATCGCATTTCGCCAGGCCATCTCAACGATCGGGGAAAACCAGTCGTGCCTAGCAGACGACAACGAATCCTATAAATTTCACTCTTACGATCAGTGTTGCCTCTAAGCTGTGCAGATGCTCGACCGCGCAGACGAAAAAAAAATGATGCTCTTCTATGGAATTTTAATACCACGCCCCAAAGTTGAAAGTTTCGAATGGAAAAAAAACAAGGTTGGCTGCATCAGGGTCAAACTCCATTTTGACCCATGCCTAAACGATATAACCTATAAATTATGAATATATTTCAACTTTTTTTCAAAAATCAGTATTCTTGAAAAAGATTTCAGATTTGCCATCGGAAGGGGACTAAATGAAATAGTATTGAGAAATTTGTCTTGATAAATAGCATGAATATCTAGATAGATGTATAAATGATTTGAGACAATCTAGATATTGACTCTAAGATGTTTTCATAGATCTTCTGATAGAGTTGAATGGTCATGTACCAAACTTGTTTACTCAGAAGCCTTGAAAGGTTCTGATTCTGACAACGGTCATTGTCGTCATTATTTTCATATTTGCTACGAAGGAAATACAATGTTAACTAAAGAATAGGGTTCTAGCAGATGAAGTTTCAATAATAAAAGAATCGTCATATCGTTATTGCTCCATTCCCTGGCAGGTTTTTGCAGAAGTTGTGTAAAGATTAGTACACAAATTATGTCATTTACCTGCCTGACAAGAATTTGTCTTCGCTAATCAAGCCATGTAATGAGCTTACATTCATTTTTTTTTCATTTGTCTACTTATATTTTTGTTTGATGTTTGCGCTAAAATGCAATGATCTCATTGGTTGATCACCTTTCTGTGACGACATAGCAATAGACATTACGTCATAGGAACTCTTAAAACTTCATGTCTGATGCTACAGATATCAAAATCAAGGAAGAAGAAGAAGTAAAAGAAGAAGAAGAAGAAGAAAAAGAAGAAGAAGAAGAAGAAAAAGAAGAAGAAGAAGAAGAAGAAGAAGAAGAAGAAGAAGAAGAAGAAGAAGAAGAAGAAGAAGAAGAAGAAGAGGAACAACAACAACAACAATAACAACAACAACATCAACATAAAAAACAACAAAAAAAAGGACAAGAAGAAGATTTTAGGTTGCGATTTTAAACAAAAACTTAAGATCAGGGTACTTGAATTATCAAAATCGAATTATCTATCTAAATAGTTTTTGGCTCCTTGATGCCGATCCTTAAATAAATAACCCCGTCATTTTGGACATGTATAATCTTGTGCATAAATAATCAAGAAAAATCTATGCACCAAATAAATCGTGTCTTTTATTGTAAACTTTTCTTATAACCTATTTTTTTTTTTTTTTTTGTATGAATAGAAAATCAATGATCGTCCTTGGAGTGAAATATTTTTGCACACACGACTTCTTTAGTTGCACACGGGATTTGGGGTCCTGCGCAGGCCATTAAAAATTTAGGGGAAACATGGCTTACGATCAACCTCCTGAGTTTTCCTATTTAGTAAACGAAATTACTTCAATAAAAATGCTTTATTTCTCACTAATAGCGGTCAGATTAGGTTTGTAGTTGGAAATGAGCGAGGGGATAGGAGGGCTAGGATGAAGAGAGACTTGGGGCAGACAGAAGGAGAAGGGGAGGTATAGACGAGGAGGAGGGGGAGAGGATGAATAAAGACTGGGAGAATGGGAGGGAGAATTTCTAGAGAAGGAAAAGGTGAAATTGAATTACAACAAAAAGAAAGCAGGGAAGAATTTGAGGAGACAAAAAAAGACAAAATAAAGGAATATAAGTCTCCTCCGTTATCCAAAAGTAGAGAGTTCCTGTAAAAAAAAAGAACGTTCGTGAGCCGAATGGCATAGGCATAATGGTGTACAGCAAAGAAACAGTTATCATTACCTTATATGAGGAAACACTATAAGTGTCCCTAAAACCTGTGATGGTGATGATGGTGTGTTGGGTCCAGTTAACAGTGGTTAATGTGATGGAATGTATATGAAACTGGGGTTTGGTAGAGAAACAAAGGGGGTGCACGCTACCTTTATAATCCATTGCTGCAAAATAAATACAACACATTAGTTTCGCAGTTGGCTCATATTGTTGGCGTGAATAAGGGGCGTATAGAGAAATTAAAAAAAAACTGCATAGGTGAAAGTAATGTACCAAATAGTTTGTAAAATCAAGATCTTAGTGGGGCCGCTCAGTCGAAAGTTCCCAGATTGAGAATCACTGACCCACACCATCATCACCACTATCATCATCATGATCATCATCCTCCTCAGTACCACTATCGCCACTATCATCACATCCAACACCACCATCATCATCTCTACCAGGATCAACATCATCAGTCACATCTACGGATGACGTATTGAAAATTCATGATGGTTCAATATCCACATTTTCTTGAAATGTCTTTGGCCATAAATGTACTAAAATCTTATTGCAAAATTCAAATGTGTGTGTATTAAGGGCTTTACTACATCCTTTTCGTCCAGGTTTTGCAATATTTACTGATTCTCCTCCAAGATAAACGTATAGAAATCTAGGGATTTACAAAGTTTTACTTAGTCTGGGGGTTTACATCAGTGAGGTAGCCCAAACCCTTGGAGTAGTCTTCCTTTTCCGTTGATAACAACAATGACAGTGACAGCAACAATGGCCCTCAGCTAAATCGAAACCTTTCAAGGCTACTAAAGAGACTGAAATTTTGCATGTAACCTTATCTTAAATTGTGATGAAAATTGGGGTCACTTAGCTTTAATTCTCTTAGTTCATATCTAAAATTGCCTCAAATTGTATCTAATATGATATAGAGTTGCATATCATTTATCTGGAAGTATATCTAGATTTACTTCCAGTTATATATATATATATATATATATATATATATATATATATATATATATAATTATCTGGATTTGCATGTCATTTATTCGGAAAAATATCTTGACATTATTTATTGGACCCCTTTCCAAGACCAAATTTAAAGTCAAAGGAAAACGTTTCCGGAAAAATTGAAATCTTCTCAAAGCTGATAAACAAGCCGTATTGAGTAGAGTTTGACCCCAAAGCAACCAGTCTTGTTGAATGCTAATAACACGAATATTCTCCACAAGGAGGAAACAATGTCATCATTCATTACAACATTGATACCCATTGAGAATTGACTATGAGACGAGTTTGTTATCGATAACTAACGGATTATAGTAGATATCATCAGCGGCAGCAACAGCAGCCTTTTAGAGTCCGTGGCTGGACGTACACTTTCTCTAAGATTTGTCGGATATCTCCATTGGAAGCGCTGCAGGGACAATATCTCCTGAACCTCTGTAGATCGTCTGGTCATCTCAAGTTTGGCTGGCCACAGTTTCGCATATATTCTCTGAAGTAGTCTGCTCATTATCATTCGAGTTTTCTAATGCTTTTTTTTCATGATATCTGACACCAGTTTTTTCTCTAATATAAAATGCTGTCTTGTGCTCACTCTCTAACGGATGTTAAGCAATGATCCTCTCCTGCGTGCGTTGCAGGGTTTTTTTATTTAAGAGCTAACTTTCCAGTCAAGTCCCATGTTTCTACTCCATAGGTGACTATTGGGGACGCATTTCAAAGGTTATAGGATCTTTTTGCTCTTGAATGTTGAGCTTTATCCGCTGAAAGCGTGACAATCTACGGTGATTTTTCATTTGATACCCTCTTTCAAGTTTCAATGGAGATTCGTTCTTCATGGTAAAAGAAAATCCGAATCCCCTCGTTCCAGCCTTTTGCCACGCTAGGTAATTCTGAGTAGGGATAGAAAAAATCTAGCATACTCTTTCAAAGGTTCCAGCATTAACACTTGTGTGTGTATTACTTAAAAATTTGTCACAGATATCCACGCAAGATTTGGCAAAAAACACGCTCTCTCGTTCACATAGACCTCTGACAGCACCTCTTTCTCCCGCATCTAATTCACTCCTAAAAAAACTTTCAACCCTGTGAAAACAGCCCGTCTCTAAATAGTCTCATAATTTGTTACTGATTGTCCGGAGCTATTCGGCTGTATTCGAATTGATTCGGTGTTTTCCGGTTATTTTCGCCAGACGCATTGTCAAATGTGTATCCATTCGAGCGTTATTGAGCCGAGGCGTGATTGTCGTAAATTGTACACAAATTCCGAATCATCTTCACGGAGAAAGGTGCATCTTGGCGCACAAACCCTTTACACCCAAATCTTTAGTTAGCACGCGTATTTCAATAGCCGATGAGCTAGAAATAGTGGAAAAAAGATCCTCGGGCACAGTGGAAGCTCATTTGCTAGTGCCGTTGTCTTTAGATACATTACAAAGTGAACTGGTAGCATATTGAAACATCATTATTATTATTATTATTATTATCATTATTATTATAATTATTATTATTATTATTATCATTATTATTATTATCATTATTATTATTATCATTATTTGGAATCTCACACCAGTTGCCTGGTGGTAACCGCTGGAGTTTGAGTGACAGCAAGTCTCCTCAAGTCTCCAGCCCTCCTCTCCTAGTACTCATAGGTCGCAGTAATACTGCGATTTACAGTTTCACACCGGTTGCCCAGTGGTCACAGCTGATGACTGAGTGACAGAAAGTATCTTTGAATCTCGAGCCCTCCATTTCACATCACATAAGGCTGTGGTTTAGTTTCACACCAGTTGCCTGGTGGTTATTGCTGAAGGCTGAGTGACAGTAGGTCTCTTCGGGTCTCCAGACCTCCATCATGCCTTTATCTTGACTGATAACTACTGGGACTTGTAGGTCTCATATTTCTAGGGACTCTCCTCAGTATTCGTGCTGTTCCTAGTAGTGCTCCAATCTGTATAGTCTCAATCCTTTCTCTCATCTCCGGTTCCTCTAATGTCGTTTTCAGTGTCTTCGGTACGGTTCTGGGTGCACTGATTATTACTGATACTACTCTGACATTCTCCAGATCCCTTGCCTGGTCCTGGTATTTCCCTTGCGTTTCACTCTCTTTCGTTCTTACTCTTTGATCAGCAGGCACGGCCACGACAAATATTTTGTCAGGTTCTCCTCCCCTTGTTCACGACTACCAAGTCTGGCCTTTTTAGCTTGGATAGGGTGGTCAGTTTTGATGTCAAAGTCCAAGAGTAATTTGTAGATTCTATTCTCCGGGGCTTTCTCTGGTTATTCTGATACCACTTGTCCACATGGTCAAATCCCAGTGCATCCTTGCTGTATCACTGTAGGTAACCTGTCGTGTATCATTTTTCCATGCCAAACTCTATCCCAATGTCGTCACTGTACCCTTTGCTCCATTGATCAACGTTTTGAGCTCTCCTTTTTTTTTTGCAAAGAGTTCCATGCCGTCCGTATTCATGAGGTAGTTGACTTTTCCCTTTGTTTAAGAGAATTGGTATCCTTCGTGGTTTTTTTTTCCATATTCTGTTGAGTCTTATAATGGTTAGAATAAATAGTTGTTGGGACAGACAGTCTTCCTGGAAGATTCTCCTTTTTGTACTTAAATCTGCTATTTTCTAGCTGTTTTTTTCGTCGAGTAGGCTATGAATCTCATCACTGGTTAGTGGATTCTTAATAACCCGAGGCATTCGAGTATCCACTTAAGTTCGATCATGTTGGTCGCTTTTTTTATAGTCGTTCTATCCTATTTCAGCATTCCCATTTTTTGTCTTACTTTTTTTTAAAGATCCTGTCTTATATTTTTCCTGTTTTCATAGGAATAATCCTCTCCCTTCCAAGGAAATATATGTTCTCTCGATTATCTGTCCAGCTAGGCCTTTCAATATCAGTGGTCAGTACGATATCTATAGTTGCTTGCCTGGTCCCTTCTCTCGGTGCCCTTTTGCATGAGGGTCTTTCTACCTTTGGCCATCCATTGTGGGACCTGGTTTCATCAAGGCAAACTCTTCGGTTCATAGGGGGATTATATCGTTGAATGTAGAGAATCCAAGCGAGAAAGACCTACATAAAAGCACAGACAAAGTACTCTCCCTAAAATGCGAGCAGTTTTTTGGACAACTCACCATTCTGTCTTAAGGTTAAACTGTTCGAGAGGGTATAACTTCGAAATTGAGCCCAATGCCCCTATTACAACTGTCACAACTTTCCCATTCGTTGCTGGACATCCCTCATTCTTGAAATATCTACTTGGAGAGAGTAAAGACAAGAAAAGCACCTGTTAATTGAACAATATATTGATACATGATCATCAGCCATTATAATTCCACGGTTAAATAGTAGCCCTTCTCATCCCCTTCCATGATGACTGTGACTGTGCTAACCAGCTGTTTTCTCTTACACTCCTCTATCATTTGTCCTTTGGTCTTTTCTTATCGTGTTCATAGCCACAAGGGAACTATTCTGTTTACTGAGAGTCCGACACATCTCCAATTTTTCTCATTCGGTTATTGTTATATCATCCTTCACTTTGGTCATCACTTGTATTCATGTTGATTTTTAAAAGACAAATTAGAATGCATCTTCCATACAATGGATGCCAAATAGCTTACGCATACACACACCTATATATATATATATATATATATGTATACATATATATATATTTATATATATATACATATATATAAATATATATATATATATATATACACATATATATATATGTATATATTTATGTATATTGCAGTTGAAATCATACAAAAAAACAATGTTACAAACTTTGAACAGTCTCTTCATTCTTGTGATACAGCAAAGAGGCAGCTTATTCGCAAACAATTTATTAAAAATGTTAAACCGACAGAAATTATAAATCATGTTCAATGGAATTTGCTTGAAAGAAAAAATTGAACATATATATACACACACACACACACATATATATATATATATATATATAGATATATATATATATATATATATATATATATATATATATATATATATATATATATATATATATAAAGAGTGAGAGAAAGATAGAGAGAGAGTGAGAGAGACAGACAGACGGACAGAGAGGAGGAGAGAGAGAGAAAGGAAGAGAGAGAGAGGGAGGATAAGAAAAGATGATCATTTGATGTCCTTCCTTTTTCTATTTAATTTGAATCTTTTGACTGATTAAACATGATTTTCTTAATTAACTTCCGTGTAGACCTCCATTTTATTTTATTTTATCTAGAATTCATTTTTCTTCCTCTTCGTTTTTCCTGTAATCTCTTGGCGCGCTGGAAAAACAGCAACAACGTTTATAATTTTCCGTTGCAAGCATAAATGTCAAATGGATAAACATGTTTACGACGAAAAGCCAAATAAATTCAGAAGAAAAAAAGATGTCTCCGTCGCTGAAATAACAAGGAGGGTCAGAATGAAATTTTGGGCTTACAATATATTGATAACAAGGATTAATTAGCAAAAAATATTAACAACGTCAAATGGAAACAATCTTTCGAATATATATATATATATATACATACTGAAACATATATACATACATACATTTGTATGTGTGTGTGTGCGTGTGTGTGTGTGTGTGTGTGTGTGCTCATGTACAGTCATTTTATGAAACCTCTGATTTCACAGTAAGTGTAGTAATGGTTAACGGGTCTGTGGTGCTCACCATTACTTTTGTACTGAGTTTGATCCTCACTAGGTGTCCTGCTTTTCTAGCCTTGTGTCAAACTAAGCTGTATATTCACAGTAATCACAGGAGCAAAATATTCTTGATATCAAAGTTACTATACTTAAAAAAAAACCCACTACAGTGAGGAATTAACTCCCAACAAATCATGGAATCAGAACACTCAGACAATTGTCATCCAGGTTTTTTTCTTTCTTTTCAGCGCAAATAAACAAATAATTGATACGAACCAAAATAGTTTTAGTTTTAATGGTTTAACATTTTTAGCTTTCTGATATGTTTCTGAAAATATTGGATTAAACTATTTGAATTATTAGCATATCATTCTAGATCAAGTACAGAAAAAATTATGCAATCACCTTGTGATTTGTATTTCTAAAACAAAGACCAGCATAAATCTAAATATGCAAATCGGTCTACAGTTACATGAGAGTACCTGTAGACCTAAGGAAGCTGTTTTAATTATCGTTCTACGTATGTAGACGAATGAAAAAATGACTTTAGCAAGAGAAATCTCAATTGAAATGATAATAAAGATTACAGAACCACTTCAAGATGGAAATTCAACATCAAAGAGCGTGGTAAAGGATGTTGGTTGTTCCAGGTCAGCTGGGTCTAAAATTTGGTACAATTATAAACAAAATAGTCGAGTTTAAAATGAACGCATACAGGTTCACCCCCAAAGATGTCAAGGTATCCGGGAAGGAAAATCAGAGAAATATGCTTTGGAAATAGAAAGAGCAAGACAAAACCAATGATAAAAAGATGGTTAAAAACAGGCATAAATATTTGTGACGGAACAGTGAGAAATCGATCTAATGAAATGGAATATACATATAGAGATGCCAGACTGAAATCAGCATTAACATCTGAACAGAAAATCGTAAAGTTACAATGAAAAGAAAGTAAAGAAAGGCAATCATTGGGTTTGGATGACTGGAGGAAATTGATATTCAGTGACGGGCTCTGAATCAGACTTAGCCACGGTGCTGAAACTTTTGTTTGCTGCCTTCCGAATGAATCATAAATGATATCAGATGGCTATCTGAAGAAAAGAAGCAGATTTACCGACTCGTTTATGATACTGGTTTGCATGTCAGTCAAAGGATCAGGGAGGGTAGGAATCATTACCTCAGCACTCAATGTAATTTCGACACTTTTCTTATCCCATCGATAACAAATAGTTTTGCCGATGATGAAGTCATATTTTAGGACTATCATTTATCTTGCCACAGAGAAAAGAATATTAAATCGTTCCCCCAGGATGAGCATATCAACTCAATGATATAATCAGCACACAGTCTGTATCTTAATAAGACTGAAAATTTATTATGTAATTTTTTTTACCAAAAGATCCATGACATGGTTCCACCCTTCAAAGCTGATCTGACAACCACTATTAGAGACAGTTAGAACCGGCTTGATGGGGAATATTGTCTTCCATTAATGAACTCCATGTCTCAAAGGATACTGGTCTTCATAAAAGCCTGAGGAGGGGTTACAAAGTACGAATCGTGAGTATTTTATTGATGGTTGCATAATTATTTCCTCAGCATTAGATAATTCTTTATTTTTCTTCTATGTGATCTGGAAAAAATGCCCATAATTCTAATACTTCGATCCGATTTGTTTCAGTTATGTTTCATGAAGCCAAAATATCAAGTTATCAAATGAAAATGTTCAGTGTCATATCCATGATTTGTTTATTTGTTACAGAATAAAAAAAGATGGGAAAACATTTAAGTGAGCAAAGTCCGTATTTTAGCCAATAGTCATGACCATCAGCCTTTTATCGTCCAATGTAGGATGTTGACTTTCCCCAAGTTTTGCCAGACCTTTCTATCGTGAGCGTCACGAAGACAGTATTTTCTGAAATTTTCGTATTCACCACGCCATTTTATTTTCTTCTTGCCAAAATTTCGCATATGGTCTTTGGAGATCCACATTGTATGACCCACAGTTGTCTGCAATTCTAGCAACAAGACCAGCCCAAAGCCCTTTGTGTTTTCTAATGGATTCAGTGATATTTCTGACTACTGCTTTTTCGTTAATATACTGTGCTGTGTAGCGATTTCTCCATGTAATATTGAGCATGATTCTTTCATATGCACGTTGCATGATCCTGTGTTTGAGGGTCAAACTTTCGGTAAGGTTCAATCTTTTAGCTCTACAGATTATTATAAGGAGGATGCATTGGTTGTATCCTTTTCTTCCTAGTGGGATTTTCTTGACTCTGATGGTTGAGCTTGCTCTATCGATAGCTGGTCAACTTACAGCACATCTTCGCTTCATTTCCCCCTCTTTTGAGGATTTCATGGAGATCCATTGTTCAATTTAAATAAAGTGGTCTACTTCCTCAAGCTCTTGGTTTTCCAAGCGAAAACAAATGTCATGCAGTAGTAAAGATCAGCTCCACATTTTGCCTGAACGTAACTACTGTAACACACATATGGGCTGGCGCATATATATATATATATATATATATATATATATATATATATATATATATATGTGTGTGTGTGTGTGTGTGTGTGTGTGTGTGTGTGTGCCATATGTACACGTGTGTGCGTGTGTGTAAGTGTGTGTGTGTGTAAGTGTGTGTGTGTGTGTGTGTGCAGCTGCATATGATAAGTGCCCAAGTAAACATTTTTAAAAGGTAAGGAAAATCGGATTTTATTTTGAAACTTGAACGGATTGCACTATAATTCTTGCATACATTTCGATGATTTCTATATTGATACGTCTTGTTATTCAAACACTGATTCTGTTTCCGTCAAAAGTCTGAGAAAACTCATGACATCTTGGATGCGCTTGCAGATGTTCATCCGGGTTTCATTTTGGAACACCAATACCTACTTTTTGATTTTGGTTAAAGTAATCCCAGGAAAAAAAAAACTTATAGCGTGAATAGGCAAAACATGGAAGCGCTTGTTTGCTGTTTATTGAAGAAGTATCTCTTCATGTATTGTGTCTTTGTCTGTATTCCAAATTTATCAATGTAATATACAAATAAGCATCCTGACTCTAAAAATAACGCAAACATCCCGAGCAAAACTGTCTCCTCCCAGATGTATTGTGCTGTCTTGTGGTATCTCCATGCGAGGTTGAGCATAAGTCTTTCATTTGCTCGTTGCATGGTTGTCAGTTTGAGGGTCTGTCTCTTGGTTAGGTTCCATATTTCAGCTCCACAAGAGACTATCGGGAGGATGCATTGGTTTTATACTCTACTTTTTAGGATTATTGGGATCATTTTTTTTTAAGGTTGAGCTTGCTCTGCTGAAAGCTTGTCATCCTTGGATGATTTTCCGTTTGATTTCTACTTTTGTGGGTTTCATAAAGATTTGTTGTCCTAGGTAGATGTAGTGGTCCACTTTCCTCAGTTTTGCATCTTCCATCTTGATATTGATGTTCTTATTCTTATAAGTGGTTTTTGCATATGATTTTTGTTTAACTGAGGTTCATATGTAGGCTGATAAGTGACTATTAGGAGGATGCAATGGCCATATACCCTTCTTTCTAGGATCGATAGGATCTTTTTGTGTTTTAAAGTTGAATTTGCTCTACCAAAGGCCTTCAAATTTGTATCTTAAAAGAATAATATTTAGTTATAAATTTGTTCAAGTATGAGATTTCGAGAAGGTGGATGAATCCTTCTTCAAACACCTTGTACACGAATATGTGCTTGCATTTGCTTTGATTCAAACACACAAACACACGAATATATGGCAATTAATGATAGTGTCATCCACAGGTAGTTGTTATGTTGTATTACAAGTTTTCAGTGTGGCGATAGACTATCCAATATCCCTACCAGAACCACAAGGTAATGTCGAAACCTCTGCCTTAAACAGACATTCTACTCAGAATTGGACAGTCAGTAGGCATGAATTAAGCAATATATTTACTTAGCATAATTCCCCATCTACCAAAGTGCTCCATTTCAAAATTGGAAGAGCATTGATGTATATATAAATCTAAACGCACAAACACACACTTATTCATACACACACATACATATATATGTATGTGTGTGTGTGTGTGTGTGTATATATGTGTGTGTGTATGTGTGTGTGTATGCGTATGTGTGTGTGCATCTATCAATGAGGCCCGAACAAGAGATTTTTGCAATAATTACATATCCTGGGGTAAAAAAACGGAGCTTCATTTCAGAGCCTTGACATGAAATCGAATAATACTACTCCTTCTGTATAATGAACACCCTCCGTTTGAAGAGAGTCATCGAAATAGTTCCGTATACATTTTATTCATATACTATTCTCCCTGTCTTCGTATATTTATGCATGATATGTCTCTAATCATTCTTGTCTCGGATTAAAGAACAAGTAAGAAAATAGAAATAAAACGTAATTCGCGACGCCTTTGAGGAAATAGAAGCAAATCTAAAAGAAATAAAATTTAGCTAGTTGCATCGTCATCGTTAGTACCGTTGGGTGCATAGAACCTAATTAAGAATTTTCTTATTTGACGAAAGAACGTATCATTAAGATTTCTAAAGAAAATCAAATGTTGCTGTAAATGAGTAAATCGATGAAAAAGAAC